>OX940978.1:15420129-15799173 GCA_954871275.1 Leptopterna dolabrata
AATGTGGCAGTGAAAGAGTGAAAGAAAAAACTCTATCAAAATTGCGGCCTGATCACTATCAAAAGACTATCACATGATGAGAATGATAGATAGCATCTTTCACGTCTCTCAAGAATGCGGCCTGTTCACTATCAAAAATCTTTCACTCATACAGAATGATAGACAGCACTTTTCATCTTTATCAAAAATGCGGCAAATACACCATCGAAAAACTATCATGCAATGAGAGTGATAGATAGCATTTTTCATCTCTTTCTGAAGAACTATCGAAAGGCTATCATTGGGTGAGAATGATAGATAAAATTTTTCACCTTTATCAGAAGCTCAACCTGGTTACTATCAAAAGGCTATCGTAGGATGAGAATGATAGAGGGAATTTTTCATCTCTATCAAAATCTCTACCTGGTTACTATGAAAAGGCTATCACTGGATGCGTGTGATAGATGGAATTTTTCACCTCTATCAAAAGCTCAACATACGCTATCATTAGATGAGAATGATAGATGAAAATATTTCACAGTGATCAGCTTTGATACCATGAAAACACTACCCTAGTTGGAAGACGATAGATAGGAATATACCAAACTATCAAAATGATTGGAAAATCATAGAAATCATCTATCATTGGAAAATATAGATAGGAACATTTCACCCTATTAAATGATCAGCCTTTTTAGAACATTACCTTCAGTGAAGGATGATAGAAATATTCCATTTGATGAAATCAACAGCCTTCATGCTATAAATGTGGCACTGTAAAAATCCCTACCTACTCCTCCAATGGGGGGGGGGGGGATTTTTTTTTGAGACTAGTGAAGAAGGAGATAGTGTTCTTATAGGGTAATGATAGCGTTGTAATAGCGTTTTTATAGATACAGTTCTATCAAAAGGCTATCATTGGATGAGTATGGTAGAAGGCATTTTTCACTTCTATTAAAAGCTCAACATGGTTACTATCAAAACGCTATCATTAGATGAGAATGATAGATGAAAATATTTCATACTATCAAATGATCAGCTCTGATACCATGAAAACACTATCTCTATTGGAAGATGATAGATGGAAATATTTCGAACTACCAAAATGATGGTCATACATACCATGAAAACACTATCGCCATTCGAAAATTATAGATGGAAATACTTCATCCTATTAAAAGATCAGCCTTTTTAAAACATTGTCTTCAGTGGAGAATATAGAACTATTCCGTTTGATGAAAATTAACAGCCTTCATGCTATAAATGTTGCAGAGAAGAGTGCGTCAGTGTTCTGTCAGCTTGTCAGACAACCATGAGAACACTATAACGTATATGATTCTATCCAATGAAAACAGGGACTACATTATTCCTTTCACTGCACATTGCACAGCCTGTATGCATTCACAGGATGCAGTTTTGGTAGGTAGGTACGATATATTGTAACACTATAAAAATGCTATTACAATGCTTTTGCCCAAAATCAGATTAGCAGATAAAGGATAGGTCCTTCCTGCACTGGACAGCAGTTATTCAGCTGACTATGCAGGGGAATGCCGCAGTACCTGAGGTACCACCTGTAATATCTGCAAAGCCCATTCTTAGGAAGTCGTCGGATTCCATCATTGGAATGATGAGTCGAATACTCCTCAACAATTAAAAATGGGTACGTACATACGTACAAAAAGCCAATTTGACATTTTCAAATACCGAAACCTGTGATAGTAATGGTATAGGTTTTTGATAGGCACGAACTTTAATTTATAGAATGATATGTGTCTATCACAGCATTAGGTGTGATAGGTTATTGATAGATACGCAATTGGCTGATAGTGCTCTGATAGGTTGTTGATAGTTGTTTGATGGAGCACTCATAGTGAACTCATAGGGCTATGATAGCCTTTGGTTGATAGTGTTTGAAAGAGTATAGTTCATATTTGGTAATTTATATCCGAATATCAAATTTCGTACTCAAGGTATCATCACATGAAGGTTTAGGTACATTTCAATGGTTTGGAACCAATCCTAGCCAGTTGAGAGAAGTCAGTTGAAACCATTTTGTCTGTCTATAATCTGGTCGAGAAAGCATTAAAGTATGAAAAACAGAGTAGAGGTTTGTAAAATTTAAATTTTATAATATGAAGGGGTGTCTCTATCAAAAATCCTGTAGTGCTGGTCTATCACAGGATAACTTGTGATAGGTTTCAGATAGATATGCCATTGGCTGGTAGCGTTCTGATAGGTTGTTGATAGTGTTTTGATGGAGAACTCATAGTGAACTGATAGGGTTTTGATACCCCTCGGTTGATAGTGTTAGAAAGAGTTTCTTTCGGATTTGCCATTTTATATCCGAATATCAAATTTTGCACTCCAGGTATCATCACATGAAGGTTTAGGAACATTTCAATAGTTTAGAACCAATCCTACCCCTAACCATCCCGAAACATTAAAGAAAGTTAAAACCGATCTTTATGTCCATAACTTGGTTGAGAAAGCGTTGAAGTATGACAAACAGGGTGGAGGTATGTAAAATTTAAATTTCATTATATCAAAAATGTCAAAAGTGCCTCTATCAAAAATCGTGTAGTGCTGGTCTATCACAGAATAACTTGTGATAGGTTTTTGATAGATACCCCATTGCCTGATGGCGTTCTGATAGGTTGTTGATAGTATTTTGACGGAGAACTCATAGTGAACTGATAGGGTTTTGATAGCCCTCGGTTGATAGTGTTCGAAAGAGTTTCTTTCGGATTTGCAAATTTATAACCGAATATAAGTTTTGCACTCCAGGTATCATCAAATGAAGGTTTAGGAAAATTTCAATGGTTTGGAACCAGTCCTACCCCTAACCATCCCGAAAGATTAAAGAAAGTTGAAACCAATCTGTATGTCCATAACTTGGTTGAGAAAGCGTTAAAGTATGACAAACAGGGTGGAGGTATGTAAAATTTAAAATTCATTATATGAAGGGGTGCCTCTATAAAAAATCCTGTAGTGCTGGTCTATCACAGGATTACTTGTGATAGGTTTTTGATAGATACGCCATTGCCTGATAGTGTTCTGATAGGTTGTTGATAGTCTTTTGATGGAGAACTCATAGTGAACTTATAGGGTTTTGATAGCCTTTGGTTGATAGTGTTTGAAAGAGTATCTTTCGATTTGCTAATTTATATCCTAATATCAAATTTTTGCAATCAATTCAATATCACAGTGAGGAGGTTTTGGGTTTTGGTGGTTTGGAATGAAACACTTCATATTCCTACAGAAATACGGACATATCTGCTCGAAGGTGATAAGTAGCGTAAATAAGTTTATTTATTGTTTATTTGATTGATAATAATGATGTACTAACTCCCCAGTGGTAGGGCGTCGGAAACAAGTAAAACTGAGCAATGAATGTAGAGGTGAGAGAACTATCTGAGCAGGACATTATCTACCAAAGTTGCTCAAGTTGGAACCCAGATTGTCGAAAGAAGTTTATTTATATATAGCTTATTTGATGGACAATTATGGGAGCCTAACTCTCCAGTGCATGGCCATTGAAAACAAGTGAAACTGAACAATTAATATTGAGAAGAGAGAACAGTTTGAGCGGATTAGGGAATCGGGGAGCGGGATATTATGGAAGTTCCTCTTCGAACCCAGATTGTTTCAAAAAGTTTGAAAATGTGGAATGTATTATCATTTCCCATTTTTCAAATCTATATGTGCATAATATGGTCGAGTGTTGAGAAGTACGAAAAATCGGGTAGAGATGTTGTAAAATTTAAACTGTAATGCATGAAGGGGTGTCTCTATCAAAAATCCTGTAGTGCTGGTCTATAACAAGATAACTCATGATAGGTTTTTGATAGATACACCATTGCCTGATAGCGTACTGATAAGTTTTTGATAGTCATTTGATGGAGAACTCATAGTGAACTGATAGGGTTTTGATAGCCTCCGGTTGATAGTGTTTGAAATAGTAACTTTCGGATTTGCTAATTTATATCCTAATATCAAATTTTTGTAATCAATTCAATATCACAGTGAGGAGGTTATGGGTTTTGGTGGTTTGGAATGAAACACTTCACATTCCTACAGAAATACGGACATGTCTGCTCGAAGGTGATAAGTAGCGTAAATAAGTTTATTTATTGTTTATTTGATTGATAATAATGATGTACTAACTCCCCAGTGGTTGGGCGTCGAAAACAAGTGAAACTGAACAATGAATGTTGAGGTGAGAGAACTATCTGAGCAGGACATTATATCTACCAAAGTTGCTCAAGTTAGAACCCAGATTGTTGAATGAAGTTTATTTATATATAGCTTATTTGATGGACAATTTTTATGGGAGCCTAACTCTCCAGTGCATGGCCATTGAAAACAAGTGGACCTGAACAATTAATATTGAGAAGAGAGAACAGTTTGAGCGGATTAGGGAAGCGGATATTGTTTTAAAAAGTTTGAAAATGTGAAATGTATTATTATTTCCCATTTTTCAAATCTGTATGTGCATAATATGGTCGAAGAAGTGTTGAGAAGTACGAAAAATGGGTTAGAGATGTTGTAAAATTTAAAGTGTAATAGATGAAGGGGTGTCTCTATCAAAAATCCTGTAGTGCTGGTCTATCACAGGATAATTTGTGATAGGTTATTGATAGATACGCCATTGCCTGATAGTGTTCTGATAGGTTGTTGATAGTCTTCTGATGGAGAACTCATAGTGAACTTATAGGGTTTTGATAGCCTTCGGTTGATAGTGTTGGAAAGAGTAACTTTCGGATTTGCTAATTTACATCCTAATATCAAATTTTTGTAATCAATTCAATATCACAGTGAGGAGGTTATGGGTTTTGGTGGTTTGGAATGAAACACTTCACATTCCTACAGAAATACGGACATGTCTGCTCGAAGGTGATAAGTAGCGTAAATAAGTTTATTTATTGTTTATTTGATTGATAATAATGATGTACTAACTCCCCAGTGGTTGGGCGTCGAAAACAAGTGAAACTGAACAATGAATGTTGAGGTGAGAGAACTATCTGCGCAGGACATTATATCTACCAAAGTTGCTCAAGTTAGAACCCAGATTGTTGAATGAAGTTTATTTATATATAGCTTATTTGATGGACAATTATTATGGGAGCCTAACTCTCCAGTGCATGGCCATTGAAAACAAGTGGACCTGAACAATTAATATTGAGAAGAGAGAACAGTTTGAGCGGATTAGGGAAGCGGATATTGTTTTAAAAAGTTTGAAAATGTGAAATGTATTATTATTTCCCATTTTTCAAATCTGTATGTGCATAATATGGTCGAAGAAGTGTTGAGAAGTACGAAAAATGGGTTAGAGATGTTGTAAAATTTAAAGTGTAATAGATGAAGGGGTGTCTCTATCAAAAATCCTGTAGTGCTGGTCTATCACAGGATAATTTGTGATAGGTTTTTGATAGATACGCCATTGCCTGATAGTGTTCTGATAAGTTGTTGATAGTCTTCTGATGGAGAACTCATAGTGAACTTATAGGGTTTTGATAGCCTTCGGTTGATAGTGTTTGAAAGAGTAACTTTCGGATTTGCTAATTTACATCCTAATATCAAATTTTTGTAATCAATTCAATATCACAGTGAGGAGGTTATGGGTTTTGGTGGTTTGTAATGAAACACTTCACATTCCTACAGAAATACGGACATGTCTGCTCGAAGGTGATAAGTAGCGTAAATAAGTTTATTTATTGTTTATTTGATTGATAATAATGATGTACTAACTCCCCAGTGGTTGGGCGTCGAAAACAAGTGAAACTGAACAATGAATGTTGAGGTGAGAGAACTATCTGAGCAGGACATTATATCTTCCAAAGTTGCTCACGTTAGAACCCAGATTGTTGAATGAAGTTTATTTATATATAGCTTATTTGATGGACAATTATGGGAGCCTAACTCTCCAGTGCATGGCCATTGAAAACAAGTGGACCTGAACAATTAATATTGAGAAGAGAGAACAGTTTGAGCGGATTAGGGAAGCGGATATTGTTTAAAAAAGTTTGAAAATGTGAAATGTATTATTATTTCCCATTTTTCAAATCTGTATGTGCATAATATGGTCGAAGAAGTGTTGAGAAGTACGAAAAATGGGGTAGAAATGTTGTAAAATTTAAATTGTAATAGATGAAGGGGTGTCTCTATCAAAAATCCTGTAGTGCTGGTCTATCACAGGATAACTTGTGGTAGGTTTTTGATAGATACACCATTGCCTGATAGCGTTCTGATAGGTTGTTGATAGTGTTTTGATGGAGATCTCATAGTGACCTGATGGGGTTTTGATAGCCTTCGGTTGATAGTGTTTGAAAGAGTTTCTTTTGGATCTGATAATTTATATCTGAACATCGAATTTTTGTATTGGTATATTGGTAGGTTTTGGTGATTTTGAGTGGAACACTTGATATTCCTATAAAAATATGGACATATATGTGCTTGAAGGTGATTTCAGGAAGCATAACTACATTTATTTATGGTCTGGAAAATATAGATAAACTGACGCCCCGACCATATAAAGTCGGGATGGATCTGAGTCAGCGTTTGCTAATGTGAAAAGTGTTGAAATTTGTGTTCATGATTTCCTTCTCATTTTTGTGCCACTCCAATGAAGATTTCCCTCACGTGATCCAGTAGTGTGGCAATGGATGAGGTAAGTGAGAGATAAATCTATTTCTACAAAAATACTCTGAAGAGTGTTCTTATAGATGATAATAGTGCACTGAGTTGCACACTTTCAATACCCTATACTGTGATAGTTTTCTTATAGTGTTTTGATAGAGTACGAGCCTGCACACAATCATACCTCTATCAACTTAGGCGGAGGAGGGGAATGACCCTATATAATGAGCAAGCGCTCCCAACCAGTATCAGTGCATTCTCAGCATTTGTGCAAGTCGTGTCGGTCTTCCATGCATTCCATTCACACCAGATTCCAGTCAGTGGTAACGAGTTGGTTGTGTGTTGTCTTTGCGAGTTTCCAAACCTCCATAAACCAGTTAAACATTGTGAGTATTGCACCATATATACGCCCGGTGTGGTTTTTGTTTGTAGCAATGTCCCAGGCTGGTGAAGTGCGTGACTTGCTCATAAGTTGGCATCTGCCTGAAGAGGCAATCGAGAAAATCATATGAAAATACCCCACCAAATCGTCAAAACACGGCAAGTTCATCGAGAATTCAACATTTTCTGGTTTACCTACTATTACCAAACATTTCCTTCACCTTGTTCAAGATTATTTCATGAAAACTGAAGTAGATATCTTGAAGCCACAATTCAATCATTTCTTCGTGAATTTTGGTTGCTAGAATGTGAATTTACAGTTCAAATGACAGTAAAGTTCCTGGCAAAACTAATGAGAAAGTGGGTAACATTTAAAAAAAAATTAGGTAAATTAAATTTCAAAAATGTGGTAGGTACGGATTTGTTGATGACTTTCTAGTTGTTATTCAGGTTGATGTTGATGTTGTTGGGGGGAGGGGGGGGGGGGGGTGCGACTACCTGGCAATGTTTGGGGTTAAATTAACCGTTATCCCAAGTGGCGGGAAATGCGCAGATGGATACATAGCGCGCTAGAGAAGCCGTTACGTACACTTTCCCTTCTCGTTCCCAGTTTATTTATTGACCATACCTACTTTCAGGTTCAAGAAGACTTCATAACGCTCCATCCCCAATATCAGGAGGGGCTGTTCTACAACCTGTCGAACGTGCGGAAACAAATTGTGCAAAAAGCTACGGACAACTTCCCTTCAAGGAGGACAGGGGCCACCCAGGCCAACGCCTGGGTTCACAATGATTCCTACAACCAAGCTGTCGAAAGCGGAGGTTCGTTGAAATGTTGCATATTAATCTGTTGATTGCTCATCGATGCTACTTGCAACCGTTGGCAATATGTAGGTACTGTGAAATTCAACAGCTAGTCATCCAGGACCGATTTGATTCCTTTTATTTGGAATGTATGTAATATCCTACAGATATTATATTAAAGAAACGTGAATTGCAATTCCAAGAAGAAAGTGTATTTTTCTAATTTCGTATTGTCAACATAGGTATCACCTGTGGTCTCATGATATAACTTGTAGTACGTACGTAGTGAATCGTTACAGTATGGATTTCCAATGTTCTTTCTACTTTTAATAGGCGGTTTATTGCAAATTCATCTTTACAACAAAAGTGACGAAATTCATGAAAATGCCTTTGAGCGTTCCAGTTCAAAACCATGCCGTTGGTATGATTTTTTACATTTTGGTTTATTATTTTCAATAATGAACCATTGGAATCGAGCATGAAACAAAAATTCTTACCCCCCCTCAAAATTTTGATGGTTTACGTTTTAAGGTATGTAGAATCCAAAACTGTAAAACGCTGCAAATCCCTGCACAACATTTATTATTTGTACAGAATACCCTTCTGTTACAGATCACAGGTCTCCGTATAGGTAACCCTTCTATATAACATTATGTACCTACTATTCTACAAATATTATGTAGATCGCGGACCTCCGTAGGTTAGTACCTAACCCCGTACTCGTTACTAGGTACCTCCCTAAACCGTTGTGTAATAATTTACCTGTATAGGTTCCACTTCTACGGAGATAGTATATTGAACCGTTGTGTAATAATTTGTCCATCAATAATACTTCAACGGTTTTTCAAGTTGCAAAACTACCTATCAACAAAATCCAGCCCCTTCTTGGTAGATTAGCCGTTGTGTAATAATTTACCGTGGTGTAATACTTTGCCGTTGTGTAATAATTTTCCGTTGTGTAATAATTTGTCATTGTGTAATAATTTGCCATTATGTAATAATTTACCCATCAATAATACTTCAACGGTTGTTCAAGTTGCAAAAGTACCTATCAACAAAATCCGGGCCTTACTGTGAACGAACGGCTGGACGTACGGTGCTCCGGGTGGTCTTAAAAAACTCGTAAGTTCAAGAACTATTTAAAACCGTAAAAACATTCACGTAAAAAAAAAGGTATAGGCGTTTTGAAAATTTCAACCCCTATTTTGAACCCCCTAGAGATGACTGACAGTAACGTCGAGCTTCGAGGACCAACTAGACCCCAAACGGAACCTATAACCCGAATTTCATCAATTTTGTTTCATGGTAACTAAGAAAAGTGCCCCGTACGGCGTACGGCGGACAGACAGAAATATTTTTATTGCAGTTTTGGATTCTAAAAACCTTGAAACGTAAACAATCAAATTTTGAGGGGGGGTAAGCATTTTTTTCTCATGCTCGATTCCAATGGTTCATTATTGAAAATAATAAACCAATTAAAATATTTCTTTCTGTCCGCCGTACGGGGCACTTTTCTTAGTAACAAAAACAAAATTGATGAAATTCGGGTTATAGGTTCCGTTCGGGGTCTAGTTGGTCCTCGAAGCTCGACGGGGTTCAAAATAAGGGGTTGAAATTTTCAAAACGCCTATACCTTTTTTTACGTGAATCTTTGTACGGTTTTAAATAGTTCTTGAACTTGCGAGTTTTTTAAGACCACCCGGAGCATCGTACGTCCAGCCGTTCGTTCACAGTAAGGCCCCGAAGTTTGCACCGACAGGCATTTTCGACTCCAGTGTGAATGAAATTGTATACATTCAAACCAAATCTCGTTACCAGGGACGATAGGAAATTTGCCGGAGATAAAATCATTGCTAGGGGCCACCTGATTATATTGGCGGAGTATGAAGTCGAGTTGGTTGTTCTGTGATATTATTTCATTTGAAAAATGATGGCTCTTTTGGAGTTTGTTGGTAGGCAGTGAAACTTGAACAAACGTTGGGTAACTCAACGGTAAATTATTACACTACGGTTCATTATACCATCTACGTAGAAGGGGCTGGAGTTTGTTGGTAGGTACTTTTGCAACTTTTTTCACTCCTCATCAACAATTTTTTTTCAGAACTTCATTGTGTTTGTTTCTTTTTGTTAGGTACTGTTTGTCATCGGCAGAATTATTTTAGCAACATTTAACTCGTGATTTAGGTAGGTACCTAGTAACGAGTACGGGGTTAGGTATTAACCTACGGAGGGTCTGCGATATACATAATATGTATAACATAGTACATATATCATATTATATAGACGGGTTATCTATACAGAGAGCTATGATCTGTAACAGAAGGGTTAGTACCCAACCCCGTACTCGTTACTAGGTACCTACCTAAATCACGAGTTAAATGTTGCTAAAATAATTCTGCCGATGAGAAACAGTACCTAACAAAAACGCTGCAAATCCCTGCACAACGGTTTATTATTTTGTACAGAATACCCTTCTGTTACAGATCACAGCTCTCTGTATAGATAACCCGTCTATATAAAATGATATGTACTATTCTATACATATTATGTAGATCGCAGACTCTCCGTAGGTTAGTACCTAACCCCGTACTCGTTACTAGGTTCCTACCTAAATCACGAGTTAAATGTTCCTAAAATAATTCTGCCGATGACAAACAGTACCTAACAAAAAGAAACACACATAATGAAGTTCTGAAAAGAAATTGTTGATGAAGAGTGAAAAAAGTTGCAAAAGTACCTACCAACGAACTCCAGCCCCTCCTACGTAGATGGTATAATGAACCGTTGTGTAATAATTTACCGTTGAGTAATGATTTACCATCGTGTAGTAATAATTTACCCAACGTTTGTTCAAGTTTCACTACCTATCAACAAACTCCAAAAGAGCCATCATTTTTCAAACGAAATAATATCATAGAACAACCAACTCGACTTCATAGGTACCCCACCAATAAAATCAGGTGATCCCTAGCAATGATTTTATCTCCGCCCAATTTCCGATTCTCGGCGCGTCTCTGGTAACGAGATTTGGTTTGAATGTATACAATTTCATTCACCCTGGAGTCGAAAATGCCTGTCGGTGCAAACTTCGGGGCCTTACTGTGAACGAAAGGAGGGACGTAAAATGCTCCGGGTGGTCTTAAAAAACTCGTAAGTTCAAGAAATATTTAAAACCGTAAAAATATTCACGTAAAAAAAAGGTATAGGCGTTTTGAAAATTTCAACCCCTATTTTGAACCCCTTATAAATGGCTGACGGTAACGTCGAGCTTTGAGGACCAACTAGACCCCGAACGGAACCTATAACCCGAATTTCATCAATTTTGTTTCATGGTACCTAACTAAGAAAAGTGGCCCGTACGGCGTACGGCGGACAGACAGAAATATTTTTATTGCAGTTTTGGATTCTACATACCTTGAAACGTAAACCATCAAATTTTGAGGGGGGTAAGAATTTTTTTTTCATGCTCGATTCCAATTGCTCATTATTGAAAATAATAAACCAAAAAGGGGTTATAAATAAATCAAAATTAAAATCGTCAAGTTCTACAAAATCGATTTTTTAAACCATAAATGAAACAGTGCCTATTAATAACTGGTGAGTTAATTTCTAGAGAACATTTATTAATAGAGCAATAATAAATTCAATCACTGAGTGAAGGGGCTTATTCCCTCTATCATTTTCCAACAGGGATAGTGTTTTCATGGTAGGAACGATGTCCATTTTATACTTTGAAATATTTTCATCATAATTCTCATCTGAAAATAGCATTTTGATAGTTCAAAATGCTGTTTTCCATAGATACAGCCCCCCCCCCCTCCGGTTCACGTAACTTGAATCAGTTTGTATGCCACATCTGTTTAACCAATTATTTATTTCCTACTACAGACAAGTGTGAGGTGGCACTTCTGCTGCTCCCTACGCCGTAGCTGCAGGCCCAGTGGAAACCAATCGTCCAAGAACGAAGGCCACAGTGATCGAAGCCACAAGATTTTTTCCACAGCCATTCCGCCTAAACTGCATTTCCTCACCCACTATCCCTCTTCCATGCAGCGTAATGGTCCCATTTTCTCCTTGTCCTGTCTTCGATTTGAGTCAAATTACAGGGCACTGAAAACTGCTCTGCGTTCTGTTGCCACCACCGTCAATCCCCCCTCTCTGCCTATAAAAAAATTCAGCTTCAGCTGAACAATTTATTATTAACAAGCTGGTTACCAGCTCTGACTTACAAGCCAGGAGCTCTTTACTCTGTGGATCGTACTTCCATTAATTCCTTGATTGAAGAGAACCAAAACTCTTACATCCCCTAACAACATAACTTACAAGCCTGGTTATCCTGATCCCAAATTTTGTGGACGGCCCTTTATTTGTCTAATTGGACCGTATTCTTTACTCTTCAGTTTTGGATAAGGCGTTTGGGGAGTGCCACGTTTTCCTTACTGTTTGCTTCTCGGAACATTTCTACGCTTACGAAGTTACCCCAACTTGTGTTTTAAAATGGTATGATTTAGAAAAACTCGAATTCCCCTTCCCCAACAACATGCATAAGGCACGCAGCAAACAATATGTCACCATGCGTAATTTTATCGCCCATTTAATCTACTGACTGGGAATTTTAATAATTTTATTCTTGGGGAGGAGGGGAGCAGGACCAGGAATTCTAAGATGTATTAGTTTCGAAAGGTCAGTAGATTAAATGGGCGTAGATTGAATCTAGTTACCATTGTTTTCTCTGCTCACTAGAAGGTGTAATCATCGTATAAAGCTGTTTTTCGTTAGAAATGTGCATGATCTCCACAATCCTGGTTTCATAATATTTATCTATCTGTTTACTCAATAATTACATTAATTGAAGATTCTATTTTAAATTCATTGAATTGAGTGTTTACTCAATGTAATTATTGAGTAAACAGATACAGATGAATTATGAAACCGGGATTGTGGAGATCATGCAAATGTCACAAAAAACATTGCTTTATGCGATGATTACACCCGTTAGTGAGTAGAGAAAATCATGAGCATGTTTGTGAAGTAATATGCTTGATAACGTTTCATCACTGGTACACTGAATTTAAAATAGAATTTTCGTCTAATAATAATCAAATAAATCGATTTTGTATTTACACTTAGGGAGGGGAGAGGATATTTTGTGGGGCTGAGCTAAGAACCCTAATTATTTCTTTTGCAATTTAAATATGAAACCTATATTTCAATATTACTCAGTGATTTAAACTAAATTTTATCTAATCATAAGCTATACTATTATATTAGACTCACTCTGTTGTATTTATTTCGTATCTATTTGAAATTGACTCCAATCCTTTAATGTTACAATATAAATATTCTGTACATACTTAAAGTGAATTGTACCTAATCATAAGAGTCATCATTAGCTATATTTCTTTATATTAGGCTGACTCTATTATATTTATTTCGTACCTATATTGAAATAATTGACTCCAAACCTTCAGTGTTAATACGTAAATATCCTGTACATATTTGTTTAAATAGTATGATTTTAAACAGTAGTATTAGTAAATGTTCTTACATATGATTCAATATTCCAAAGAAACGAATTGAATTGAAATATTATTATTATACACTTGTGTTTGAAAGTCATCAAAATATAATTGCTGTTAAACTTCAAAATTTGTTCACGATTACTTGCATCCTTTTTCTCTTAGTTACTAGTTTATTACACCTACTTGTTTTTAAATTTATTACTATAATTTATTCAACAATTTTGTTTCAATTGACAGGGGTGACGTCACTGTGAGTGAACTCTTCGTCCATCAGCATGCTATACCTGTGATAATTATGTCGTCATTAGGTTTAAATAGTAGCGCCTTTAGCTTACGCTGCATCCCCCCACCACCACCACCATACACCTAGCTTATAGCTTGGTGTAAGGAAGAGGGGTTCAGAGTAACCTGAAGGCGCTATTGTTTCAACCTTGAGACGATCTATCACATGTATAGCATTCTGATATACGACGATTTGACCACACTTTCACAGTGATAGATCAAATCTTTCACTGAAAGTGTGGTCACATCGTCGTCTATCACCTTTTGATAGATGGAAGGGATAGTTGTTTGATAGAGTTCATCTATCAGAAGGTGATAGATGAACTCCATCAAACAACTATCCCTTCCATCTATCAAAACTTACGAAAGAGTACTGATAGGAAACGATAGAGTTTTGATAGGAAATGATAGTCTTTCGATAGATATGGATGAAAGAGTACTGATAGGAAACGATAGGGTTTTGATAGGAAACGATAGTCTTTCGATAGATATGGATGAAAGAGCACTGATAGGAAACGATAGGGTTTTGATAGGAAATTATAGTATTTCGATAGATATGGATGAAAGAGTACTGATAGGAAACGATAGGGTTTTGATAGGAAACGATAGTCTTTCGATAGATATGGATGAAAGAGCACTGATAGGAAACGATAGGGTTTTGATAGGAAATGATAGTATTTCGATAGATATGGATGAAAGAGTACTGATAGGAAACGATAGGGTTTTGATAGGAAACGATAGTATTTCGATAGATATGGATGAAAGAGTACTGATGGGAAACGATAGGGTGTTGATAGAAAACGATAGTATTTCGATAGATATGGGTGAAAGAGTACTGATGGGAAACGATAGGATTTTGATAGGAAACGATAGTCTTTCGATAGATATGGATGAAAGAGTACTAATAGGAGACGATAGCGTTTTGATAGGAAACGATAGTATTTCGATAGATATGGATGAAGGAGTACTGATGGGAAACGATAGGGTTTTGATAGGAAACGATAGTATTTCGATAGATATGGATGAAAGAGTACTGATGGGAAACGATAGGGTTTTGATAGAAAACGATAGTATTTCGATAGATATGGGTGAAAGAGTACAGATGGGAAATGATAGGATTTTGATAGGAAACGATAGTCTTTCGATAGATATGGATGAAAGAGTACTGATAGGAAACTATAGGGTTTTGATAGGGAACGATAGTCTTTCGATAGATATGGATGAAAGAGTACTGATAGGAAACGATAGGGTTTTGATAGGAAACGATAGTCTTTTGATAGATATGGCTGAAAGCGTACTGATAGGAAACTATAGTGTTTTGATAGGGAACGACAGTCTTTCGATAGATATTGATGAAAGTGTACTGATAGGAAACGATGGTCTTTCGATAGATATTGGTGAAAGAGTACTGATAGCAAGTGATAGATTTTTGATAGGACTCGATAGTCTTTTGATAGATATGATGAAAGTGTACTGATAGCAAATGATAGCTTTTTGATAGAAATAGATAGTCTTCTGATAGATTTTGCCTGTAATGAATGGCAGGTTATTGATAGGAAATGATAGTGTTTTGATAGGAAACGATAGTTTTCTGATAGATTAACACTATCATAATTGATAGATGGAGGTATATCTATCAAAAAATGGCCCCAACCCTATCAAAATACCCTATCAAAACCCTATGAAATACCGTCCCAAACCGAGCCTACAATTTGATAGATGGGACACTATCTTCAGGAACCAATAGAGTACTGATAGTGTTTATCTATCATACCGTCTGTCATTCATTGGGCCGAAATTCGGCCCAATAGACTATCACACACTATCGGTACTCTATTGGTTCCTGATGATAGATACCATCTATCAGTTTTGATAGAAAACACCCCCCTTTTTTTTCTCAGTGTGCAATATTTGTATTGTAGTTGTTATTGATAACTCTGATGGTCGTTCACCGTTTTCATTCCGTACGCCGTAAACATCGATGGTTTTTATTTATAGCGCCGATGACGTGTTTCGAGTGGTTACAACCAAGTTTTGTTGCTGGACGCCAAAGCCGGAGTAACAATTTGTTAAGTAAAGAGCTTCGGACAGACTGGCAGACTTCCAGGGCCTCCTTAATTGATGCGAGACGCCCAGAGAATTTTTTCTCCATTTTTCAAGGCTGAGTCTTGCAATTCTGGGTGTGGGTGAACCGGCGCCCAGTGAATTTCATTCAAGACACCGCGTGGAGACTCTGAATGCAGAAGGTGTTGTGATTTTTTTGACATCATAACATTATTATTTGACATATGGAATGCAGTTGTACGATTTTGATGGATATCAATATTTATGAATATCTCTGCACGCAAAAACCTCCCGCCAAACAGTGTTGAAACAAATTCAAACTCCCCGCTAAACAGCGTTAAAAAAATTTTCAAGCTCCCCGCCATACAGCGTTGAAACAAATTTCAAGTTCCACGCCAAACAGAATTCAAAGAAACACGGAAACAGGGGAGGAACAGTGCCTATTTTTGGTTTATTATTTTCAATAATGAAACATTGGAATCGAGCATGAAAAAAAAGTCTAATCCCCCCTCAAAATTTGATGGTTTACGTTTCAAGGTATGTAGAATCCGAAAATGCAATAGAAAAAATTCTGTCTGTCCACCGTACTGGCCACTTTTCTTAGTTACCATGAATTCGGGTTAAAGGTTCCGTTCGGGGTCTAGTTGGTCCCCGAAGCTCGGCGTTACTGTCAGTCATCTCTAACGGGTTAAAAATAGGGGCTGAAATTTTCAGAACGCCGTAGCTCGAAAACTTTCGATAGAAGGGTATGGTTTTTTTACGTTATTAAATTTGTCTTGAGCTAAACAATTTTTTGAGACCACCCGGAGTATTGTACGACCAGCCGTTCGTGTGCACCAAAAAGCTTCGTCAACACGATCGTGAATCAAACGGTATAAATCAGGCCCGGGTATCATCACTAGGGACCACCTGATTATAATCAAGGATGGCTGTATGAAGTCGAGTTGGTTGTTCTGCGATATTATTTCTTTTGATAAGTGATGGACTATTGGATTTTGTTGGTAGGTACTTCTGAAACTTGAACAAACTTTGAAGTATTATTGATGGGTAAATTATTACACAATGGTAAACTATTACACAACGGCAAATTATTACACAACGGTAAATTATTACATAACGGTAAATTATTACACAACGGTAAATTATTACAGAACGGTAAATTATTACATAACGGTAAATTATTACACAACGGTTCATCCACCAAGAAGGGGCTGGATTTTGTTGATTTGCACTCTTTCAACTTGGCCAACCGTTGAAGTGATATTGATGGGCAAGTTATTACACAACGGTTCATGTTGTACTGTTGTGTACCCTCATGACCACAAGGGTAGGTACTGACCACGGAAAACAGTGATCGACGCAGAAGGGGCATCTATTTTCCACATCAACAATTTCCATCCAGAACTTCATTATTTGCGTTCCTTTTTGCCATTTTAGTTACTGGTTGGTCATCGACAGAATGATTTTAGCAAGATTTAACTCGTGATTTAGGTAGGTACCTAGTAACGAGTACGGGGTTAGGTACTAACCTACGGAAGGTCTGCGATCTACATAATATGTTTAGAATAGTACATATTATATTATATAGACGGGTTATCTATACAGAGAGCTGTGATCTGTAACAGGGATTTGCAGCGTTTTATGGTATGGGGTGGTATTATAAAAAAATATGATTTAGTTAGATCGTCAGTATTCGACTGACTGCATAAGACTCTAGGCAGAATGAACATGAATGATGGTGAGGACTGTGTCACAGCACATCCACTGCCATCTAATTCTCTACGATTATTATTATGAATAATTGCAATATCGTTTTGTTTACTTTCAATCTTCAATTTTAAATATATAAATAATAAAGTTATTTATTTATACAACACCTATAAGCTCATCCAAGAGTGAGGTGCGATGCACTGAGCATGATACTTTGGCGGGCGAAATGGATATAAATCCTTTTTGCAGCTGAGGAGGTTTTCTTGGCGGGTGAATTTTTACACTAGGATTGTTTTTTGGGGTAATGACAATAATAATTATACACCCGGGGATGGAGTTAAATTGCTCCGAAACGGATTTGTGGTCAACATTTTTCAAAAATTCGTATACCGTATCGTAATTTTCTGTCAGACTGTTTTCAAACTGTAATGGATTGTTGTTGTTTAGTGATTGTTTCGGGATCCTCAATGAAACCTGAGTCCGCTCCCTACTTGTTATTTATATCCAGAACGAGCTCATGAATGGAAGGAAAAGGGAACCGTTAAACCTTCGGGCTAGAAATGTCATTACAAACGGAATCTTTCCCAGATGGCTAAGTGATCGGAGGTCAATGAGGACGTCTTGAGCTTTTGGGTATTCAAACGTGAGACGAACTTGTTGTTGTGGATGAACGTCAAAGGAAATATCTACGGTAATGCGACGGGTCTAAAATTGTTGAACAAATTTCAAACATTTATTGATTATTTACCGCTTCAGAACTTTTGAATCGAATAAAGTATGTGTACCTACTTATTTACGTATACCAGTCGACATCAGACCTTGGCATTACGAATAAAAATCTCGAACGTATTGCACCAAAATGTTTGCACTCGTACAGGCAAACGAAAGGATTTTCTTTTGTGGGTCGAAAAGCGCCAAAAAGTTGGTAGAAAATACTGAAAATTGCCAATAATTGAATTAAAATCACAAAATTGGTATGGAGTTGAAACAGAAAATGACTAAAAACCACCAATATAGCGCAAAAAAAATTATCAAGTGTCAAATTTGAGTTTTGTGAGTCGAAATTCGCTTATAATTGGTAAATCACCAACAATATTGATATTAAATCTCCGAGCTTCGAAAACTTACTACTTCGACAAGTCGCTCTTATGGCATGCTGCAATTTTTGTGTTGACGCAGATGTTTCTCTCAATTAGAAATTGAAATTAATAAGCTATATCAAATTTAGATGACCTATTTCAAGCTGGAATAATTCGCCCCTTCTCCTCCTCAATTCCTGCAAATTAGAAATATGTACAACGAATCTTCGTCATTCCTTCTTGGTTCACGTTCGTTGATCGTCGTCGTTATTTACGCCACATGAAAGAAAGTAGATGTACGTTTATAATCAAGGTGAGACGAACTTGTTGTTGTGGATGAACGTCAAAGGAAATATCTACGCTAATACGATGGGTCTAAAATTGTTGGTGAACAAATTTTAATCATTTATTGATTATTTACTGTTTCAGAACTATTGAATCCAACCCTAAGTTTAAAAAAAGTATATGTGCCTACACTGAGAAAAATACACTATCACTGCACACTATCTCAGTGATAGATGAACATACCCACTATCGGTTTCCTATCAGTTCCCTATCAAAGGGTTCCTCCTCCGTGGCCCAGTTTGCCCTCAAGTGGCACACTATCAGACAACTATGAGGCACCTATCAGATAACTATCACATGACAAAACTCATCTATCGGGAACCTATCACTTGGTTTTGCATGCTATCAAAAGTCTATCAACATGGATGAAACATCCTTAAGTGATAGTGGTTGACATCCCATTCTATCAGATACCTATCAATCCGATATATCTGACCTATCAGAAACCTATCAAAATGTGGCAGTGAAAGAGTGAAAGAAAAAACTCTATCAAAATTGCGGCCTGATCACTATCAAAAGACTATCACATGATGAGAATGATAGATAGCATCTTTCACGTCTCTCAAGAATGCGGCCTGTTCACTATCAAAAATCTTTCACTCATACAGAATGATAGACAGCACTTTTCATCTTTATCAAAAATGCGGCAAATACACCATCGAAAAACTATCATGCAATGAGAGTGATAGATAGCATTTTTCATCTCTTTCTGAAGAACTATCGAAAGGCTATCATTGGGTGAGAATGATAGATAAAATTTTTCACCTTTATCAGAAGCTCAACCTGGTTACTATCAAAAGGCTATCGTAGGATGAGAATGATAGAGGGAATTTTTCATCTCTATCAAAATCTCTACCTGGTTACTATGAAAAGGCTATCACTGGATGCGTGTGATAGATGGAATTTTTCACCTCTATCAAAAGCTCAACATACGCTATCATTAGATGAGAATGATAGATGAAAATATTTCACAGTGATCAGCTTTGATACCATGAAAACACTACCCTAGTTGGAAGACGATAGATAGGAATATACCAAACTATCAAAATGATTGGAAAATCATAGAAATCATCTATCATTGGAAAATATAGATAGGAACATTTCACCCTATTAAATGATCAGCCTTTTTAGAACATTACCTTCAGTGAAGGATGATAGAAATATTCCATTTGATGAAATCAACAGCCTTCATGCTATAAATGTGGCACTGTAAAAATCCCTACCTACTCCTCCAATGGGGGGGGGGGGGGGATTTTTTTTTGAGACTAGTGAAGAAGGAGATAGTGTTCTTATAGGGTAATGATAGCGTTGAAATAGCGTTTTTATAGATACAGTTCTATCAAAAGGCTATCATTGGATGAGTATGGTAGAAGGCATTTTTCACTTCTATTAAAAGCTCAACATGGTTACTATCAAAACGCTATCATTAGATGAGAATGATAGATGAAAATATTTCATACTATCAAATGATCAGCTCTGATACCATGAAAACACTATCTCTATTGGAAGATGATAGATGGAAATATTTCGAACTACCAAAATGATGGTCATACATACCATGAAAACACTATCGCCATTCGAAAATTATAGATGGAAATACTTCATCCTATTAAAAGATCAGCCTTTTTAAAACATTGTCTTCAGTGGAGAATATAGAACTATTCCGTTTGATGAAAATTAACAGCCTTCATGCTATAAATGTTGCAGAGAAGAGTGCGTCAGTGTTCTGTCAGCTTGTCAGACAACCATGAGAACACTATAACGTATATGATTCTATCCAATGAAAACAGGGACTACATTATTCCTTTCACTGCACATTGCACAGCCTGTATGCATTCACAGGATGCAGTTTTGGTAGGTAGGTACGATATATTGTAACACTATAAAAATGCTATTACAATGCTTTTGCCCAAAATCAGATTAGCAGATAAAGGATAGGTCCTTCCTGCACTGGACAGCAGTTATTCAGCTGACTATGCAGGGGAATGCCGCAGTACCTGAGGTACCACCTGTAATATCTGCAAAGCCCATTCTTAGGAAGTCGTCGGATTCCATCATTGGAATGATGAGTCGAATACTCCTCAACAATTAAAAATGGGTACGTACATACGTACAAAAAGCCAATTTGACATTTTCAAATACCGAAACCTGTGATAGTAATGGTATAGGTTTTTGATAGGCACGAACTTTAATTTATAGAATGATATGTGTCTATCACAGCATTAGGTGTGATAGGTTATTGATAGATACGCAATTGGCTGATAGTGCTCTGATAGGTTGTTGATAGTTGTTTGATGGAGCACTCATAGTGAACTCATAGGGCTATGATAGCCTTTGGTTGATAGTGTTTGAAAGAGTATAGTTCATATTTGGTAATTTATATCCGAATATCAAATTTCGTACTCAAGGTATCATCACATGAAGGTTTAGGTACATTTCAATGGTTTGGAACCAATCCTAGCCAGTTGAGAGAAGTCAGTTGAAACCATTTTGTCTGTCTATAATCTGGTCGAGAAAGCATTAAAGTATGAAAAACAGAGTAGAGGTTTGTAAAATTTAAATTTTATAATATGAAGGGGTGTCTCTATCAAAAATCCTGTAGTGCTGGTCTATCACAGGATAACTTGTGATAGGTTTCAGATAGATATGCCATTGGCTGGTAGCGTTCTGATAGGTTGTTGATAGTGTTTTGATGGAGAACTCATAGTGAACTGATAGGGTTTTGATACCCCTCGGTTGATAGTGTTAGAAAGAGTTTCTTTCGGATTTGCCATTTTATATCCGAATATCAAATTTTGCACTCCAGGTATCATCACATGAAGGTTTAGGAACATTTCAATAGTTTAGAACCAATCCTACCCCTAACCATCCCGAAACATTAAAGAAAGTTAAAACCGATCTTTATGTCCATAACTTGGTTGAGAAAGCGTTGAAGTATGACAAACAGGGTGGAGGTATGTAAAATTTAAATTTCATTATATCAAAAATGTCAAAAGTGCCTCTATCAAAAATCGTGTAGTGCTGGTCTATCACAGAATAACTTGTGATAGGTTTTTGATAGATACCCCATTGCCTGATGGCGTTCTGATAGGTTGTTGATAGTATTTTGACGGAGAACTCATAGTGAACTGATAGGGTTTTGATAGCCCTCGGTTGATAGTGTTCGAAAGAGTTTCTTTCGGATTTGCAAATTTATAACCGAATATAAGTTTTGCACTCCAGGTATCATCAAATGAAGGTTTAGGAAAATTTCAATGGTTTGGAACCAGTCCTACCCCTAACCATCCCGAAAGATTAAAGAAAGTTGAAACCAATCTGTATGTCCATAACTTGGTTGAGAAAGCGTTAAAGTATGACAAACAGGGTGGAGGTATGTAAAATTTAAAATTCATTATATGAAGGGGTGCCTCTATAAAAAATCCTGTAGTGCTGGTCTATCACAGGATTACTTGTGATAGGTTTTTGATAGATACGCCATTGCCTGATAGTGTTCTGATAGGTTGTTGATAGTCTTTTGATGGAGAACTCATAGTGAACTTATAGGGTTTTGATAGCCTTTGGTTGATAGTGTTTGAAAGAGTATCTTTCGATTTGCTAATTTATATCCTAATATCAAATTTTTGCAATCAATTCAATATCACAGTGAGGAGGTTTTGGGTTTTGGTGGTTTGGAATGAAACACTTCATATTCCTACAGAAATACGGACATATCTGCTCGAAGGTGATAAGTAGCGTAAATAAGTTTATTTATTGTTTATTTGATTGATAATAATGATGTACTAACTCCCCAGTGGTAGGGCGTCGGAAACAAGTAAAACTGAGCAATGAATGTAGAGGTGAGAGAACTATCTGAGCAGGACATTATCTACCAAAGTTGCTCAAGTTGGAACCCAGATTGTCGAAAGAAGTTTATTTATATATAGCTTATTTGATGGACAATTATGGGAGCCTAACTCTCCAGTGCATGGCCATTGAAAACAAGTGAAACTGAACAATTAATATTGAGAAGAGAGAACAGTTTGAGCGGATTAGGGAATCGGGGAGCGGGATATTATGGAAGTTCCTCTTCGAACCCAGATTGTTTCAAAAAGTTTGAAAATGTGGAATGTATTATCATTTCCCATTTTTCAAATCTATATGTGCATAATATGGTCGAGTGTTGAGAAGTACGAAAAATCGGGTAGAGATGTTGTAAAATTTAAACTGTAATGCATGAAGGGGTGTCTCTATCAAAAATCCTGTAGTGCTGGTCTATAACAAGATAACTCATGATAGGTTTTTGATAGATACACCATTGCCTGATAGCGTACTGATAAGTTTTTGATAGTCATTTGATGGAGAACTCATAGTGAACTGATAGGGTTTTGATAGCCTCCGGTTGATAGTGTTTGAAATAGTAACTTTCGGATTTGCTAATTTATATCCTAATATCAAATTTTTGTAATCAATTCAATATCACAGTGAGGAGGTTATGGGTTTTGGTGGTTTGGAATGAAACACTTCACATTCCTACAGAAATACGGACATGTCTGCTCGAAGGTGATAAGTAGCGTAAATAAGTTTATTTATTGTTTATTTGATTGATAATAATGATGTACTAACTCCCCAGTGGTTGGGCGTCGAAAACAAGTGAAACTGAACAATGAATGTTGAGGTGAGAGAACTATCTGAGCAGGACATTATATCTACCAAAGTTGCTCAAGTTAGAACCCAGATTGTTGAATGAAGTTTATTTATATATAGCTTATTTGATGGACAATTTTTATGGGAGCCTAACTCTCCAGTGCATGGCCATTGAAAACAAGTGGACCTGAACAATTAATATTGAGAAGAGAGAACAGTTTGAGCGGATTAGGGAAGCGGATATTGTTTTAAAAAGTTTGAAAATGTGAAATGTATTATTATTTCCCATTTTTCAAATCTGTATGTGCATAATATGGTCGAAGAAGTGTTGAGAAGTACGAAAAATGGGTTAGAGATGTTGTAAAATTTAAAGTGTAATAGATGAAGGGGTGTCTCTATCAAAAATCCTGTAGTGCTGGTCTATCACAGGATAATTTGTGATAGGTTATTGATAGATACGCCATTGCCTGATAGTGTTCTGATAGGTTGTTGATAGTCTTCTGATGGAGAACTCATAGTGAACTTATAGGGTTTTGATAGCCTTCGGTTGATAGTGTTGGAAAGAGTAACTTTCGGATTTGCTAATTTACATCCTAATATCAAATTTTTGTAATCAATTCAATATCACAGTGAGGAGGTTATGGGTTTTGGTGGTTTGGAATGAAACACTTCACATTCCTACAGAAATACGGACATGTCTGCTCGAAGGTGATAAGTAGCGTAAATAAGTTTATTTATTGTTTATTTGATTGATAATAATGATGTACTAACTCCCCAGTGGTTGGGCGTCGAAAACAAGTGAAACTGAACAATGAATGTTGAGGTGAGAGAACTATCTGCGCAGGACATTATATCTACCAAAGTTGCTCAAGTTAGAACCCAGATTGTTGAATGAAGTTTATTTATATATAGCTTATTTGATGGACAATTATTATGGGAGCCTAACTCTCCAGTGCATGGCCATTGAAAACAAGTGGACCTGAACAATTAATATTGAGAAGAGAGAACAGTTTGAGCGGATTAGGGAAGCGGATATTGTTTTAAAAAGTTTGAAAATGTGAAATGTATTATTATTTCCCATTTTTCAAATCTGTATGTGCATAATATGGTCGAAGAAGTGTTGAGAAGTACGAAAAATGGGTTAGAGATGTTGTAAAATTTAAAGTGTAATAGATGAAGGGGTGTCTCTATCAAAAATCCTGTAGTGCTGGTCTATCACAGGATAATTTGTGATAGGTTTTTGATAGATACGCCATTGCCTGATAGTGTTCTGATAAGTTGTTGATAGTCTTCTGATGGAGAACTCATAGTGAACTTATAGGGTTTTGATAGCCTTCGGTTGATAGTGTTTGAAAGAGTAACTTTCGGATTTGCTAATTTACATCCTAATATCAAATTTTTGTAATCAATTCAATATCACAGTGAGGAGGTTATGGGTTTTGGTGGTTTGTAATGAAACACTTCACATTCCTACAGAAATACGGACATGTCTGCTCGAAGGTGATAAGTAGCGTAAATAAGTTTATTTATTGTTTATTTGATTGATAATAATGATGTACTAACTCCCCAGTGGTTGGGCGTCGAAAACAAGTGAAACTGAACAATGAATGTTGAGGTGAGAGAACTATCTGAGCAGGACATTATATCTTCCAAAGTTGCTCACGTTAGAACCCAGATTGTTGAATGAAGTTTATTTATATATAGCTTATTTGATGGACAATTATGGGAGCCTAACTCTCCAGTGCATGGCCATTGAAAACAAGTGGACCTGAACAATTAATATTGAGAAGAGAGAACAGTTTGAGCGGATTAGGGAAGCGGATATTGTTTAAAAAAGTTTGAAAATGTGAAATGTATTATTATTTCCCATTTTTCAAATCTGTATGTGCATAATATGGTCGAAGAAGTGTTGAGAAGTACGAAAAATGGGGTAGAAATGTTGTAAAATTTAAATTGTAATAGATGAAGGGGTGTCTCTATCAAAAATCCTGTAGTGCTGGTCTATCACAGGATAACTTGTGGTAGGTTTTTGATAGATACACCATTGCCTGATAGCGTTCTGATAGGTTGTTGATAGTGTTTTGATGGAGATCTCATAGTGACCTGATGGGGTTTTGATAGCCTTCGGTTGATAGTGTTTGAAAGAGTTTCTTTTGGATCTGATAATTTATATCTGAACATCGAATTTTTGTATTGGTATATTGGTAGGTTTTGGTGATTTTGAGTGGAACACTTGATATTCCTATAAAAATATGGACATATATGTGCTTGAAGGTGATTTCAGGAAGCATAACTACATTTATTTATGGTCTGGAAAATATAGATAAACTGACGCCCCGACCATATAAAGTCGGGATGGATCTGAGTCAGCGTTTGCTAATGTGAAAAGTGTTGAAATTTGTGTTCATGATTTCCTTCTCATTTTTGTGCCACTCCAATGAAGATTTCCCTCACGTGATCCAGTAGTGTGGCAATGGATGAGGTAAGTGAGAGATAAATCTATTTCTACAAAAATACTCTGAAGAGTGTTCTTATAGATGATAATAGTGCACTGAGTTGCACACTTTCAATACCCTATACTGTGATAGTTTTCTTATAGTGTTTTGATAGAGTACGAGCCTGCACACAATCATACCTCTATCAACTTAGGCGGAGGAGGGGAATGACCCTATATAATGAGCAAGCGCTCCCAACCAGTATCAGTGCATTCTCAGCATTTGTGCAAGTCGTGTCGGTCTTCCATGCATTCCATTCACACCAGATTCCAGTCAGTGGTAACGAGTTGGTTGTGTGTTGTCTTTGCGAGTTTCCAAACCTCCATAAACCAGTTAAACATTGTGAGTATTGCACCATATATACGCCCGGTGTGGTTTTTGTTTGTAGCAATGTCCCAGGCTGGTGAAGTGCGTGACTTGCTCATAAGTTGGCATCTGCCTGAAGAGGCAATCGAGAAAATCATATGAAAATACCCCACCAAATCGTCAAAACACGGCAAGTTCATCGAGAATTCAACATTTTCTGGTTTACCTACTATTACCAAACATTTCCTTCACCTTGTTCAAGATTATTTCATGAAAACTGAAGTAGATATCTTGAAGCCACAATTCAATCATTTCTTCGTGAATTTTGGTTGCTAGAATGTGAATTTACAGTTCAAATGACAGTAAAGTTCCTGGCAAAACTAATGAGAAAGTGGGTAACATTTAAAAAAAAATTAGGTAAATTAAATTTCAAAAATGTGGTAGGTACGGATTTGTTGATGACTTTCTAGTTGTTATTCAGGTTGATGTTGATGTTGTTGGGGGGAGGGGGGGGGGGGGGTGCGACTACCTGGCAATGTTTGGGGTTAAATTAACCGTTATCCCAAGTGGCGGGAAATGCGCAGATGGATACATAGCGCGCTAGAGAAGCCGTTACGTACACTTTCCCTTCTCGTTCCCAGTTTATTTATTGACCATACCTACTTTCAGGTTCAAGAAGACTTCATAACGCTCCATCCCCAATATCAGGAGGGGCTGTTCTACAACCTGTCGAACGTGCGGAAACAAATTGTGCAAAAAGCTACGGACAACTTCCCTTCAAGGAGGACAGGGGCCACCCAGGCCAACGCCTGGGTTCACAATGATTCCTACAACCAAGCTGTCGAAAGCGGAGGTTCGTTGAAATGTTGCATATTAATCTGTTGATTGCTCATCGATGCTACTTGCAACCGTTGGCAATATGTAGGTACTGTGAAATTCAACAGCTAGTCATCCAGGACCGATTTGATTCCTTTTATTTGGAATGTATGTAATATCCTACAGATATTATATTAAAGAAACGTGAATTGCAATTCCAAGAAGAAAGTGTATTTTTCTAATTTCGTATTGTCAACATAGGTATCACCTGTGGTCTCATGATATAACTTGTAGTACGTACGTAGTGAATCGTTACAGTATGGATTTCCAATGTTCTTTCTACTTTTAATAGGCGGTTTATTGCAAATTCATCTTTACAACAAAAGTGACGAAATTCATGAAAATGCCTTTGAGCGTTCCAGTTCAAAACCATGCCGTTGGTATGATTTTTTACATTTTGGTTTATTATTTTCAATAATGAACCATTGGAATCGAGCATGAAACAAAAATTCTTACCCCCCCTCAAAATTTTGATGGTTTACGTTTTAAGGTATGTAGAATCCAAAACTGTAAAACGCTGCAAATCCCTGCACAACATTTATTATTTGTACAGAATACCCTTCTGTTACAGATCACAGGTCTCCGTATAGGTAACCCTTCTATATAACATTATGTACCTACTATTCTACAAATATTATGTAGATCGCGGACCTCCGTAGGTTAGTACCTAACCCCGTACTCGTTACTAGGTACCTCCCTAAACCGTTGTGTAATAATTTACCTGTATAGGTTCCACTTCTACGGAGATAGTATATTGAACCGTTGTGTAATAATTTGTCCATCAATAATACTTCAACGGTTTTTCAAGTTGCAAAACTACCTATCAACAAAATCCAGCCCCTTCTTGGTAGATTAGCCGTTGTGTAATAATTTACCGTGGTGTAATACTTTGCCGTTGTGTAATAATTTTCCGTTGTGTAATAATTTGTCATTGTGTAATAATTTGCCATTATGTAATAATTTACCCATCAATAATACTTCAACGGTTGTTCAAGTTGCAAAAGTACCTATCAACAAAATCCGGGCCTTACTGTGAACGAACGGCTGGACGTACGGTGCTCCGGGTGGTCTTAAAAAACTCGTAAGTTCAAGAACTATTTAAAACCGTAAAAACATTCACGTAAAAAAAAAGGTATAGGCGTTTTGAAAATTTCAACCCCTATTTTGAACCCCCTAGAGATGACTGACAGTAACGTCGAGCTTCGAGGACCAACTAGACCCCAAACGGAACCTATAACCCGAATTTCATCAATTTTGTTTCATGGTAACTAAGAAAAGTGCCCCGTACGGCGTACGGCGGACAGACAGAAATATTTTTATTGCAGTTTTGGATTCTAAAAACCTTGAAACGTAAACAATCAAATTTTGAGGGGGGGTAAGCATTTTTTTCTCATGCTCGATTCCAATGGTTCATTATTGAAAATAATAAACCAATTAAAATATTTCTTTCTGTCCGCCGTACGGGGCACTTTTCTTAGTAACAAAAACAAAATTGATGAAATTCGGGTTATAGGTTCCGTTCGGGGTCTAGTTGGTCCTCGAAGCTCGACGGGGTTCAAAATAAGGGGTTGAAATTTTCAAAACGCCTATACCTTTTTTTACGTGAATCTTTGTACGGTTTTAAATAGTTCTTGAACTTGCGAGTTTTTTAAGACCACCCGGAGCATCGTACGTCCAGCCGTTCGTTCACAGTAAGGCCCCGAAGTTTGCACCGACAGGCATTTTCGACTCCAGTGTGAATGAAATTGTATACATTCAAACCAAATCTCGTTACCAGGGACGATAGGAAATTTGCCGGAGATAAAATCATTGCTAGGGGCCACCTGATTATATTGGCGGAGTATGAAGTCGAGTTGGTTGTTCTGTGATATTATTTCATTTGAAAAATGATGGCTCTTTTGGAGTTTGTTGGTAGGCAGTGAAACTTGAACAAACGTTGGGTAACTCAACGGTAAATTATTACACTACGGTTCATTATACCATCTACGTAGAAGGGGCTGGAGTTTGTTGGTAGGTACTTTTGCAACTTTTTTCACTCCTCATCAACAATTTTTTTTCAGAACTTCATTGTGTTTGTTTCTTTTTGTTAGGTACTGTTTGTCATCGGCAGAATTATTTTAGCAACATTTAACTCGTGATTTAGGTAGGTACCTAGTAACGAGTACGGGGTTAGGTATTAACCTACGGAGGGTCTGCGATATACATAATATGTATAACATAGTACATATATCATATTATATAGACGGGTTATCTATACAGAGAGCTATGATCTGTAACAGAAGGGTTAGTACCCAACCCCGTACTCGTTACTAGGTACCTACCTAAATCACGAGTTAAATGTTGCTAAAATAATTCTGCCGATGAGAAACAGTACCTAACAAAAACGCTGCAAATCCCTGCACAACGGTTTATTATTTTGTACAGAATACCCTTCTGTTACAGATCACAGCTCTCTGTATAGATAACCCGTCTATATAAAATGATATGTACTATTCTATACATATTATGTAGATCGCAGACTCTCCGTAGGTTAGTACCTAACCCCGTACTCGTTACTAGGTTCCTACCTAAATCACGAGTTAAATGTTCCTAAAATAATTCTGCCGATGACAAACAGTACCTAACAAAAAGAAACACACATAATGAAGTTCTGAAAAGAAATTGTTGATGAAGAGTGAAAAAAGTTGCAAAAGTACCTACCAACGAACTCCAGCCCCTCCTACGTAGATGGTATAATGAACCGTTGTGTAATAATTTACCGTTGAGTAATGATTTACCATCGTGTAGTAATAATTTACCCAACGTTTGTTCAAGTTTCACTACCTATCAACAAACTCCAAAAGAGCCATCATTTTTCAAACGAAATAATATCATAGAACAACCAACTCGACTTCATAGGTACCCCACCAATAAAATCAGGTGATCCCTAGCAATGATTTTATCTCCGCCCAATTTCCGATTCTCGGCGCGTCTCTGGTAACGAGATTTGGTTTGAATGTATACAATTTCATTCACCCTGGAGTCGAAAATGCCTGTCGGTGCAAACTTCGGGGCCTTACTGTGAACGAAAGGAGGGACGTAAAATGCTCCGGGTGGTCTTAAAAAACTCGTAAGTTCAAGAAATATTTAAAACCGTAAAAATATTCACGTAAAAAAAAGGTATAGGCGTTTTGAAAATTTCAACCCCTATTTTGAACCCCTTATAAATGGCTGACGGTAACGTCGAGCTTTGAGGACCAACTAGACCCCGAACGGAACCTATAACCCGAATTTCATCAATTTTGTTTCATGGTACCTAACTAAGAAAAGTGGCCCGTACGGCGTACGGCGGACAGACAGAAATATTTTTATTGCAGTTTTGGATTCTACATACCTTGAAACGTAAACCATCAAATTTTGAGGGGGGTAAGAATTTTTTTTTCATGCTCGATTCCAATTGCTCATTATTGAAAATAATAAACCAAAAAGGGGTTATAAATAAATCAAAATTAAAATCGTCAAGTTCTACAAAATCGATTTTTTAAACCATAAATGAAACAGTGCCTATTAATAACTGGTGAGTTAATTTCTAGAGAACATTTATTAATAGAGCAATAATAAATTCAATCACTGAGTGAAGGGGCTTATTCCCTCTATCATTTTCCAACAGGGATAGTGTTTTCATGGTAGGAACGATGTCCATTTTATACTTTGAAATATTTTCATCATAATTCTCATCTGAAAATAGCATTTTGATAGTTCAAAATGCTGTTTTCCATAGATACAGCCCCCCCCCCCTCCGGTTCACGTAACTTGAATCAGTTTGTATGCCACATCTGTTTAACCAATTATTTATTTCCTACTACAGACAAGTGTGAGGTGGCACTTCTGCTGCTCCCTACGCCGTAGCTGCAGGCCCAGTGGAAACCAATCGTCCAAGAACGAAGGCCACAGTGATCGAAGCCACAAGATTTTTTCCACAGCCATTCCGCCTAAACTGCATTTCCTCACCCACTATCCCTCTTCCATGCAGCGTAATGGTCCCATTTTCTCCTTGTCCTGTCTTCGATTTGAGTCAAATTACAGGGCACTGAAAACTGCTCTGCGTTCTGTTGCCACCACCGTCAATCCCCCCTCTCTGCCTATAAAAAAATTCAGCTTCAGCTGAACAATTTATTATTAACAAGCTGGTTACCAGCTCTGACTTACAAGCCAGGAGCTCTTTACTCTGTGGATCGTACTTCCATTAATTCCTTGATTGAAGAGAACCAAAACTCTTACATCCCCTAACAACATAACTTACAAGCCTGGTTATCCTGATCCCAAATTTTGTGGACGGCCCTTTATTTGTCTAATTGGACCGTATTCTTTACTCTTCAGTTTTGGATAAGGCGTTTGGGGAGTGCCACGTTTTCCTTACTGTTTGCTTCTCGGAACATTTCTACGCTTACGAAGTTACCCCAACTTGTGTTTTAAAATGGTATGATTTAGAAAAACTCGAATTCCCCTTCCCCAACAACATGCATAAGGCACGCAGCAAACAATATGTCACCATGCGTAATTTTATCGCCCATTTAATCTACTGACTGGGAATTTTAATAATTTTATTCTTGGGGAGGAGGGGAGCAGGACCAGGAATTCTAAGATGTATTAGTTTCGAAAGGTCAGTAGATTAAATGGGCGTAGATTGAATCTAGTTACCATTGTTTTCTCTGCTCACTAGAAGGTGTAATCATCGTATAAAGCTGTTTTTCGTTAGAAATGTGCATGATCTCCACAATCCTGGTTTCATAATATTTATCTATCTGTTTACTCAATAATTACATTAATTGAAGATTCTATTTTAAATTCATTGAATTGAGTGTTTACTCAATGTAATTATTGAGTAAACAGATACAGATGAATTATGAAACCGGGATTGTGGAGATCATGCAAATGTCACAAAAAACATTGCTTTATGCGATGATTACACCCGTTAGTGAGTAGAGAAAATCATGAGCATGTTTGTGAAGTAATATGCTTGATAACGTTTCATCACTGGTACACTGAATTTAAAATAGAATTTTCGTCTAATAATAATCAAATAAATCGATTTTGTATTTACACTTAGGGAGGGGAGAGGATATTTTGTGGGGCTGAGCTAAGAACCCTAATTATTTCTTTTGCAATTTAAATATGAAACCTATATTTCAATATTACTCAGTGATTTAAACTAAATTTTATCTAATCATAAGCTATACTATTATATTAGACTCACTCTGTTGTATTTATTTCGTATCTATTTGAAATTGACTCCAATCCTTTAATGTTACAATATAAATATTCTGTACATACTTAAAGTGAATTGTACCTAATCATAAGAGTCATCATTAGCTATATTTCTTTATATTAGGCTGACTCTATTATATTTATTTCGTACCTATATTGAAATAATTGACTCCAAACCTTCAGTGTTAATACGTAAATATCCTGTACATATTTGTTTAAATAGTATGATTTTAAACAGTAGTATTAGTAAATGTTCTTACATATGATTCAATATTCCAAAGAAACGAATTGAATTGAAATATTATTATTATACACTTGTGTTTGAAAGTCATCAAAATATAATTGCTGTTAAACTTCAAAATTTGTTCACGATTACTTGCATCCTTTTTCTCTTAGTTACTAGTTTATTACACCTACTTGTTTTTAAATTTATTACTATAATTTATTCAACAATTTTGTTTCAATTGACAGGGGTGACGTCACTGTGAGTGAACTCTTCGTCCATCAGCATGCTATACCTGTGATAATTATGTCGTCATTAGGTTTAAATAGTAGCGCCTTTAGCTTACGCTGCATCCCCCCACCACCACCACCATACACCTAGCTTATAGCTTGGTGTAAGGAAGAGGGGTTCAGAGTAACCTGAAGGCGCTATTGTTTCAACCTTGAGACGATCTATCACATGTATAGCATTCTGATATACGACGATTTGACCACACTTTCACAGTGATAGATCAAATCTTTCACTGAAAGTGTGGTCACATCGTCGTCTATCACCTTTTGATAGATGGAAGGGATAGTTGTTTGATAGAGTTCATCTATCAGAAGGTGATAGATGAACTCCATCAAACAACTATCCCTTCCATCTATCAAAACTTACGAAAGAGTACTGATAGGAAACGATAGAGTTTTGATAGGAAATGATAGTCTTTCGATAGATATGGATGAAAGAGTACTGATAGGAAACGATAGGGTTTTGATAGGAAACGATAGTCTTTCGATAGATATGGATGAAAGAGCACTGATAGGAAACGATAGGGTTTTGATAGGAAATTATAGTATTTCGATAGATATGGATGAAAGAGTACTGATAGGAAACGATAGGGTTTTGATAGGAAACGATAGTCTTTCGATAGATATGGATGAAAGAGCACTGATAGGAAACGATAGGGTTTTGATAGGAAATGATAGTATTTCGATAGATATGGATGAAAGAGTACTGATAGGAAACGATAGGGTTTTGATAGGAAACGATAGTATTTCGATAGATATGGATGAAAGAGTACTGATGGGAAACGATAGGGTGTTGATAGAAAACGATAGTATTTCGATAGATATGGGTGAAAGAGTACTGATGGGAAACGATAGGATTTTGATAGGAAACGATAGTCTTTCGATAGATATGGATGAAAGAGTACTAATAGGAGACGATAGCGTTTTGATAGGAAACGATAGTATTTCGATAGATATGGATGAAGGAGTACTGATGGGAAACGATAGGGTTTTGATAGGAAACGATAGTATTTCGATAGATATGGATGAAAGAGTACTGATGGGAAACGATAGGGTTTTGATAGAAAACGATAGTATTTCGATAGATATGGGTGAAAGAGTACAGATGGGAAATGATAGGATTTTGATAGGAAACGATAGTCTTTCGATAGATATGGATGAAAGAGTACTGATAGGAAACTATAGGGTTTTGATAGGGAACGATAGTCTTTCGATAGATATGGATGAAAGAGTACTGATAGGAAACGATAGGGTTTTGATAGGAAACGATAGTCTTTTGATAGATATGGCTGAAAGCGTACTGATAGGAAACTATAGTGTTTTGATAGGGAACGACAGTCTTTCGATAGATATTGATGAAAGTGTACTGATAGGAAACGATGGTCTTTCGATAGATATTGGTGAAAGAGTACTGATAGCAAGTGATAGATTTTTGATAGGACTCGATAGTCTTTTGATAGATATGATGAAAGTGTACTGATAGCAAATGATAGCTTTTTGATAGAAATAGATAGTCTTCTGATAGATTTTGCCTGTAATGAATGGCAGGTTATTGATAGGAAATGATAGTGTTTTGATAGGAAACGATAGTTTTCTGATAGATTAACACTATCATAATTGATAGATGGAGGTATATCTATCAAAAAATGGCCCCAACCCTATCAAAATACCCTATCAAAACCCTATGAAATACCGTCCCAAACCGAGCCTACAATTTGATAGATGGGACACTATCTTCAGGAACCAATAGAGTACTGATAGTGTTTATCTATCATACCGTCTGTCATTCATTGGGCCGAAATTCGGCCCAATAGACTATCACACACTATCGGTACTCTATTGGTTCCTGATGATAGATACCATCTATCAGTTTTGATAGAAAACACCCCCCTTTTTTTTCTCAGTGTGCCATATAGGTCGTCATGTACACTTTGATAAAGCTCAACCACAGTTGAGTAAAATAATGTGTGATTTATGTGAATATTGCATGGTGAGTATTGGATGGTGAGCCCTCAGCAGAAAACAATGAAAGTGTTGGGTAACCGATACATAAATAACACTTGTATCTGGACGAGAGGATGGCGTGAGCGGGAGCATTCCTCAAAGTTCCGCTCGAGTGCTGCATGTCTATGTTCATCAACACTTAACCTTTTTTGCAGCTCATTTTGGTTTATTATTCTGTGAGTGCTACACCTATGTATTCGCTCAGCAAAAAATTTTTATAACACCCCCTCAAAATTTTTTCTTTTCCGTTTCAAGGTGCGTAGATTCCAAAAATGCAATGTCCGTCCGCCGTCCGCCCCGTATCACGTGTACAGGCTTCATTTTCGATCTAAAAAATTCGTTTTTTTGCACACATGCTCCATTTGGGCCCTAGTTGTGTCCCGAAACTTTTCAGCCCGATCGGAATAAACCCAGGGGTCTTATGAGTGAAAATGTGTATAAAAATAGGTACTCTTTGTGATTTAGTAACATGAGCTTTTGAGGTATCGTTTTTCATGTTTTTGGGGACGAGAAGACCGAATATGAAGTCGATTTTGATCAAAGAGTGGAAAATTGAGGTTGTACCAGATGTTCAGCTCCCAAAATTGATTTTTTATGAGTCAAAAACCTGGGAAATCGTCTGAAATCACCATCAATTTGTAGGATAACACTACAAAAAGTGTCAGCAGGTGGATCAAGACGATTAAATGGTATTATCAATGATCAATGATAATTTGAAAAAAAAGGAGCGTACCTAATTCGTGTTTTGGGGGCCAAAATTGGTGGAAACCACCAGAAATAGCTATTTCAATTATTTGATTTGTGATTTCCTACCAACGGCTCAGTTACCGAGGCACCTACCTGATAATATTTAATTCCAAATTTACTTTTATCATGTTTTCAAAATTTTCAGCAGAGGCGGGAATGATATTTTTCGCAGCTTTCTCTGTTTTTCACCAACAATCGTTGATTCTTTTCCATGGATAGAGCTCATCCCAGTCTACAGTTTGCTTGTTTTTAGAGGCTACCAGTGTTTTCATTTATTACTTTAAATACCTAATGAACCTTTAGAATCGAGCATGAAAAAAAAAAAATAAATAAATAAATAAAAACCGCTGCAAATTGTTACACAGAAGTTTATTATTTAGGTACCTGTATAGATGCATCTTCTGCGTTGATCACTGTTTTCTGTGGTCAGTACCCTCGAGCTCCCTCCTGGAAAACTCTAAATGGAGTACTGGAGCCGGGCCGGAAATTAAAGTTTCATAAAAACGCGCGGGATTCAATAATTAAATCATTAATAATTATTTGTATTCATTCATGAAGTATAAGGTAAATAATAAACCGTTGTGTAATAACTTACGTGTATAGATGCCCCTTGTGCGCAGATAGTATAATAAACAATAATTACGGTTGTGTAATAATTTACCGTTGGGTAATAATTTACCCAATAATACTACAACGTTTGTTCAAGTTGCAAAAGTACCTATCAACTCAATCCAAAACAGACATAATTTTTCAAATGGAAGAATATCACAGAACAACCAACTCGATTATAATCGATTATAATCAGGTGATCCCTAGGGCTGAATGTATACAATTTGATTCACCCTTCTGTTGGTCGGCGCAAATTTCGGGGCTGTGAAGGAACGGCTGTACGTACAGTGCTCCGGGCGGCCTCAAAAACTCCCAAGTTCAAGAACTATTTAAAACCGTAATAAAATTCGAGGTAACGGCGTCCTGGAGATTTCAAGCCCTATTTTTCACCCCTTAGAGATGAATGACATTAACACCGAACTTCGCGGACCAACTAGACCCAAATGGGACCTATAAACCAAATTTCATCAATTTTGGTTCATGGTAACTAAGGAAAGTGCGAAGTACGGCTTACGGACGACAGACAGACATTTTTTTAATTGCATTTTCGGACCTACACCTTGAAACGGAAACCATCAAATGTTGAGGGAGGGGGGGGGGGGGGTTAATAATTGTTTTTCATGTTCGATTCCAAAGGTTAATTATGGTATATAATATGATGGTTGATGGTTTCTTTTTCAAGGTCCGAAATTGGAATATAATAATTTGTCTGTCCGCCGTACGTCGTACTTCGCACATTCCTTAGTTACCATGAACCAGAATTGATGAAATTTGGTTTGTAGGTCCCATTTGGGGTCTAGTTGGTCTGCGAAGCTCGGCGTCAATTTCAGTCATCTCTAAGGTGTGAAAAATAGGGCTTGAAATCTCCAGGACGCCGTTACCTCGAATTTTTTTAAACGATTTTTAATAGTCCTTGAACTTGGGAGTTTTTTGAGGCCGCCCGGAGCACTGTACGTCCAGCCGTTCGTTCACAATAAGTCCCCGAAGTTTGCACCGACAGGCGTCGCCAACAGGCGGGTGAATCAAATTGTATGCATTCAGCCCAGATATCATTGCTAGGGATCACCTGATTAAATAATCACTGATGGCTGTATGAAGTCGAAATGGTTGTTCTGTGATATTATTGCATTTGAAAAATGATGGCTGTTTTAGATTTTGTTGATAGGTACTTTTGGAACTTGAACAAACGTTGAAGTATTATTGGGTAAATTATTACACAACGGTAAATTATTGTTTATTATACTATCTACGCAGAAGCATCTAAGTATACAGGTAAGTTATTACACAACGGTTTATTATTTACCTCATGCTACACGAAGAAATACTATAATAATTAATGATTTAGTTATTGAATCCCGAGCGTTTGTATGAGACTTTAATTCCCGGCCCGGCTCCAGTACTCCATTTAGGGCTTTCCTGGAGGGAGCTCGAGGGTACTGACCACAGAAAACATTGATCAACGCAGAAGGGGCATCTATACAGGTAAATAATAAACCGTTGTGTAGCAATTTGCAGCGTTTTTGCTTCAAAATACCAACGGAATGGGTGACGAAAAGAGAGGACGATACTTCTTCTGGAGTTGGTCAAGAAGTGGAAACGGAATTTTGTTATTCAGTACTAAGGGCAGATATCGTCAGGAAAGACGCAAATTACAAAAATTTGACATTTTTAATCTCCACGTGTCTACGATAATAATGAAGAGAAATATTTGTACAAGACAACCTTCTGTAGTTGCTCTATATACATTCACATCTTCTTGGCTTGGGGCTTCACTCTGCGGTTTTTCCAACGAGTTTTCGTGATCCAGCACAACAAGTATCTTCTTATTCGATTTTTGGTTTTTACGTACTTGAAACCTCCTTTTTCTACTGATCGATTCCAGAGGTAGGTTATTCAAAACAATAAACCGTACATGGGAGGCGTAACTTTACCTTAGAGGGAGGTAAGGAAAAATTCCCAATTGTAATAGAAAGAGATCTCCCTAGACTTTCCGAATTCACAAATTTCACAAAAATTTCACCTGATGTCCTGGAGACCGTTAGGTAATAAGGGAAAAAGTTTAATTACGTCGATGATTTCTTCATTCCTGAAGCCAACGCCATCAACTTGGAAGCCCAAGAAGCCAAGATCGATCTGCAAATAACGCCATCTGGATGACACTTATAAATCGCTTCTAACTACCCAATTGTTTGAAGATATCACATCTGCACTCCGATGAGAAAACCGACCTTCTCCATTTGCTCGGTAGAAATTTATCGGAGTCAACATTCATCCGGAGATGAGTCGAACTATTCAGATATTCGATACATAGGTACCTACCCATAATACACTCAGTAAGTTCCGTTCTTACACAATAAAACTTCGAAGATGAATTAGAATGCACACCAAGTCCAGTCTTTTTGAACGTTGGTTCAAAACAGAAACCAATAGAACGCAAACGTGTATAAAATCCCAATGCGTCTATTTGGAATTTACGACGCACCTCTGGTATAGTAGGACGTCATGAATTGCACAGATCCAATCTACTTATCATACTCCTAGAGACTTACAAGAGGAAAAATGAAAAACTGAAAGTAATATGGGAGACCACTTACGGAGGAGATGGAAGGTCGTGTTTCCATTTCAAAATTGTATCTCTCGCCCGACTTGAAATTTTTCTGTATGAAATAAAACGTAAAAATGTATAGTTTTATGATGATTGTGGAGCAATGATACGACTAACCTAATGAAGGATGATCCTACAGAATTTGATTTTATCGGTTTTTCGAATGCATGCTGCAACTAATTCGTAACCACGTTTTCAAGATTTCTCTACTCATTCGACTCGTTAAAATGAGGCATCAAACTATGAGGAAACTACAGTTAGGAGCGAGTATTGCTGTGAGTTGTAACATGCACGGTGTTCTAGTAATTTTCTTAACAAAGCGATTTTTATTTCGTTATTTCTCAAGGAAACTTCATGAGATATGAAGTCAACATGCAATTTCAACCCTAAACAAAGCCAGATAACCCCATTCCGCAACTCTTAAAAAAGAATTTTCAGGTTGTACAGTAAATGATGAGAACTTTGTATAAAAATCAATGTGAACAGTTGTTTATATTCGGCACCAGTCATTATTACATCACTTGCTCACATTACGTTAATGATAAGTAAGTTATTGGGATGGATTAGTTGTTGGTGGTTATTTGTTGAATGAATTTGATTTACCACTCACTGTTTCAACGGGAGCTCAGGTTGGTCAAACGGAGGTGCGGAGGGTTGGGCAAGTGCATCGCGTGATTCCCTGAGGAAAGCAATAGAATCTGTGAGAAGGATGGTGTGATTTTAAGCGATAATGACAAAAACATATAGTAAGCAGAGCAGGTAGAATGCTGGGATTTAAAATTATGGGGGAGGGAGGTGATACACGAAACACGAGAAACAAGTATGAGTCACCAACGGAATCGCAAGGGAGCGGATCGGAATTCCTAGGGATTTAGCGTACGATGTGGGTGGTTTAATTCGACGGTTAATCGACCCTGTTCCATTATCTGGACTCGGCTGTATCAGCGAAATAATATGGAAACTAAAATTAAGTTATATACTGAAAATCGTACAGTGAAGAAGTTGTCGGTGGCGAGTCATTCGGCGACATGGCGACATCATGTTTGACCGCCACGAGAAAATTGATAATGTCGGATCTCAGAACAGCCTCTGTATTGCAGGAATAAGAACGACCCATCGCTTCCACCCGGGATTTCTTGTTGATTTTCCTCCTGTGGCCGAATGGGACTCCTGGAGGAGAGATAAGGAGTTGGTATCAATGGTTTAAGTACCTGTGGCTCAAGTACCTGTCAATGGAGCTCTCGGAAACTCTCATTAAAAACGCTGCAAATCCCTGCACAACGGTTTATTATTTTGTACAGAATACCCTCCTGTTACAGATCACAGGTCTCCGTATAGATAACCCTTCTATATAACATTATGTACTATTCTACACATATTATGTAGATCGCGGACCCTCCGTAGGTTAGTACCTAACCCCGTACTCGTTACTAGGTACCTACCTAAACCGTTGTGTAATAATTTACCTTTATTATAGGTTCCCCTTCTACGGAGATAGAATAATGAACCGTTGTGTAATAATTAGCCCATCAATAATACTTCAACAGTTTTTCAAGTTGCGAAAGTACCTATCAACAAAATCCAGCACCTTCTTGGTAGATGAGCCGTTGTGTAATAATTTACCGTGGTGTAATAATTTACCGTTGTGTAATGATTTACCGGTGTGTAATGATTTACCGTTGTGTAATAATTTGCCGGTGTGTAATAATTTGCCATTGTGTAATAATTTACTCATCAATAATACTTCAACGGTTGTTCAAGTTGCAAAAGTACCTATCAACAAAATCCAGCCCCTTCCGGGTAGATGAGCCGTTGTGTAATAATTTACCCATCAATAATACTTCAACTGTTGTTCAAGTTGCGAAAGTACCTACCTATCAACAAAAATCCAGCCCCTTCTAGGTAGATGAGCCATTGTGTAATAATTTACCATTGTGTAATAATTTACCGTGGCGTAATAATTTACCGTTGTGTAATGATTTACCGTTGTGTAATAATTTGCCGTTGTGTAATAATTTGCCATTGTTTAATAATTTATCCATCAATAATACTTCAACGTTTGTTCAGGTTTCAGAAGTACCTACCAACAAAATCCAATAGTCCATCACTTGTCAAATGAAATAATATCGTAGAACAAACAACTCGACTTCATACAGCCATCCTTGATTATAATCAGATGCTCCTTAGCGATGAAATTCTGGCCGGATTTATACCGTTTGATTCACGATCGTGTTGACGAAGCTTTTTGGTGCACACGAACGGCTGGACGTACAGTGCTCCGGGTGGTCTCAAAAATTTTTTTAGCTCAAGACGAATTTAATATCGTAAAAAAAACGAAACCCTTCAATCGAAAGTTTTTGAGATACGGCGTTCTGAAAATTTCAACCCCTATTTTGAACCCCTTAGAGATGACTGACAGTAACGTCGAGCTTCGAGGACCAACTAGACCCCGAACGGAACCTATAACCCGAATTTCATCAATTTTGTTTCATGTTAACTAAGAAATGTGGCCCGTACGGCGTACGGCGGACAGACAGAAATATTGGTTTATTATTTTCAATAATGAACCATTGGAATCGAGCTTGAAAAAAAAAATTCTTACCCCCCCTCAAAATTTGATGGTTTACGTTTCAAGGTATGTAGAATCCAAAACTGCAATAAAAATATTTCTGTCTGTCCGCCGTACGCCGTACGCCGTACGGGCCACTTTTCTTAGTTACCATGAAAGAAAATTGATGAAATTCGGGTTATAGGTTCCGTTCGCTGTCTAGTTGGTCCTCGAAGCTCGACGTTACTGTGAGTCATCTCTAAGGGGTTCAAAATAGGGGTTGAAATTTTCAACACGCCTATACCATTTTTTTACGTGAATATTTTTACGGTTTTAAATAGTTCTTGAACTTGCGAGTTTTTTAAGACCATCCGGAGCGTCGTACGTCCAGCCGTTCGTTCACAGTAAGGCCCCGAAGTTTGCACCAACAGGCATTTTCGACTCCAGGGTTTATGAAATTGTATACAACAAACGAAATCTCGTCACCAGGGACGCGCCGATTTTATTGATGGGGTACCTAAGAGGTCGAGTTGGTTGTTCTGTGATATTATTTCAATTGAAAAATGATGGCTCTATTGGAGTTTGTTGATAGGTAGTGAAACCAATTTTATTGGTGGGGTACCTATGAAGTCGAGTTGGTTGTTCTGTGATATTTCATTTGACAAATGAAGTGCGTTTCTTTTTGTTAGGTACTGTTTGCAATCGACAGAATTATTTTAGCAACATTTACCTCGTGATTTAGGTAGATACCTAGTAACGAGTATGGGGTTAGGTATTAACCTACGGAGGGTGTGCGATCCGGCTGGATTTTGTTGATAGGTACTTTTGCAACTTGAACAACCGATGAAGTATTATTGATGTGTAAATTATTACACAATGGCAAATTATTACACAACGGCTCATCTACCCGGAAGGGGCTGGATTTTGTTGATAGGTACATTTGCAACTTGAACAACCGTTGAAGTATTATTGATGGGTAAATTATTACATAATGGCAAATTATTACACAACGACAAATTATTACACAACGGTTAATTATTACACAACGGTAAATTATTACACCACGGTAAATTATTACACAACGGCTAATCTACCAAGAAGGCGCTGGATTTTGTTGATAGGTACTTTTGCAACTTGAACATCCGCTGACGTATTATTGATGGGCAAATTATTACACAACGGTTCATTATTCTATCTCCGTAGAAGTGGAACCTATACAGGTAAATTATTACACAATGGTTTAGGGCGGTACCTAGTAACGAGTACGGGGTTAGGTACTAACCTACGGAGGGTCTACGATCTACATAATATGTATAGAATAGTACATATTATATAATATAGACGGGTTATCTATACAGAGAGCTGTGATCTGTAACAGAAGGGTATTCTGTACAAAATAATAAACCGTTGTGCAGGGATTTGCAGCGTTTTTTTATTGCAGTTTTGGATTCTACATGCCTTGAAACGTAAACCATCAAATTTTGAGGGGGGTAAGCATTTTTTTTCCTGCTCGATTCCAATGGATCATTAGGTATTGAAAATAATAAACCAAAAAGAGCATTAGGCTAGCGTCCACTGGAGACGGGTCGCATCGGGGCGGGCCTCATCGCATATTTCAATCGCCCCCCAGGCGGATTTTTGCGGCTGTGCGAGGGGTCCCGGCCCGCCCCGATGCGGCCCGTCTCCAGTGGACGATAGGCAGACGGATTTCAGATTTGACATCGAGGAGGGAATCTAATAAACAGGGGTGACTGTTTTATTTCATTAATTTTATTTTCGGTTTAATTATTTTCTTTCATTGTTTTCATGGGTGTCGTCGGTACACGCAAATAGTAGCAACAACCATGTGGTAACTTGGAATTAAATGTACACTGAATGACTTGAAATAAGGTATATATTTTGAGAGAATCCGGAGGTGTAAAAACATAGGTAAAACATAGAGCCATCGAATAGAATAGAATAGTTTGGTGGTGGTTGTAGTATTGGTTACAGTATGGATACTACAAACCACAACAACTTTGTGTTTTGATTTGAATTTTCGTCAAGTTTGCGAATCTGCCATCAGTGAGACAGTGATAAATTGCTGTTGATGCCCGACCATTCTCTAATAATTATTAGGTAAGACCTATTTGTAATTATATATTTTCATTAGCGAGCATTTTGTAGGTAGTAGAATGGAATGAAATGATAGTGTGCTTTTGCATGGCAATTGGTTGTAGAAATGCACGGTGTTTCCGCTTTTTAGATAAAACGCTCACGGTATGGACGAGGAACTACTCATTTCTCACTCATTTAATTTAATTTTCACAACTCATCTTTCTTCATTCTTCGTCAGAAGAATCCATGGTGGAACGACACAAACAAACAAAACACGGAACAGCAGAATGAGCACGAAACCGATTCAAAATCCCGCCTTTTTTCTCGTTCCCGCTCAATTTTTCCGATGCGATGCGATGCGCCCCGCCCCGTCGCCCCCAGTGGACGCACTATCTATTTTGCGATGAGTCCCGCCCCGATGCGACCCGTCTCCAGTGGACGCTAGCCTTAAGACAGCAGTAGTAAGACATTATTCTGGTGGCTGCTTTCACCCAAAGGAAGACCGTTGCAACCATCGTAGGGTCCCGGCAGTGAAAATGGCCCGAGGCCGTAACACTATAATATTCTGGAGGCGATTTTCGGAAGAGTAACGCCACCCCGCTCCTGAAGCATCCTCGGGAATAATTAAAATAAGCTACGGTGTAGTAACACGGGAAAATGAAAAATTATTATGAGACAGTAAATCACAAGTAGGACAACTGGATTTTTCTGAAATCACTGGGGATTTTAAATGTGGACAGCTAAATACCGGACGAATGAAACAGTGATTATTTCAATTCCCTAAAAGTCGCCCTTACGAGGTGCGGAATAAGTGTGGACGTGACTGTGTTCACAAATCCGTCTGCAACGCGTAGCAGGTCAGTTCATGTCTTTGGAACTAGGCAGTCTGGACGCTCGTTTAGGTAAGGGTAATGCGCCAGTGTGAAACTGCCACAGCTCCGTGGGTTCGGGGGTCAATTCCCTAGTAATCACCAAAACTGATCAAGAATGGTGAATCGAGGCAAGAAAAGAAAAAACACCACCATCCCATGATGGAATATAAATATGGTTAACTAGTTGCTGTCCATCCATCGATGATCCATAAGTGAATTGTGAGCGACACTGGAAATAAAAGTTGACTCGCTTACGTTATAGGTTGTCAACATTTTGATGGACAAAATCACTCGCGATGAAATTGTGGAAACCTGTTTCAAAGAAAAAAAGTCTGCCAGTTCGAGTAGGCAGTATAGCTTCCTCACTTGAATCACATGAACTTATAGAATAGTTGGGTAGGTTCATTTTGATACGGGACCATCTGCGATCCAACCCACGTGTACCCTCGAAATTTCAGCTCTCTACGACTATTTCTGGCGTAGTTCGAAGCGTTACAAGGAAACGGCCAACATTTCATGTTCGCGCATGCGCAGACGAAATATACCCTCCAAATCTGAACTCCTTTCAACGATAGTTAAAGTAGTTATAGGCATATCATGTATTTCACGTTTGCGCATGCGCAGACAAAACGATCCATGATTTTGAAACGGGAACATCTGCAATCCAACCCGCGTGAAACCTCAAAATTTCAGCTCTCTACGACTGTTTTCGCGTAGTTAGGAGCGTTACAAGGAAATTGTCAACATTTCCTTTTTTCATGTTCACGCATGCGCAGACGAAAGTTACAGTACGATTTCAATGAAATTTATTTGGAACTATCCTAGTATTGTTCCTGATCGACCATCCGAGTTTCAACTCATTTAAACGATATTTAGGGTAGTTATGGGCTTTTCATTTTACGTTTACGAATGCGCGGACGAAATTTACCTTACTTTTTCAAAGATTTTGATATGGGACCGTCTGTGACCCAACCCGCACCTACCCTCCAAATTTCAGCCCATTTCGACCATTATATCGGGTTAGTAGTTATGGGCGTTACAATGAGTTACCGCAGACAGACAGACAGACACGGAACCAAAAATGTTCCTCGATGTCTGAACGCAAAATGGTAGTGGAAATTTTCATTTCGGAGGACATATGTTTTTTTTACACAATCACGAATCCAAGGCTTCCCTACCATCGGTAGTGAGGAAGCAAAAGGAGTTATTGAAAGGCTGTCGGTTTCCACTAATACACGATGGTTCTAATACAGTATTGTTGTTTATTAATAACGTTATTGTATGTTTCTGTTAATAATATTATTGTCTGTTATAGACGATTGTTCTGACGTGTAAAACCGGTATAACAGTGTGTTTTTCGTGTATTAGAGGAAACAGACAACCTTTCAGTAATTCCGTTTTTTCTTTGAAACTTTTCAGCATTATTTGTTAAACTTTAGAATAATCTTATTCCTAAGCTCAAAACTATCTCATAGCTACAGTAAAGTAAAAGTAGTAAAATAAAGCAAAGCCAATGAGCGAGAGGATCTTGCAAAGCCTCTTGGGGAAAAAATGAAGTTTCTTTACTTTGTTCCCTTCGTCCTGTTCTTATCTCAATGCATTCTGTGTCCCCCTACTTCTCTCCCTTTATCATCAATCCGTATATATAATGTTTTTTATGATTGATGCATGTACTGTCATCGAAGATAGTTGACTATACAACAATTCAGCTGTACTGGAATTCGCTCGGGAAGTGAGCGAAAAAATCGATTATAAGATTTGACCGCCATGGTCACAGCATAGGGTAGCAGGAATTAATTAATTGGTAACCTAATGCATGTTGGTTTATTATTTTCAATAATGAACCATTGGAATTTTTTATGATCGATTCATCTATTGCCATCGAAAGTAGATAAATGTGCAAAATTGCAGCTCAATTGGACATAGGGAATTGGGCGAAAAATCTATTACAAGATTATATACCGGGCATACAAGAAAGCGAGTTAATAACGTTTTAAAAAAGTAAAAGGTCGAAAACTTACCGGCAGGAGCAACCCGAGACATTGTCATCTATATACTGACGTTATGAATATTCTTGTTATAACGCCTCATTTAACAGCGGTGAGACCACACTTAAGATATTGGCATATTACGAGGCGGTTTTCGAATGTCTCATATTAAGCCCATTTTGTATACAAGCATACCGACACTTAGCAACCTCTGGGCTGCCTATATTGTATGAACTGTGAATAATACACCGTAATCAATAAAAAATGAATCCAAGGTTAGGATCGGGTTGGTTTTGTTGAAAAGTCTGCTCAGAATATTTCAGACGGGCTAGTAGATACATATCCTAAAAAAAACACTCCAAGCTACAAAAGGTGTGATATCCAGGTTGTGCCAAGCACTGTGCCTAATAATCTTCCGTCCACATCCGACAGTTCATTTTCGACGTTAATTTTGAGGTATAGACTAGACTTAGCTAACAGGGTGAGGAGTGAGTTAATCTTTAGGAAGTGGGCTGCTTGGCCGGTCTAGTTACTGATCTATTCAGTTCCTACACGAAGGATTCGAAGCCATCAAAATTAATGATTCACATGCTATGTGCCTGATATGTCGTAGACAGACAAGCAGCACACTTCCTAAAGATTAACTCACTCCTCACCTCAAAATTAACGTCGAAAATGAACTGTCGGATGTGGACGGAAGATTAGTAGGCACGTAGAATTTGAATCATTAATTTTGATGGCTTCGAATCCTTCGTGTAGGAACTGAATAGATCAGTAACTAGACCGGCCAAGCAGCACACTTCCTAAAGATTAACTCATTCCTCACCCTGTTAGCTAAGTCTAGTCTATACCTCAAAATTAACGTCGAAAATGAACTGTCGGATGTGGACGGAAGATTATTAGGCACAGTGCTTGGCACAACCTGGATATCACACCTTTTGTAGCTTGGCATCTTTTTTTACAGGGAGTGTTTTTTTAAGGAGATATCAAAAATTTTGAAAGGTCGCAAGTAAGTTTCGAAGCTGAAATCAATGTGGCTCAATGTGGCGCAACAATATCCGAAGCCTGAATGAATGTGGTGCAACAATATCTGATCCGAAGCCTGAATCAATGTGGTGCAACGACGATATTCTCACACAAGCAATGCTAAAAATGCTTGACACTTCACATTGGAAAGGTTAGACCTCCCGTTATTCGCCATGTCACTTCGGCGTTACAGTTTTTAATTTTCGTTTTGATGGAAACACTTCACGCATTAACATTATTTGGATCGGTACTAAATTTCATAAAGATCGGTCTAGGGAAGAGGGTATATAAGTGGCGTGACAAAGAATGGGTGGAACAAAAGCAAGCCCCCTCCCCCGGAACCCCCCCCCCCCTTTGCTTCCGCGAAAACGGTTACAACTCCCAAAAGGCACTTCACCACGCCAAACCTGATCTACATACCAAATTTCATAAACATCGGTCGAGGGGAAACGGTAGAAGTGGCGTGACAAAGAATGGGTGGAACAAAAGCAAGCCCCCTCCCCCGGAACCCCCCTTTGCTTCCGCGAAAACGGTTACAACTCCCAAAAGGCACTTCACCACGCCAAACCTGATCTACATACCAAATTTCATAAACATCGGTCGAGGGGAAACGGTAGAAGTGGCGTGACAAAGAATGGGTGGAAGAAAAGCAAGCCCCCTCCCCCGGAACCCCCCTTTGCTTCCGCGAAAACGGTTAAAACTCCCAAAAGGCACTTCACCACGCCAAACCTGATCTACATACCAAATTTCATAAACATCAGTCGAGGTAAAAGGGTTGAAGTGGCGTGACAAAGAAAGGGTGAAAAAAAAAAATGGGAAGAAAGTCACCAAACACGTATTTTGAGCCCTATTTTTCGCAGGTTTTCGAAACACCTACCGCTTCGAATTTGGTGTCAGGCGACTCAGGGTGTTTGCCCCACAAAATATATAATCGCGAATAAAATATAGAAATAACGGGGAAGGCCCGGGAGGGGGCCAAAGTTGGCCCGATTCTTCGCTCAGTTATACCTATTAGGCTCTCGGGCAGCCGGGCGCGGGTTCATGCTTGGCATCGCTCGGCTACCGCCTCATTTGATCCGCTCACGCTTGCAGGAAAACTCATCAAATGAAACTATTCACTCAAACATGGTTGTATTTTTGTTTTCAAGAACAAAATTTGACCAACGTTCTGTTGATGAAATTATTTTGCTTGTTCTCCGCCATCATTAATCGAGGGGAGCCAATAGGGGTGTAAGAGAAGTATTACGAAATATCGCAAAGTAAGGGCTACGCCGTCCATGAGCTCTAAGATTGATGGAGCTCAATAGCTCCCTTGTTATCTATCACTCATGCGGGAGACATTGAGCCCACCTTGTTCAGCCTGCCTAGGGCCAAAACGCCTTCGAGCAATCAATCAACAAAGGCTACTCACATCGATTGTTGTGTTGGAACCCAAAGTATACTCGGTCTTTGCATTCTTATAACTGCACGTCATTAATCGAAATAAAAGTACGGTCATCCATACCTACTGTACACATAGGTACCAAAACACTAGTTATGGCATTCCATAAAAGAATTTGGAGGAAAATCCGCCAAGGGATGTTGCAAAAACTTATACCTTCATCCCATCCCGGGATAACTGGTATACAAAGGATTCTACGGTTGACCCCTGTCACTGCCAAAGCACTGAACATAGGAAGGGCCTACTACCTACCTACTAACCTAGGAAGGGTAAGCCATAACTACTTTCGGTGAGCGAAATATGACAAATTTATTGTTGGATAAAAAGTGTTGGATTCACTGGATGGTAAATATCTTATTCCACTTGAGCGTGTGTACAAACTCTTCAATTTTGATGGAATACATACGAATTCACCAACGCCTCTGGCGATTTCCCCGAAATCCATTGAATACCTATTATTATACTATTGGGATTTACCATAAAAACATATTGACTTGTGAGAAAAATAAGTATTATTACTACTCCATTGAATGAGAACCTTTTTGACTCGAACGAAACTATTATGTTCGCGGCACAAGGAAAACAGGAAATTAATTTTGTAAATAGGGCAGTTTTTTGACCAGGGAGTAACCTTGAGAATCGCCAACTGAGGTTCGCAAATTTCATTTATCCATTTAAGGCCTTGCTTCCCTAGTTGTTTCTGTTCTTTCCAGTAAAACTGGAAGGCCGAACCTACTTCATGAACTAAGTTTGATAAAATACTACTGTTATTTTATAGTCCAGTTTCTGGTCTATGGCTATTATGACTAATATGTAGACGTATAATAATCCTACCTTTCAAGTAATAAGATAAATTTTTAGCTTCTAACCACAAGAACCTGGAAAGTACTTTTTTACGTGCATATTTCCTGTTCTTATGAGGTGTAAAGAAAATTCCGGTGCCAGCTCCAACACATCACTCTCATAACTCATACCTCACACAGCACATTAAAAGGGAGGCGTTAGCACCCCAAGTAGAGTCATTCGGTTTTTTAACCCTTACAAAAAGGCTCATCGTCCCAGTTTCCCGTAATTAAAATGGCAGCCCTTTTCCGCTAATAGAAATCCCCTGTTATCTCGCCAACAGCATGTTTATGGAGCCATGTAATATGGCATCGATCATGTGTATCTTTGTGACCTGTTTTGCGTGAAATTTGAAGCTGCGTCCGCCCTTCGCTTCATATTGCTCTTAAAACATCAATTCATACTGAGTAGTACCGCAATTCATAAAATTTCAAGATCGAAACGACATATAGTACCTAGGTACTTTCAGATGTAATTACTAAACCCGCATAACATTTATAGAACAGACGAGCCAGCAATATTCTCAGCGAGTGGAAATTCATAGGGTACCTATACCCATAATTTCTAACAATTTCTTCAAAATATCAAAACAGACATCGGATTTTCGACAGACACATTGGAGTCTAACCAAAAAATGTTATGGCACAGAACCAAAAAACGATGCAAATTATTACAAATCGGTTTATTATTTTCTTGAAGATACTTCTTGAAGATACTTCTTGAAGATAATTTTCTTCAGTGTATACCACTGAATACCAACCCTACGTAAGTCTCTGAATTAGTAGGGTCGTTTATCGCGTTGGATACCTACTTACCCACGCCCGCACACAAAGAGAAAAACGCTGCAAAGTCCTTGTCACATGGGTTTATTATTCTACTGGACATACCTACAGAGATGTTGGCTGTTTATTTATTGTTTCTTTCATATAAAATAATTGAAATAGCTATCTCTGGTGGTTTCCACCAATTTTGGCCCCCAAAACACGAATAAGGTACCTACGCTTTTTTTTTTTTTTAAATAAATTATCTCTGATCATTGATAGTACCATTTTATCGTCTTGATCCACCTGTTGACACTTTTCCCAGTGTTATTCTACAAATTGATGGTGATTTCAGACGATTTCCCAGGTTTTTGACTCATAAAAAATCAATTTCGGGAGCTGAACATCTGGTAGAACCTCAATTTTCTATTCTTTGGTCAAGATCGAGTTCATATTCGGTCATCTCGTCCCCAAAAACATGAAAAACGCTGCAAATCCCTGCACAACGGTTTATTATTTTGTATAGAATACCCTTCCGTTACAGATCACAGCTCTATGTATAGATAACCCGTCTATATAATATGATATGTACTATTCTATACATATTATGTAGATCGCAGACCCTCCTTAGGTTAGTACCTAACCCCGTACTCGTTACTAGGTACCTACCTAAATCACGAGTTAAATGTTGCTAAAATAATTCTGCCGATGACAAACAGTACCTAACAAAAAGAAACACACATAATGAAGTTCTGAAAAGAAATTGTTGATGAGGAGTGAAAAAAGTTGCGAAAGTACCTACCAACAAACTCCAGCCCCTTCTACGTAGATGGTATAATGAACCGTTGTGTAATAATTTACCGTTGAGTAATGATTTACCGTAGTAATAATTTACCCATCAATAATACTTACTTCAACGTTTGTTCAAGTTTCACTACCTACCAACAAACTCCAAAAGAGCCATCATTTTTCAAATGAAATAATATCACAGAACAACCAACTCGACTTCATACTCCGCCAATATAATCAGGTGATCCCTACCAATGATTGGCCGTATTCACAAATTCCTATTGTGGGCGCGTCTCTGGTTACGAGATTTGGTTTGAATTGTATACAATTTCATTCACACTGGAGTCGAAAATGCCTGTCGGTGCAAACTTCGGGGCCTTACTGTGAACGAACGGCTGGACGTACGATGCTCCGGATGGTCTTAAAAAACTCGCAAGTTCAAGAACTATTTAAAACCGTAAAAATATTTACGTAAAAAAAATGGTATAGGCGTTTTGAAACTTTCAACCCCTATTTTGAACCCCTTAGAGATGACTCACAGTAACGTCGAGCTTCGAGGACCAACTAGACGCCGAACGGAACCTATAACCCGAATTTCATCAATTTTTTTCATGGTAACTAAGAAAAGTGGCCCGTACGGCGTACGGCGGACAGACAGAAATATTTTTATTGCAGTTTTGGATTCTACATACCTTGAAACGTAAACCATCAAATTTTGAGGGGGGGTAAGAATTGTTTTTTTTCATGCGCGATTCCAATGGTTCATTATTGAAAATAATAAACCAAAATCCAAAATAGGTATGCATCCTTTCTTCAAATTAAATATGTAATATCACGGAACAACAAACTCGATTTCTTAAAGCCATGCGTGATTATAATCAGGTGTTCCCTAGCAATGACATCCGGGCTGGATCTACACCGCACGATTCACACTCCTGCTGACGAAGCTTTTCAGTTCAAGCTTCAGGGCCTTACTGTGAACGAACATCTGGACGTAACAATAGTTCTGGGTGGTCTCCAAAAATACTCAAGTTTAGAAAAGTGCGAATTGCGTACGGTAGACGTAAACATGCGTACCGAAACCTAGGCTTAAGTCTACGCACCATGAAACGCTAAACCATCAAGGGGGGGGGGGGGGTTAACATATATTGTTCTTATGCTCGATTCCAAAGGTGCGTTATTGAAAATAATAAACCAAAACAACTCCCACAACTCCGATCACCATTCGATTCAACATAACAATTCCATTTTACGATACTTCCACGGCTGGTTTTTGAACCCGGTATCCCCCTACACGCCCCACCAGACAATGTACATTGGTAGCTGTTGCGTACAGCGGACGGACAGAAATTTTGTATTCAGTTTTCGCATTCTACGCAACTTGAAACGCAGACCATCAGATTTTGAGAGGGGAACAATTTTTTACATGCTCGATTCCAAAGGTTCATTACTCAAAATAATGAACCAAAACAACTCCCACAGCACCGATCATCATTCGATTCAAGACTGAACATGACAGTTTCGTTTCACGCTAGGTATAACTTTAGTAAATACGGCGGGTTGTTGAACCCGGCATCCCCCTACACGCCCCACCCACTAAGAACGTGTAGTGCGGGCCGGGTATACGCAGGCTCGGGGAAGGCGCTGTATTGATGCGGAGTCTGGCTGTGGACCACACCTTCCACACCATCTCCGCCCGCCCGAAAACTGGGAAGCCAGTCCTCAGAGGCCAATGTCCTCCATTCCTTGTACCTATATGTGTACACACGGACCATGAATGTATTTTAAGCGTATTTTGTGAGAAAACGCGAAACTATCCACAAGGGGGCCCGAAATGCTGAGGAGGACAATATTACGTTTTGTTGAGCAGTTTTTCTTTTATCAGATCCATTACAGGAGGCGCTAGCTCGATCTATGCACAATATATAATATATATTGTGCATACATATTATGTAGGTACAAGGTGTTCGATAAATGAGTAAGGAGTGTGTTCTGTCATAAAATGCGGTCAAATTTGAGTTTTTGTTTTTCAAAAAAGCTAAATATCGTCGAATATTGCTATAAATCAAACTGGGGTTCAAAAATTGGTCGGACCCGAAAATATCTTTGTGATTTTTTCTTGCGCTTTCAGTTTTATAAACCGAAAATTAGGATAAATAACTAGGTACCGTAAATCCAACAAAAGTGAGAAAAGTTGGTTTGATAGGATCAACATAAAACATTATTGAGTTTAAAAAAATTGTTAAAATTTTAATTTAGGTATGCTTCCACGTGTGTCCTCAAAAATTCGAATTTCTATTCGCGTTTTGCAAGGTTTCTTCTTCAATCAAATTTGACCTTTCTGGGATCCTTGTATATCAGTATCAGAGTCTGAACTTACACCAATGATGTTTTTTCGGCAAATTAGGAAAGTGTGCCAAGTTGGGTGGAGTATAGCTTCCTCACTTATTGTAACATGAATGTATAGAATAAGTTGGTAGAAAAATGACGAGTCAAAATGATTGAATAGAGCAGTAATAAATTATCTAATATGCGTGATGGGAAATTCATGGGGGATCGTCTAGGGGCTAGCCCATACAATCCCTGAAATTTCATCAAAATCGGACCGTAATTTCTATAGGTTTGCCCGGGACAAGGAATTGATCACAGAGAGACAGACACAGAACCAAAATTTTTCAGGAAGCTTTGAAATGGAAAAAGCAAGTGGAAACTTTGATGTTGGAGGACCAATTTTTTCCTTTTTTTTCAAGCGAATTTTCAAAGAAAATGAAACTATTGCAATGGGTCCAAAACTTCAGAACCTGAATTTTTGATATTTTTTTGTTTATTTTCAATACTAATGAACCTTTGGAATCGAGCATGGAAAAAAAAACGTTTAACCCCCCCCTCAAAATTTAATGGTTTACGTTTCACGGTACGTAGAATCCAAAAATGCAATAAAAAATTTCTGTCTCTCCGTCTTACGCCGTACTTCGCACTTTTCTTAGTTACCCTGAACCAAAATTAATGAAATTTGGTTTGTAGGACCCGTTTGGGGTCTAGTTACTCCGCGAAGCTTGGCGTTACTGTCAGTCTGTCTGTCTGTCTAAGGGGTGAAAAATAGGTGTGGAAATATTCAGAACGCCGTAGCTGAACGGTTTCTCTGTAATGGTTTCTCGCTATATCATGTTTTTCACAGTAGCACGATCATTCCTTTGAAAATTTGCTTTTGTAGCCATGCAGCATGACTGAAATTTTTTTCTTTTTTCTTTTTAAATATGTACTTTTTCCACGAATATAAGGCTCCCTACCTTCTACAGTGAGGAAGCTGGGTAAAATATGTCACTGCAAAAATATGGCATTTTGAGCTCCTCTTGCATGATAGAATTTCTCACAAACCACGGAGCCCCCGTGATCAGGCATTATATTTTGAAGAGTGAATATCTTTTGGATGTGACTGGTCGCCGCTGGGCCCCACAATCCACAAGGACCAGGTAGATGAGGATCAGGTAGATTAGCCGTTTTGCTGGCTTTGTTTGCCGTTTAAGGAGGCTTTGGAGGGCGTGGATCCTTCGTTGGATATGGTAGTCTAGTTTTTCACGTTAGCGTTTCATCTAGGTGAAATCCAAACCTAATTCCTTCAAGGTGACATATTACATTCTTCTTTTGTGCTCCCAAGAACTGGAGGGTCTCACAGAAACCGTTGGAAGCAGGTAGTTATAGTTGCCCAAGAAATTCATTTGAACTACTTGAACTACTACTTTGAACTAAAATTGATTTTTAATCCTTTTGATAGAGTACAACTTCGCTTATTAGCATAAGAACTTCGGGGCCACCTACCATCCTATTAGATTTAGAAGCTTTACTACCTACCACGCGATGGTCTCGACCTGCAGTAGGCTGGCGATAGTTTTTGAAGCAACATCAGCTGATCATTGCTGATGGAACAGTATGGGATGGGCAGCTACTAAAGGGAAAGGCTTACTGTTTCAATTTTCTTAAGTTTTCAGTTCCTGAATCAGAATCTTGTGGGTAAATAAAAAATCCTTATAAGTAGAGATGTAGTGGTGGTGTGTGAGTATATTTGGGGATAACGCGTTTGGGTAAATAGCGTGGAAAGGAGGCCAACAGCGAGAGCGTGTTTGGGTAAACAACATGCAGCGCGTTTGGATACCGATGTTCACAGGTCAATAAAGTGTCAATTCATGCGTCTGAAGTGATTGTGAGATAGAACCGTTCAGTTGTGATCCTTCCCGTGAGAGTGCTAGTTCAAGAGTGATTGAGTTGCCTATCGCTATGACTATAATATAAACAATTTTATAGTCCCCATTCGAACATACACATGGTCATAATGTCAGCCCTGATAAAGATTCAAGCAGAATAAAATTTTAAATTTCGTATTTTGAACACATGATGGTTAACCTGCTTAAGAAGAAAACAAGAGACACTTTCATCACTAGAATAGTACTGGGAAAACTTTCTAATACCGATATACATGATACCTACTTGGCAAAAGTGACTTCCCTCTGACTTTATCAAGTTGAATAAATATTTTATCTATCATTTATCATTTTGAAGAATACATAATAATTTGCATACAAATTTTACACATACTTACGTATTTATTCGAAATGATTGGATAAAAATGATAAACCGTTGCGTAATAATTTGCAGCATTTACAACTCATGATAATTTTTCTGTCACGTAGGAATGCTTTGATGATTTGAATATCTAGTGATGAATAAAATAATTCATTCAAGGTTTTTACCCTAACTCACTGGTCATTCTTGTGTACCCAAACGCGCTGTGAAATTTTACCCAAACGAAACGCCCTCGTATATTTCAAATGAATAAGCTTAATAATCGTCGTACATGGTAGGTTTTTCTTGAAATTTATTTCAAGTACCCGCTCGATAGAATCACCTGCATAGCCGCTTGTCAGCATTAAATCCATTTGGCCCAAAAAGTCAAGCGGACTTAACATTATCTACCGTTGTATTAATTTATTGATGGATACTGGTAAGACTTCCGAGGTTTATTTCGCTACTGTTTGGCAGTGTAAATAAAGGCAATTAATATAAAAGTTTAACAAAGGAACGGAAAACCCAAAAGCTTCTTTATCCCGCACGTAATTTACGGTTCCGCAAAGACTTCGATTAGATTTCGATCAGGGGTTTTAGGAAGTTGAGAGCAGTACAGGGCTGGAGATAATGATGGATGGGAGTGAGCTCGTGGTGGGCTAGGTGGAAGGGAATGGGGTTGCAGAGCTGACCGCTAAGGTGATGAATAGCTGGACTATTATAAAGGGGGCTGTTCTCTGAGGCTACTGATCATAAAGGCGGTTATTGTTTAGTTACCTATAATAGACCCGGGATCCTCTGCAGTCTACGGAGCAATCGTTGCGGTTCGAACTTCAACTCGCGAAACCCTCACGAGTTCCCTTTTGCTGTTATTCGCTGTCAAAGCACCGGAAGGAGCGAGGAATGAATTTTACTGCTCACAGATAACCCTTATACTTGACCCTTGTGAATCAGCGCCCTTATTCATCAAAGGATTCAATGCATGCACATTCAAGTGCGTATAATAATCGGGAGGACTCGCACACCTAACTTTTTAATTAAAAACGCCGGGATTTAAGCCATTATTTAATTCTTGAGTAGGTAACTCATAACTTTTTCTTGGTAGTTACCTACCAACATCGTCAATTTCTATCACAGAGGTTGAAAGTTTACCCATAAATACCCTAAATCAGTGGAGACAAACTTCAACAAACTAGATTCTGATGATGGTTATTACTTGAGGACTAATTCGGTGTCTAGAGTTACGTGCCCTGTAAATCGCCGCCAGTGACAATCGCCTCGTACCAGTCGGGTCCGTTCCGTTATTTTTACTTGTCCAATATAGGATATTGTTTTTCCTTTTGGAGATGGGAGTTTGCAAGCATCCAGACCACTTGACCTACTCATCCCACTAATCTATATTGTGAGCAATCAGACCACTTGTCTATTCATACAGAAAAAAACGCTGCAAATTATTACACAAAGGTTTATTATTTACCAGTACAGATGCCGCTTCTGCGTAGATCACTGTTTTCTGCATCAATATCCTCGAGCTCCACCCAGGAAAGCCCTAAAAATCGAGTACTGGAGCCGGCCCCGGAATTAAAGTTTCCTACAAATTCGCGGGATTCGATAATTCAATCATTAATTATTTTTAGTTATTCATGAATCATAAGGGAAATAATAAACCGTTGTGTAATAATTAACCACCCACCGAGGACTGTTTTGTTCAGCAGATTCATATTCATATATACTAAGGTAGCTGGAGAAATAAGCGTTGGGTCTGTATCGAGCGTTTATTGAAGAATGTATCACATGGCCCTAAAGGGCCCTTAAATATACCAGAAGGGTAGACTGCTGGCCAATCGTAGGGCTTGCTATTGTGACCAGTAGGAGGTATGGTACAGTATGTATACTATGTACAGTCTTACCTAAGCAGTACCAAGGGCAGTACAGATTCATCTTCCCTTTAAATTTATTGAATATGTAATTACAACATTACACTGATTATATACCTAAATAGAGAAATGAGAGACTACTAAAATCGCAAAAAGAAAAGCTTATCATAAAAAGAGTGCGATATTATGATTGTGAACAGAATCCTATAATAATAGCTAATTACAGTCAGATTCTGTGAATGATATTACAACAGAGAGTGACAGTGACATAAATACAACTATTTGCAGTAACAGTCCATGAGTCAAGTTTGATTGAGTCATGATTAAGAGAGAGTAACAAATATCTTTATCAGTGCCTGGCCACCAAACATATGACCTCTAGCTACCATTTTCATCCTGGAAACCCCAGGATGGCCATGGTGCATGAGCTGAAGGTCATGATTTCTTAATGCAAGCGGGATGACTACCTACTCTGTCATGACAGAACCACTCATGATTAAAAAAAAACAAAATCGTTTTTAAATTTAAAAAGAGCTTCCTCTGATTCTGAGCCCCTATTATTTCGCAATTCGACGATTACTACAGAGAGAATTGAATCGTTGTTGGAGGCCTTTGCAATAACAGGTAGCGAAATTGGAGGAAGGAGAGTATGAAGAAAGTAACATTCGCTCATCTGCATTGTCTCTTGTTGGGGCAATCTAGACAAGGCGTCAGCGTGAGGAATTGATGTTCGACTTTTATGAACAATTGTAAAATTGTATGATGCTAGAATTTCTGACCATCTGGCAAGAACAGCTGAACTATAATGGGCAAATTTCTGGTCTCCGAGAAAACTTATTTTGTCGAAGATGGTCGGTTTTAATAACAAAGGATGTGCCAAATAAAAATGAGTGAAATTTGGTAAGCCCAAATATAACGGCGTAAGCCCCTTGGTTAACTGGGAGTAGTTCTTTTGGGCAGAATTCAACGTGGTTGACTCAAAAGCAATCGGCTTTGTGGCACAAGACGGCCCCCACCCCTACAGCACTATAAAACAAGCGGATATAAACCAAACGTCGAGTTTACTGTCAGAGGAGGTTGAATATCAGGGTGAACAGCCAGTTGAAGATAGGTATACTGGACAAGTCTAGCCTAACGAATAAGATACACCCCGTAAAACGGAGAACTATTTCGTCTGGACGTGGGAGCGAGTAAACATCAGTTGATATTATTTGAGGGTTCAAAGACCGTTTTACATCTACACATAATTAATTTAATGCCACCCGCCTTTTTGGGCACGCAAACCAAAGTGGATGCCCATTCAGAAGAAGTTAGGGAAAAATTACATTATTATTTTGCGACATACGTAGCTCAGCTTCAACTTAATCGCGGAATCCAAATGACAAGGAATAAGGGCGTTGGAAAATGGGCTTTTCTGAAGGCTTAAGCTGTATGTGAACCGTAAACTTTTCAATCGGCAAACTATTGTCCCTAAGGCCAATAGCACGGAGGAAGGAAGTAGTCAGATCAAGGGGAGGTTGACTTACCAATAAAATTGTACCAACATTAATGAGCACGTATGACCAACTGCGATTTAAAATTTGTAACACATCTTGCCCCAAAATGGCTTTAGGAGACAACTTAGATGCAATAAAAAGTTTACTTGAACGGAAGGACTAGGGGATCCTAAGATACCAAATTCAACTTTGGACATCCCAATTATAGATAATGAGGAAGCAGCAGCAGTGGACACAGAAAATTGAACAGGGTTTTGTTTGGCTGTAGTCGTCAAGGATGAAATAAGGGTGGAATCTGTTAGTCAGTTCCTGTATCGACCAAGAAAGGAACCGGCGAACTATCATTAGTGTTAAATGACACAGACAAGGGCCGAGGGCAGGACAGTTGTTTGGGGCTGGCACTAGCGCAAATTTTGATAAAATTCGGAGAGGTGAGTGTCTCGTTCAAACCTACGACTGCTGTAGATCAGGAGGGAAACGGATCAGGTGCCAACGCAAATTCATCATCATTATCTGAATCCGAATTCCGCAGGTCATCATTTTGAAGGGTGTAAGTACATTTCATGTAAGGGAGAGATGACTCTACATCTACATCATAGTTTTCTGAGGAGTGGACAGTTTCTTCATAATCCTTAAAAATAACTACTATCTCCAACAACTTCAAAGGTCGGAGTGAAATCAACGTTATCATGCTCAAAATTATCTCGTTCTAAATTATTTTCTTCAACAAATTCACGTTCAAAATTATCATGTGCACAACTTAATTGTCTGCCGCGTCTACCAACAGCTGTAGACCCACAACACGATCTTGATCGCACTTCGCACTTTTCTTCGTTACCATGAACCAAAATTAATGAAATTTGGTTTGTAGGTCCTGTTTGGGGTCTAGTTGGTCCGCGAAGCTCGGCGTTACTGTCAGTCTCTCTGTCTAAGGGGTGAAAAATAGGCGTTAACATTTTCAGAACGCCGTAGCTCGAAAACATTCAATAGAAGGGTATGGTTTTTTTAAAGTTTTTAAATAAAGACCACCCGGAGCATTGTACGACCAGCTGTTCGTTTACACCGAAACGCTTCGTCAACATGATCGACAATCAAACGGTATAAGTCCGGCCCAGACATCACTGCTAGGGAGCACCTGATTATAATCAAGGATGGCTGTATGAAGCCGAGTTGGTTGTTATGTGTTGTGATATCAATAATGACAAAAACGGCGGATAACGAACACGGTTGTGTAGCAAATTATTTGCCCAGTTTTGTCGGGTTCCCAGACCGTCCCCTCCCGCCCAGACCCCCCCTACCGTACGCATTTCCGAAGAAAACCTGCACGAATCAGGTGTTATCGTTATTCACGGAATCAGGGTTAAATACGATAATAATCGACAATACCAATACTACCGCACGCCAGCATTTCATGTTCCAAAATCTTCCCCGCCATTTGGCAAGAGATGCAACAACGTATAACCCAAATAAAGGCCAAATAAAAGACCCAAAAATGGCGTACCGTCCCGAGAGGGCCTATACAACAAACAACCTCCAGAGTAGTATAAAAAATAATCCCTCCGGAAAACCAACGGGAACCATTCCAAAAACAAATAGCTCCAAATATCAATACGAAAAAAAGTGAAAATTATTCCACAAGGGTTTATTACTTACCTGTATAGATCTGCCGCTTCTGCGTAGATCACTGTTTTCTATGGCCAATACCTACCCTCGAGCTCCCACCAGGAAAGCCCTAAATCGAGTATTGGAGCCGGCCAGGGAATTACTGTTTCATAAAAACGCGCGGGATTCAATCAATCATTTGTTGTTATTCATCAAGCATTTAACGTTTGTTCAAGTTACAAAAGTACCTACAAACAAAATCCAAAAGATGATTCTTCAAATGAAATATTTATCACAGAACAACTAACTCAATTTCATACAGCCATCCGAGATTATAATCAAGCGTTCCCTAGCAATGATATTTGGCCAGTATTTATACCGTTCCATTCACGATCATGCTGACGAAGTTTTTGGTGCAAACGAACAGCTGGACATAGAATGCTCCGGGTGGTCTAAAAAATTCTGAAAACGTAAAAAAAAACCCATACCCTTCTTTGAAAGTTTTCGAGCTACGGCGTTCTGGAAATGTTGGCCCCTATTTTTCACCGCTGAATGACGGCAACGCCGAGCTTCGCGGACCAACTAGACCCCAAATGGAACCTAAAACCCTAATTTCATTGATTGTGGTTCATGGTAACTAACGAAAGTGCGATGTACGGCCGCGGCCTATGGACAGAATTTTTGGTTTATTATTTTCAATAATGAACCATTGGAATCGAGCATGAAAAAAAAAAATTCTTACCCCCCCCCCCCCCCCCTCAAAATGATGAGATTCGGGTTATAGGTTCCGTTCGGGGTCTAGTTGGTCCTCGAAGCTCGACGTTACTGTCAGTCATCTCTAATGGGTGAAAAATAGGGGTTGAAATTTTCAGATCGCCGTAGCTCGAAAACTTCCGCTAGAAGGGTATGGTTTTCGGTTTATTATTCTGTGAATAATACACCTATGTATTCGCTCAGCAAAAAATTTTTATAACACCCCCTCAAACTTTTTTCTTTTCCGTTTCAAGGTGCGTAGATTCCAAAAATGCAATGTCCGTCCGCCGTACGCCGTATCACGTGTACAGGCTTCATTTTAGATCTAAAAAAGTCGTTCTTTCGCACACATGCTCCATTTGGGCCCTAGTTGTGTCCCGAAACTTTTCAGCCCGATCGGAATATACCCAGGGGTGTTATGAGTGAAAATGTGTGTAAAAATAGGTACTTTTTGCGTTTTAGCAACGTGTTAGTAACATGAGCTTTTGAGGTATCTTTTTCCATGTTTTTGAGGACGAGAAGACCGAATATGAAGTCGATTTTGACCAAAGACGCGGAAATTGAGGTTTTACCATTGGTTCAGCTCCCAAAATTGTTTTTTTTTTAGTCAAAAACCTGGAAAACTGTCTGAAATCACCATCAATTTGTACAATAACATTGGAAAAAGTGTAAACAGGTGAATCAAGACCATTAAATGCCACTACCAATGATCAAACATGATCTTAAAAAAAAAAAAAAGCGTACCTATTTCATGTTTTGGGGGCCAAAATTGGTGGAAATCATCAGAAATAGCTATTTCAATCATTCCACATGAAAGAAACTATAAATTTAACTGCCAACAAGAATCTCTAGAACTCCAATAGAATAATAAACCCATGTGACAAGGACTTTGCAGCGTTTTTAACGTTATTCAATTTTTCTTGAGCTAAACAATTTTTTGAGATCACCCGGAGCATCGTACGTCCAGCCGTTCGTGAGCATCAAAAAGCTTCGTCAACACGATCGTGAATCAAACAGTATAAATTTGGCCCGGATTTCATCGCTAGGGAGCATCTGATTATAATCAAGGATTGACAATATATGAAGTCGAGTTGTTTGCTCTGCGATATTATTTCATTTGACAAGTGATGGACTATTGGATTTTGTTCGTAGGTACTTCTGAAACTTGAACAAACGTTGAAGTATTATTGATGGGTAAATTATTACACAATAGCAAATTATTACACACTGGCTAATTATTGCACAACGGTAAATTATTACACAACGGTAAATTATTAGACCACGGTAAATTATTACACAACGGTAAATTATTACACAACGGCTCATCTACCCAGAAGGGGCTGGATTTTGTTGAACGGTACTTTTGCAACTTGAACAACCGTTGAAGTATTATTAATGGGTAAATTATTAAACAATGGCAAAGTATTACACAACGGTAAATAATTACGCAACGGCTCATCTACCCAGAAGGGGCTGGATTTTGTTGATAGGTACTTTTGCAACTTGAACAACCGTTCAAGTATGATTGATGGGTAAATTATTACACAATGGCAAATTATTACACAACATTAAATTATTACACAACGGTAAATTATTACACAACGGCTCATCTACCAAGAAGGGGCTGGATTTTGTTGATAGGTACTTTTGCAACTTGAACAGCCGTTGAAGTATTACTGATGGGCAAATTATTACACAACGGTTCATGATTCTATCTCCGTAGAAGGGGAACCTATTCAGGTAAATTATTACACAACTGCTTAGGTAGGTACCTAGTCACGAGTATGGGGTTAGGTACTAACCTACGGAGGGTCCGCGATCTACATAATATCAGTAGAATAGTACATTATGTTATATAGAAGGGTTATCTGTACGGAGACCTGTGATCTGTAACAGGAGGGTATTCTGTACAAAATAATAAACCGTTGTGCAGGTATTTGCAGCGTTTTTAATACCATTTTCGGATTCTCCGTACGTGGAAACGGAAATCAAATTGGACGGGGGGGTCAAAAAGTTTTTGTGCTCTATTCCAAAGGTTCATCATTGAAAATAATACACCAAAACACGACCATTCAAACCCCAAAGGCTGTTGATTCCGCAAGGTACAAGCAGCCAACGTAACTCACGACAAATGCCCGTCGTACCTATCCTCCGTCTTCACTCAGCAAACAAACAACATAGGCTCATTCATCTTTCTGAGATTAAACAATTGCATCAGACAACGATGCAGTTAACAAAGACAATGAACTGAAAAGAGTGTGATTGATGCAGTCGAATAGCTGAGCAGACGAGAGTGGATAGCCATAGAGTTGTAAAGTGATGTAATATGATTTTTTGAGGGCTTTGTAATGTCGAGTTTAGTAATTGAAAAGGGGAGAGAAAACATCTTCGAACTTGCTTGGGCGTTTCAAGGTGAGAGATGTGGGGATCTTTTTACATGTGGCGAGGATTTACGAGGTGGTGGTGAGTGATGAAGAAGGGGGGGATTCATAAAAGCTGGAGTCACGTATTAAGGTTTGGGTAAAGTTATACCAAGGGCCCGTGACCCTAAGGGGCTGTAAAGCACAGGATTGCGTTCCCAATCGGTCGATGTGTTGGGGCGGGGGGGCGTCCTACAAACCCAAAAGACGTGGTAGGGTTGAAAAATGAGGGTCGAGCGAACAAATCGCTTTTAGGAAGGCATACGGAAATGAGAGGGGCGTGAGGGAGGGGGTATTAATATATGGCTGAAGTCAAATGTATTGTTCACGCGGAAAAATAAACAATGGAGTGAGGAGAAACATGGAGCCGCATTAACTACTGTTCTTTCTCTACGCTCCGATTCAACACGTAAATAATCTGGATTACGCTACTAGGTTCATCAACTCATGAAAATGAAACTTACATGAAATCAAGGATAAAGCCAAAAAAAAAAAAGCTGGCAAGTCCACGTCACTTGGGTTTATATATTCTATTGGACATACCTACAGAAATGTTCGCTCTTCATCTATTGTTATTTCATGTGCAATAATTGAAATAGCCATTTTTTATCGTTGCCACCGATTTCGGCCCCCATAAACACGAATTAGACTCCTATTTTTGAAAAATAATTTTTGATCATTGGTAGTGTCTTTTCATGTTCTTAATTCACCTGCACTACTTATTGTGTTTTTATACAAATTTATGGTGATTTCAGACCATTTCGCAGGTATATGACTTATTATGAAAAATGAATTTGGGAGCTGAACCTTCGTTACAACCTAAATTCTTCGATCTTTGGTCAAAATCAACTCATATTCGGTCTTCTTGCCGTAATAACGTGGAAAACGATACCTCAGAAGCTCATATTCACTAAAACCTCAAAAAAACCTCGAAAACCACTGTTTTTACACCCATTTTCCACCAATAACACCCATGGGTGTTTTCCGATTGGGCTGCCGAGCTTCGGAGCACACCTAGGACACAATGTGTTCCCAAATGAGGACCCAAGCTGTGTGCGAAGTACGACGATTTTAGACCAAAATTTAACGTAAATTTAAGGCTGAAACTTCATTAGAACCTCAATTTTCCATTCTTTGGTCAAATTCTACTTCATATTCGGTCTCCTCGTCCTAAAAAACGTGGAAAATGATAACTCACAAGCTCATGATACTGAAACACCAAAAAACGCTATTTTTACGCCCATTTGTCACCCATAAAACCCTTGGGTATAATATTCCGATCGGGCTTCAATAATGTTTAGAGACAACTAGGGCCCAAATGGAGCCTGTGTCCGAAAGAAAGAATTTTTTAGACCGAAAGTAACAGAGATATGGATGATACGGCATACGGCGGACGAGCATTGCATTTTTTGAACCTAAGCACCTTGAAACGTGAAAGAAAAAAATTTGAGAGGGTGTTATAAAAATATTTTGCTGAGCGAATACATAGGTGTAAGTCACAGAATAATAAACCAAAACCTAGCCTTTGGTGCAAAATCGATGTATCCAGCTCACTTCCGTGTAGACTCCTAAATTTGCAGGTACAGGTCTCAAGTAGTGAAATCAATCAATTAAACTCTTAATTAAATAAACATTTGAATAAATATATTAAACGACTGTGTCGAGCTATCGACGATAATGGTTTCTTCTTCGGAACTTTGACAGTGGAATCCTGTTGGCAGCTTCAAGTTATTTCCTTCTTTTCGGTTTATTATTTTCAATAATGAACCTTTGGAATCGAGCATGAAAAAAAAAATTCTCTCAAAATTTGACGGTTTCTGTCTCAAGGTATGGAGAATCCGAAAATGGAATAAAACAATTTCTGTCCGTCCGCCGCACTTTCCTTAGTTACCAGGAAATTTGGTTTGTAGGTCCCGTTTAGGGTCTAGTTGGCCCGCGAAGCTCGGCGTTACTGTCAGTCATCTCTGAGGGGTGAAAAATAGGGGGTGAAATTTCCCGAACGTCGTACCTCGTAAGAAATAGGAGGGTGTGTTTTTATTAACGTCTTCAAATTGAACTCGAACTAAAGAATTTTATTAGACCACCCGGAGCATTATAATCACGCATGGCTCTATGAAATCGAGTTGTTTTGTGATGTTACAGTGGGTCCCCCTTATATCGGACACATCCGTCAGAAGCCAGTTTGTCCGATATAAGCGGGCGTCCGGTATGTGCGGTAGTTGTTTTCCGGCCATGCTAGCGCAACATAGCAGTGTGATACGGTCCTTGCACGCCTTAGCTCCCTTTGTTTTCTCATTTTTGAATAATATATATATATGTGTTCGGGCGAGTAAAGGGCCGTCTCATCTGCATTTTACACACAGTCAGGGGGGAAATCTGCGATTATTTTAGGTAGTCTGCAATTTTTTTAACAAGTGCTAGTTAGGATAAAAGTTTTATGTCTACAAGGCCTCTTCCACGAAATGTTTTGTCCAAAATAAGCGGGAAAATGTCCGATAAATGCGGGCGATTCCTTATATGAATTGCCATTCCGTTCCGTCCCACCAGCTTCTGTCCGAAATAAGCGGGTGTCCGGAATATCCGTGTTCGATATAGGCGGGAGCCACTGTATTTCGGAAGAATGATGGTTCCTTTGGATTTTGATGATGATAGGTACTTTTGTAACTTGAACAAACGTTATGCTTCATGAATAACAACAAATAATTAATAACTGAATTATTGAACTCTCGCATTTTTATGAAATTTTAATTCCCCGGCCTGCTCCAGTACTCGATTTAGGGCTTTCCTGGGGGAAGCGCGAGGGTAGGTATTGACCACAGAAAACAGTGATCTACGCAGGTACCTATACAGATAAATAATAGACCGTTTTGTAGTAATTTGCGTTTATAATTTAGGTACATTTTATGTCAATTTTTGGCTGTCATGACAAAGCATTTAGACTGCCAAAATCATTGTAGTTTATTATTTTCAGTAAAGAACCTCTGGAATCGAGCATGAAATTTTTTTTAACCCCTCCCTTTCAGAGTTTGATGGTTTGCTTTTCATGGTAGGTAGTAATAACCAGTTTATTATTTTCCTTTATAGAACTTCTGCGTAGATCACTGAAAATTATTCCTATTAGTATATGGCCCTGAATGAGTAGATTCGGTTTTTGCGATGGACAAAACCCAGGCAAGCACACTCAGAAACTATAAAAATGCTAATGGAGTCGAATTATTTCAAGCTCCTTTTGACACTCAGCAATTTGGTACAGTTCCATAAATATGTATTTTTCTACCGCCCTCATCTCTTGTAACGCACAATTAGGGCCCCACGAACCCCCACCTAATAGTTTTTGAAATGCTGATGGTCGCTGAACCTAAGTGGGACGCTGGACATATTCTCTCTACTTGTTTGGATGATTCGCTTGGCCGTGAAAAACAAAATTACAAGTACATTTCTCGACATGCCCAAGAGTAAGACACAGAGTAGGTACATCTCAAAGGCAGTATGATGACAATTTATTATGTATATATTATAACAGTAAGGAATGAAAATCAAAGTGAAAGTATATAAGGCACACGGGAAATGCATTGACGTTGAAACGTTCCCCTACGAATAGCTTGGCAGTAGTGGTTCATATTATGAAGGCGTATGTAGAATTGTGTGACGAGATAAGTCATGCCGGATTAATTTTTAATAAAGCGTGTGACGCTCATATAGCTGAATAATTTACGTTGAAGTATGTTGTAGGTACATAATATTTTGCATACACCAAGCACGACTTGGAAGATGTTTATAGGATCCATTTTTTGTCAACTCACGGCGTGAGAATGTTTCTTCATAGGTATCCACCTTCACATGCTTTCAAGGTTGTGACATTTAAGGCGGATCTGTGCATCAATATTCCTGGTAGACATGCTATCAATCTCACCTAGCGGGGTAAAAGTTATCGGCAAGGAAATACGACGTGAAGTTGGGGTGGTGGATCCAGTCGTAAACCCACTCTTTGTCGTCGGATTTCGATCGTCGACGACCGCGAGATATGCCGGCGTGTCGCATTCCTTGAGCTCAACGACTGTCATCGAGCTGCTCCCCACTCCGGGTGCGTATTTTCATCTTTTTGCAACCTACTCAAGGGCGCATCGAGGCCTAGAAGGGGTACGTTGGGATTGCGAAGGGCGTATGTGTTCTGTTGATGGTTGGTGGGGGCTACGCAATTAGCGAGCTGATTGTCGACAATGGCGCTCTTCCTGCTGCTGCCATCGACAGGGGGCAAACCGGCTCAACTCGGCTTATGAAGGATATATGCAAGCATTCATATACGAGACAAACTGAACACAATACCTATATACCTTATACCTATGTAGTTCCTGCAGCACTTTTTCGATGCAGTACGGAGTACCTAGGTAATTTATTTAAACTGCATGCATGAACATTACCTATTAACCTTGTGACTTGGATTAACTTGCTGAGAAGATATTCAACAGCAGCACTATGATCGTGAAGTCATACAGGAGCCTCGTCTTATCTATTTTCTGGGTGTGCGACTATAGTATGAACTCTACTGAGAAATCTCTATCTCTACGAGGTTGTTGAGAAAATAATATTGTTCGTTCAGGTTTTATATATCAAATACGGCGATACCGAATCCCTAATAAAGGTAGGTAATTACATTCATTTACGATATTTAGAGTAAGCCCTCGCCCCTAGTCGATGGGGAGCGAATCGGGAACCTAAATCAGGTCCTTAAATCCTCTAATTTGGGACTAAAGGTTATTCAGAAATATAGCTGCAATAGCGTTCATGCAGAAGGTCCCCCCCCCCCACCCCGCCACCCAATAGGGAAAAATTCAGGGTTAAAGCGCTGCCACATGGGTTTATAATTCAACTGGACGGATCTACAGAAGGTTGGCTGTTCATTTATTGTTTCTTTCATGTGCAATAATTGAAGTAGCTATTCTTGACGGTTTCCACCAACTTTGGCCCCCCAAAAACATGAATTAGGGTCCTTTTTTTACAATTTATCTTTGATCATACTTAAATACTCCAGTCCTCACTCGGTCTGCCAAGTAAAAAAAGCTCTGTACGGTCTAAAGGTGTCACCAAAGTGCCACAAAGATAATTACATTCATTTACGATATCTACCTAGTTTAAGAGGAACACCACTTGCCACCATAGTTTTCAAGTAAAGCACTGAGCACATCACGCATATTTTGCATCCGAATATCTCGCTGCAGTAAATCCCACCACATGAAGCACATTTCTCAGAACTATAATTCAATCAAGCGACAGTCTTTGGCTGCTACCAGTCCGTTATCATCCGACAGTCGATGTCAGTTTTTGGCGAGTCAACTTGCCTTCCCCACTATTATTTACAGTCACACAAAACATCAAGTTCGTTGACAGATTCCGAATTTCAGCTCCCACAAACCACATTTCCACCACCATCGCTATTCACCATAAATATCAGCACAAACTACATTACGTTAATACTGCTGATTCTACATTATAATACTGCCAGGTTTTTAGTTTATTATTTTAAGTGATTAACTTCTGGAATCTTGCAGGCAGCTTAGTTACCATTAACAAAAATTAATGACATTTTAATTGTAGGTCCCACTTGGGGTCTATTTGGTTCGCGAAGCTCGGCGTTAACATCAGTCAGCTCTAAGGAGTGAAAAATACGTGTTGAAATTTCCCGAACGCTCGAAAACTTTCAATATGATGGTATGGTTTTTTAAAACGTTTTTAAACTTATATCAAACATAAGAATTTTTTGAGACCGCCCGGATCATTTTACGTCCGGCGTTTAGTTTGCACCGAAAAGCTTCGTCAACTTAACATGATCCGTGAGTGAAACGGGCCAGATATCATTGCTGGAGAACGCCTGATTAAAGCGGGACCTTATAACGGGATCTTTATGTATTGAGCTGGTTGTTCCCTGGTGAATTTGAAGATGAAGAATTTGAAGAGTGATGGTTATTTTTGATATTGTTGGTAGTATTTCAACATGAAAAAATAAGGCTAATATACTTCATGAATAACAACAAATAATATTAATGACAGAATTCTTGAACCCAACGCTTATTTATGTGATTCCCCGGCCGGCTCCAGTACTCGATTCTTAGGCTTTCCTGGGGGAAGCTTGAGAGTAAGTATTGACCACGGAAAACAGTGAGCAACACAGATGGGGTAAATAATAAACCGTTATGTAATAATTTGCAGCGTCTAAATTTACAAACGCTAAACTGAACGCGAACATTCCCACAACTCCCTCCTCATAATAGCACTAAACGAAAAGCGTAGCTGCAATATGTTCATTATCACCTGTGCATTGATCACAACAATAATAATTTATTGCGAGTTAGTACCGCGTTGCAGTGAGCTGCTGGAGTGCGTTAAATTTTTACTTCCTAGAGTGTACTGTTTCTGCAAGACTAGAAAATTTTTGTGCTTCTTACAACTGGAAATAGGATGTATACGCATACAGATAGGGTAGGTACGTATATACGCCAAGAAATAATTGATCACGACCTACCACCATTGTACTAAAATCATATCATAATATGACTGGGATAGACTATACGGTTCAATTTCTTGTAAGTATTATACTACTTTACTCAGCTCTACCAGTGCATGTTTGGAGTTTCAAAATTATTTTAAAAACTCACGATTGTTGTTCCAAGTTGATAGTTGTCACTTACCTGAAAAACAATGAGAGAAGTAGGTGTGAGCAGAAATTAATGTTTCAATAAATAATTTTAGCATTTCTATTATAACTACTAGGTAGGTACTAGTTATTATACTAGGAATGGAATACCAGGTCAGGAAAATCGCAATTACATTGACTACTCCGTGTGCTGAGATTACAAAATACATTCTGCGATTGAGTCATGAGTTTGAAGTGTGTTCAGAAACAATGGTATAATGATTATCAAGAGTGGTTGCGAATTCCGCTAGGTAAAGAAGTAAGAATTTTTATGCTTGTCCACTCAAAATACGGATCAACCCTTGTAAGTTATAAATATATCCGGTTCGCCGATTTTTAGGTTATAACTTCGATATTTTATCAATGAAGCAAGTTTACCCCATTTTTCGACCATTCTGAACAGGGGACTGACGATAAAAAATCGAATCCTGCTCATTCACATAAGCACACACACAAACACACGCATACAAACATACACACACACACACACACGTGTGTGTTTCCCGATGAAACTTCCATAATTACCGGAAAGAACGTTCGAAATGGACTGAAATTATGAGGGTGTGCCCGGGTTGATGATTGATGGTTTTATCGAATTCCAATGGCAGCATTCGTCTGCACATGCGGAAACATGAAATCTTCGACACACCGTCACTTCCCGAAACAATACTGTGGAAATGAGCTGAAATTGAATGGTTATACGTGCGGGTCGACACCTAGATGGTCTCACATGCATTTCTTCAAATACAGATAGTAAATTTCATATGCGCATGCGCAAACGTTAAATCCTTGAAACGCACATAACTACACCCAAGAATATGGTCGAAATGCGCTGCAATTCGGTAGGCGTGTGTCCAGGTCGCCCTATATCAATTTCGTCACATTCAGATTGTCACCTATTCTTTATTTACGGAGTTAATTTTAAGGGCGGCCTTATGTCTTATAATATTGGCAGCCTGATTTAAGGCCGAGCCGAGTAATCAATGATGTTACACAAGATTCAACGTTTCATGTATGATGAGTGTACTAGTAAATTGCTCGTGAATATTTTATCAAGACAGAATCATATCAACCCTCACTAATAACTTCTTAGTTAATTAACTTGCACAATGTACCTATTTAAGTTCAGTAACGATCTGATATCGTCACTTCATTATCGCCTCGACCTTGGGTTCAACCTCAAATTCAGTTCCGAGTGGACTTTTGGATGAGGGTCAATGACAGGGGCGATAAATTGCCCTGGGGTAAACCACCAAAGCCCTCTAATTGGCTTGTATGTGGTCAATGCTCTTAATGGACTATCTCTGCTCCACCAGTTCTACTTAAGATCCATTCGAATATCGCACCGTTCGTTTACCTTTCTTGGAAATAATGGAACCGTTCGTGAGTAGTTAGGATAATTATTATAACGGGCTTTTATCAGTATTTATCGATAATTTGAGCTGACGAAACTTGCATGATGCATCGAGGCAGTTCCTGCTGATAAGTGCAATTTTCAACTATTCAAAATAATGGATGCCAAAAGTGTCTAAAAGGAGTTGATCTTGTTGTTAACCGAAGATGCTGCCATTCGGAAAGAGGGTCGGCAGTGTGACTTGATGCTAAATACTTTCTACTCAACCCAGGATGTTTAAATTTGAAATGAAAGATGAGAGCTGCTAAAGAAAAATTACGACGGCGATCAATCCGATTAAACTATAGCGAGCCTTTCGAAGCCAGTTTCTTGCCTATTCCACTTAACGATGCTGTTTGACGAAGACGTTTGTAGGAGTGAGAATGGGTGGAACTTCAAAAAACTGTGCAGTGCCTTCACTATATTTGAAAAGAAAAAAAAGAAGAAAAAAAAGCCAATTCTGTGTAACTAATCTAACAATAATCGAAAAACATAAAATCTTGAAGAATTGTAGTGGGTATGATATGACTTATATAGAGACTATACCGGCAGCAGCAGAATTAATACACGGTAGAAAGGGAAATATTGACAGTGATCTATGTGCTCGTAATGTAAGTACGGGTAGTGTTTGACAAGTCGAACTCAGTTGAAGTTTATTAGAAATTCAGCGTTCTCGAGAATTGTGGTATGTATAAGCGCGTTCAAAAGAAGATGAACTGTACACCACCTTCATTTTCAGTATCAAAATATTGAAATCTAGCCTATTAGAAAGATCACCGCAACAAATCGTCGAAAAATCTCCGAAAACACAAAAATACAAGCTCTCAGTAGATTCATACATATATATAGATATGCATAGACATACTTGTAGTGTCCCACTCTATAACCCGTAAGTACATACATAATATAACAATTCCATCGACTGAACCGCCATCAAAACGGCGTCTACGATGTGCTACTTTCATAATTTTAATACCTGTTACAATGTGAGATGGGCTATCCGTGTTTTTTCCATAAACTTCCTGAAAACATTGTGGCATCGAACCCTCACGCATACGTAACATTTTATTCGCCCATAAAATCACACTGCACCCAGTGAAAGGGCGCAACACGAATTAAATATCAATCCCGCAGCTTATTCACGACTTGTTCGCCTTATATGTGGTTTGAATATCTGATTGCTCGAAATTTCTCTATCCCACTTTCACATAGTACGATTTACACCATCACATTATGTGAAGTAAAAGTAGGTAAGCAACATCGGGTACTCCTATTTAGCAGAGATTACGAATATTATTATTCTATTATTATTATTATTATTATTATTATTATTATTATTATTATTATTATTATTATTAGATATTAGATGCAGTCCAATCATACAATTCAGTTCATCATAACTGTAGTAAATGGGCATGACAACTTGAGTTAGTGCATCCAGCGGTCTCTCAGGCGATTTCCTCAATCAGCAAACCGCTCCACTTTTCAATATAAATTGACCCCTCCGTCCACGCGTTGTGCATCTTTCATGAGGTAGTTAATTCGAAACAATTTATTGTCCGTCCCACCAACAGTAAAGGGTGGTCGTCTGTGGGGGTGAAGAACATTTGGCGGTTGTTGCAAGTCCTTCAGTTCGAAATTACAAACAGGAGGGTTCGGAAACTAAGGGACATTCGTTGAAAACCTTGCAGCATGTCCTTCTTCTGCGTACGTAAAAACGTATGACTCTCCAAAGCAAGATTATTTCAAGTGCAAGGGTGTTTTAATTCATTGAGGAATATCGAGCTTCGAATTTCGTTAGACCTGCAGTTGGTTTCAAATAAATTAACAAACTGAGATTAATACAAACGTAAACAATGATTTACAAACAATATTGCAACCATAAAAATATCGGTTACTATAGTAATAGTGAACTCGAACGGAAAATCAACCAACTCGCGAATCTTCCTTCTATTTAAAACTCTTGACATTATCCTGAGCTTCCATGAATCCGCAATTGGTATCAATAACGGAGGAATGTATACCTCTCCACTTACTACTAATCCATGAATCTCTACTTACTCCCTTGAAAGAGCGATTCGAAAATGCAATTCAGATGTTGTAGAGAGCTATTGGGTTTATTGATTTGATCGTGATCTACAGTGACTCAAAACACGCGATACTTCCCTACTGGAGCCCAGATTCTGTAGAACAACCAGCTTATCTTTCATAGGTGCATATAGTGGGATAGTGTCAATAAAATCGATTTGTTAGATTTGATGTGAGGACCGACCTACATCTCTAGACTCAGACTCAACGTTTTCAACAAACATACTTGTAGAATATTGTAAGTACCGTCGTTTGGCAGGTCTCAGGAAGAAAGAAATTAGAAGGACTTCTAAGCGGAGGATGTTGGGGTTTGGTTATTAGTTCATTGGATTGGCTGCATATTATCGTATGTATTTTTTATTTTTAGGGCTACAACAAGACGAGGTTTGGAACATGAGCATACTATTTTTCAAAGAAGTATGGCTAAAACCTAAAACGCTGCAAATTATTACTCAACGGTTTATTATTTACCTGCATAGATGCCCCGTATGCGTAGATCACTGTTATCTGTGGTCAGTACCCTCGAGCTCCGTCCAGGATGCCCTAAAAAATGGAGTACTGGACCCGGCCGGGGAATTAAAGTTTCATACGAATGGGCGAGATTCAATAATTAAATCATTAATTATTTGTAGTTATTCATGAAGCATGAAGCAAATAATAAACCAGTGTGTATCAATTTACTGTTATAGATCCCCCTTCTAAGTAGAGTGTATAATTAAACCGTTGTGTAATAATTTACGGTCGTGTATTAATTTACCGTTGTGTAATAATTTACCCAATAACACTTCAACTTTTGTTCAAGTTGCATAAGTACCTATCAAAAAATCCAAAAGATCCATCATTTTTCAGATTGAATAATATCACGGAACAACCAGCTCGACTTCATACAGCCATTCGTGATTATAATCAGTTGCCCCTAGCAATGATATCTGGGCTGAATGTATACAATTTTATTCACCCTCCTGTTGACGAAACCTGTCGGTGAAAACTTCGGGGCCTTACTGTGAACGAACGGCTGGACGTACAGTGCTCCGGGTAGTCTCAAAAACCTCCCAAGTTCAAGAACTACCTATTTAAACCGGTACAAAAATTTCGAGTTAACGGTGTCCTGGAGATTTCAACCCCTATTATCACCCCTTAGAGATGACTGACATTAACGCCGAGCTTCGCGGACCGACTAGACCCCAAATGGGACCTACAAAACAAATTTCATCAATTTTGGTTCATGGTAACTAAGGAAAGTGCGAAGTTACGGCGGACGGACAGACTTTTTTTCATTGCATATTCGGATTAAACATACCTTGAAACGGAGACCATCAAATCTTAAGGGGGGTTAACAATTTTAAAAAATGAATAAAAATTATTAAACGGCCTTATGATTCATAAATAACTACAAATAATTAATTATTGAATTATTGAATCCCACGCATTCGTAGGAAACTTTAATTCCGGGGCCGGCTCCTGTACTCGATTTAGGGCTTTCGTGGGGGGTGCTCGAGGGAATTGAACACATAAAACAATGATCTACGCAGAAGGGGCATCTATACAGTTAAATAATAAACCGATGTGTTTTAATTTCCATAATAATGAACCTTTGGAATCGAGCATGAAAAAAAAATTCTTAACCCCTCCTCAAAATTTCCCCCCTCGAACGTTTGCAACTTTTTTCACTCCACATCAACAATTTCCCATCAGAACTTCATTATTTGCGTTTCTTTTTGCCATTTTAGGTACTGTTTGTCATCGATACAATTACTTTAGCAACATTTAACTCGTGATTTAGGTAGGTACCTAGTAACGAGTACGGGGTTAGGTACTAACCTACGGAGGGTCTGCGATCTACATAATATGTACATATTATATTATATAGACGGGTTATCTATACAGAGAGCTTTGATCTGTAACAGAAGGGTATTCTGTACAAAATAATAAACCGTTGTGCAGGGATTTGCAGCGTTTTTTTAACTGCATTTTCGGATTCTACATACCTTGAAACGAGAACAATCAAATCTTGAGGGGGGGTTAAACTTTTTTTTTCATGCTCGATTCCAAAGGCTCATTATTGAAAATATTAAACCAAAAAAGAAGTTAGATATGTCTAATACTGTTCCCTCTTATCTGTTAACATGGGGAAGCTAGAACTACAGTAGTTCTAGCTATTACATACCTAGCTATTATATAGTAACTATATAATTTGATCTAACGAACTATTCAACTAAACAGTTAACAGATGTTGGTTTGGGTGGACTATTAGGTAGGTTGCTGATCACGGAGAATTAAAAAAAATTTATGTTGTTGGTGATGCGAGTTGAGGCCCAACCTCCATATGACTGACAAAGTAAGTTATTCAACCAGCGAGAGACTGTTTTCATGTACCAGCTCAAGAACCACCTTTATTCCTGCATTTGCAAACTAACTAAAACAGTGCAACCGCAAACGTTCTCGTCCCATCCCAGTGGATTTTCCACACTGATTAGAGAACAGCTCATGCGAACCACAACAACTTCAGTAGATACTAATGTATCGCACTAATGTATGTAGTGTAATGTGATGGGTGATGGCGGGAGTATCATAAGGAACATATACATATATCAACACATATATCAATTCACCTGTCGAACTAGAGATCCAAGAATGGCAGAACGTATTCTAACCCGGAAAGCGTCCTTTTATCCGTGATTGAACTAAATAGATTAGCTGCCGAGCAATTTGAGTGTGCCAACTTGAGCGTAGACAAAGGGAATTTGCATTAAAGAGGAGGAGCGAGTCCTTTGTTATGGGAGTTGGTAAAACTCACCACTTGCCAACTACCCCCGTGGTGTCCGGAGGAGTGGTCCTATAAATTATGAACTAACGGTCATTCAAGTTTTCCTTTCGTAGCCAAATATGGGAGAAAAGCTCTATATGGAACCATTTTGTTGAGAGGAATAGAGTTAAACATTCCCAAGTGACTAACCAAAAAGTAAGAGAAAAACGACTAACCCCGTCATCATCCCACCAGCTTCTCCTTAACAATGATAATTCGCGCTGAGAATAACGAAGACATTACGGTCATCGGATAAATGTTTGAAAAAAAAAAATTCAGTTACTTATCATTGTAGATCACACTATTATTACATATTATAGAACAAGAAATGAGAAGCGATCAATTGGACTGGTCACACACATTCTCCACAACGACCTATAACAAACATAACTGTTACTCCACATTATATTAGGTCATTTAATTCAATTTGAATAGATCCATACCCCCCTCCGACATTACTATATGACCCACGGCTCGAAAAAACCACTCATATGGGATTCCGCGAGGTCGCACGGAGGATGAAACTGGAAGGAATAGGGTTAGAATAGAAACAAAACATTCATTAGCACAATCCCACATCTCTGACCTATTTACTGTTGAATTTCATGGAGTTGATAATGGTATTATTGACCGGCTAATCAGTACCTATTTCGTTATTTCCACACGATATCCTTTTTTTTTTAATTATTTCAATAACTGATTTATGGACAAGCATCCACTAGAAAGTGGTAACTAATAGCATAATGACTCCTGGCCCAAAGAATGTCAGTATTTTATTGCGAGTATAGGAACAACACCTATAAGTTGCACTGCCGCTGAAATTATTGGACTCTTGAGATGCATTGATCGAGTCACTCGCCTTTAGTTCATTCAGTGGTTGGTCAAGCATCGTTTTTGCTCTGATTGACACTACAAGTGAGTACCTAGATGGTTTATTTTTTAGTCCTGAGAGATAAACGACCAGCTCTTCAAACGCCTTACGAAAAAAATAAAATAATAAAAACTCCCTAACCAGTAAAACTGTGTCGTTTCAACTGTTGCCGGCTAACGACTCACACATGGGGAGTTGTAGTGGGAACGGGTTCGCCCGTCCTGCCTCAAAGTGCATTTCCGGTCTAATATTAAACCTGACGGCGTGTCTCCGGATTCACAGGCGTTTAAAGATGCTGTGTGTGTTCAGTGCACTGTTTAGTTACATAGAAGGGATGACGATCCGAGTTGGTGTGAATGTGAGCAGTGAAGAGAGGGAGTTCCTTAACCAGCCATATCCGTCCTCTGAAGGCTGTTTACTTGCTCAACGTTTCCCAATACTGATGGCAGGGGAATATCGAGGGTGTACAGCTAAGTGTGGATATAGCTTCAAAGAATGTTGGGACAATCTTTCCAAGAGGGTACCGTTACAGTAGATATTTATAGTAGCACAGCCTGTGGTACAATCCTGTCAGAGAAGTTTGAGGTTCCAATGCCACAGTTGGATTGCGAATAAATTCTGTTACAAAAATCCTGCGAATTGTGAGAATCGACCACCTATTCTAGTCGCGACATTTAGAAAGATGCTAGACATACGTTATAAGTAGGTACCTACTCCATTTTATTCTGCATCGCAATATATCCTGGGCTGGCAGTGGGAATCGAACTGTACGAGTTGCTCACCAATCCAATTTGTTGCAAGGGATCCTTATCCAAGCGATTGTAACAAAACATGTCGAGCTTCTACCGAACATCCGCTGAACCGGAAGCAATAGGAGAGAAAAAGGAATCACAGCCGCGGGGTAATTCCAGTTATCATGCATTATAAGAAATCGCAGGACTTTTTGGGACGTCGATCACCATGTCATCTTGGAGAGTCCATGCCCACCGAGCTATCATGTACAGAATGTTTTCATTCCAGTAAGATTGCGTTCCACGGATCTTTTTTCCATTTAAACGTTTCATCGATATATCATTACAGTGGACTGTGTTCTGCAATAATCGTTCAAGTTCGTGAAAGCTGACTTTGAGATAAACACCATAAAGTGGTTAAGTCGCCACCCGCCTCGTTTATTTTCAGTCCATGTTTTTGACTCCTAATATACCGTAGTACCCTTCCCCAGCTCGAAAGAGAAATTAAAATGCCATAAAAGCTGGAAGTTGGTTATTGCTTAACGTTCACCCCTGGTGGTGCGCGTTATGCAAAAACCATCCGCAAGTGCTGAAAACTGAGTAGGTACAGATCTAGAGATTTACTGCGTCCAAAAACGCACTAATACGCCCCCTAGCATGATAACTTATTGAAACACAGTGAAAATTTAAAAATATAATAATTATTAATTGTTTAGAGTACCAGAGGTGGGGTTTTAGATAAATTTACAGAAAACCAATTACCCCAGGTAACAAACAATTTATTATATTCTTTTAATAGAAAATTGGCAAAATTATAAAATAAGGAGCTCCTTCTATGAAATGAATAATTCTATTATTACTTTTATTATTATAGCTTCAGTAGGTATTTTATTAGGTACTACCTATAAAAGAAGACAGGGAAAAGAAAAGAATAAAAGTTCTGACCAGTTTATGGATGGGAAGCTCGCGCCTGCTGATGCGAAGTTACTTGCTGGGTCTGCTGAATTCTGCTGACTGCTGCAGATTCCCCTCAGAAATGCTTGCGTTTTGATGTTCTGCAAAACGCTGCAAACGTTGCGATAAGATGCGTGTCCTGATCCGTCGAAATGGGTGTTATCCAGACTAGACTTGGTTCAACGGCGGGATACTGAAGACCCATCCACTTGCTAGCTGATACAATACCTATACTTAGGTAGGATAGGTATTATTTTGTTTCTGGGATGCTGATGACCCTCGTGGTTTATTATAGTGGAACGGAATAGAAGGGGGAATCATCTTCTGGAAAAACGTACGATTAGAACACTTTCAGTGGAAGTACAATCTTTTCTTTGAACCCTTGTCACCTTAATCTCCTTCACGCAATTTCATCTTCTTTTTCGGATGACACGTCCCGGCCTTCCTTGCCCAAACCGTCAACGACATCCTCAAACTCAAAGACGGACTCTTCAGAACGTTCCTGTAAAAGGTCTTGAGGTACTAATTTGTTGTTCAGCTCTCGCAGGTCCTTAATTTTTTCCCTTCGAAAGCGCTCTTCCTTTTTCCCACAGAAACGCTCCGATTCGCCGGTCCAGAGATGCCGTTTTGTCCCTTGTCCACAATTGTTTATTTGGACTCCTCATGGCTGTTTTTGGCAAACAGTTTGCACGGATAGTTTACACTAAGCTATCCATGTGGAGATTTCGGGCAACCGGTGAGTTTTCTGCAAAACTCGATCTCCATCTTAAACGAAGATAATGGAGTCCAAAAGAACTTGGTCGATTTTATCACATAACTCGACTCAATCTGAAGCTTTGATAATGGAATCTAAAACCGGTTAGTGCATAAATGCATCTACCTATCGCGAAAGTTGAGCAGTAACCATTCTTAACGAATTTAGCCATTTTAGGGTGATATTTTTGAAATATAATCACTTGGAGAGTGTAAAGGACCACCTCATGTACTGTAATTTAAAGTTATTCCAATTTAGCCATTACAAAACACGGTCCAGTTTGGTATTATGTTAGGCAAGTTTCTTCCTTCAAGTTCAGTCAGTTGTTGATATTATTTTAATTTATTTTCGATCTTAACTCCTAACATGGTTATCCAACTACAACTCGGCGGCACGGATAGTTATTTTTAGATGTGTGGCACGGTGAGCTCAGTTGAAAAAAGCAAGCCATTGGGGGATGGAAGCTATGCATTTAGGGAAGTCATATCCATGATTGCTGAGGATTTTTCACAAAGGTAGGGGAGAATGGGGGACTCGCAGCCATTGGATTACGCTGGCAATCAAGTTTTTGACTGAAAAAATATGGCTGGTATTATCCCGAGTGTGACCGAGGTTACCGCAATAGTAGGAACATTTCAGTAATGGGGTTTTGCCGTCTAACTTACGCCATGTTGATGTTCTGACAAAAATTAATATAACATTTGGAGTATTATTCATTTGGTGAGAGAAGCGTGAAACAATCAGTCACTCTCGCTATTTCATCACAACTGAGGCTTCTACGAAATTGCTTTGTTTCAAAAACTTTGGTTACTCTCAACATCAATGTAGAGCTAGCATCCCAGCTTCCCAACCCCACCTAGTAATTCATAATTAACTATGTGTCACGATGGAGTTTGAATACAGTCGAGTTCAAAATTAATCAGAAAAATTGTAAACTGAGTCGAAGCCACAGCCTCATTATTACTTCCGGTTAAAATCAACGTCAAATTCTTCAAGATTCAGAGATCACGTAGTTGCTCTTAAACCAAATCCCTACCTAAACTAGAGGAGAATCAGACTTTACGTGGTTCTAAATCATCTTCATTGAGCAATTGAGTTAATTTACTCCAATTTTAGGATGATATAAATTAGAGTTAAGTGGCTGACTCGCGCGAACAACTCGAGTATAAGGATCCTGATTGATCCATAGTGCTTGTGAATCATAAGAATAATTATATCTGAGACTATGAATTATTGCTTGGAATTTGGACTACCGTGTTCCAACTGACACGCATGTACCTGCTTAGTGGTTACTGAATTCATTGTTTATCATCTCAAGTTTTAGTTTTCGACTGCATATAGATTTTTATCATGCGGATAGATAGGTAGCTACCAGCTACAGAAACGCTGAATGCAAAGTTATTAAATGTTCGACAATCTCTCATTCAGATAATTCATAACTGACCAGTGATGTAAGTAGCGACAGTTATGATAGAAGTTAATGGAAATAATTGGGAGTACAGAGTATTCTCTGTGAAATGAGCTTAGGTCAGATCTGTCGTGAATAACTGGGACCCAAATGGGGACCCAAACTGTGTGCGGAAGAAGGACGATTTTAGACCAAAATTTAACGTAAATTTAAGGCTGAAACCTCGTCAGAACCTCAATTTTCCACTCTGTCAAAATCGACTTCATAATTGGTCTTCTCATCTTAAAAAATTGAATTTTAAGGGAAACAAACAAAAGTCATCAGTAAACTGATGACGAGTATCTACACTGCATGCAGATACATCTGTACATGGATATGTCTTATGATGGCAATTTAAATGAATCGAATGTAGCGCAGCTATCAATATTCGTGTTTTTTTTTTACAAACTACCACGCATGTTTAAATAGCCATCATAAGACATATCCTTGAACCTACAGATGTATCTGCATGCAGTGTAGATACTCGTCATTAGTTTACTGATGATTTGCGGGTTTACGATACCCCACGAGCTACATTTGTGTAAGGGTCGGGATAAGAATTGCTTTGCAATTAATACACTATATCAAATTATAGCGCGGCTTCTTCCAATATTTCTAGATGATCCCTCACTGACTCCAATAAAGATACGTTTCGGGTAACATAATAAATAAAAAACCTCGATAAATAGGATTTGTGGAAAACCCGTCTATTCGCGTTCTACGAATCTCGATTCGTACACATGTGGTTGCTACAACAGAAGGTAGTAACAGTGTAGTAACCAATAAAAAACGTTGCATTTTTTTGTGTGTCGCAAAATTTTGCAAGACCCCAGGACTAAGACATATCCATGTCAGCTGTTCCGAGGCCTGGGCAGTGTCGAGTTAAAGTCCTAGGGAGCCTACACACCAAATTACAGCTCCATAGAGTGAATTGCATAGAAATTAGCTGTAGGAGCCACTCAGCTGATCCCGGCCCTATGCTGCTTAAAGTGAAAGTCCTAAGGAGGCTGCCTACCAAATTACAGCTTCATACATTGAATATCATAGAAATAAGCTTCAGGAGCCACTCAGCTGATCCGGGTCCTATGCTGCTTAAAGTGTAAGTCCTAAGGAGGCTGCCTACCAAATCACAGCTTCATACATTGAATAGCATAGAAATTAGCTTCAGGAGCCACTCAGCTGATCCGGGTCCTCGGCAGTGTCAAGTTAAAGTCCTAAGGAGGCTACATACCAAATTACAGCTTCATAGAGAGAATTGCATAGAAATTAGCTGTAGGAGCAACTCAGCTGATACGGGTCCTCGGCAGTGTCAAGTTAAAGTCCTAAGGAGGCTACATACCAAATTACAGCTCCATACGAATCTCGATTCGTACACATGTGGTTGCTACAACAGAAGGTAGTAACCGTGTAGTAACCAATAAAAAACGTTGCATTTTTTTGTGTGTCGCAAAATTTTGCAAGACCCCAGGACTAAGACATATCCATGTCAATATCTGCTGTCGTCTGCTGTCGTCTGCTGTCGTCTGCTGTCGTTTGGCATCAGTTAGTGAAAGGACAGCTGCGGTACAGGCCACAGCTAAGTATAATAGCTTACATTAGGGGTATTCACGGTTGAGCTTGCCGAGTTAAACGTGCTAAGTAGAAAACTTCGTCCTCAGAAAAATCATGAGGCACCCTGGCCCTCGGTAACGTGTTAACGTGTTATCACGAATCTCCGGGTGGTGGTGGTGGTGGTATGATTCTATTGCTAGCAGTTAGCCATGGAGCACTTCGGTGGTGAATCTCCGGGTGAAATGTAAAAAAACAACAACAACGTCCTCGGTATTTTGCTACCTTCCCACCTAGGTTATATTTGACGTTTGTTTACATTTGTGAGTTTTTATTTACAAAAATGCCGATGAAGAGCCAAAAACAAAACCCAAGTTGACGAAATTGTTACAAAAACAACAGTTAATCTCATCAACTCCGAATTCACTGACGAGGAGGAGGAAATCTGGGAGGAAAGTCTCCAAGAACTTGAAGTTGTTTTCATGTCCAGGTAATTCACTTATATTCAAAAGTGCGTCCCTAAACTTGTTAAAACTGTTCATCAGGAAAGAAATATAAAACACGGCACAGTACCTAACCCACCATTTTGAATCTTCGTCAGAAAACTGATAACACAGATAACATGGTTGCTGTCGACATTTACCACACCTCGGACTCAGTTAACTTAACACAAGTGATAACGCACTTTGATAACATCTTTGCGACCGATTTTCTCCACGTTTAACCAGTTTAACACATTTAACTCGTTAACACTTCGACAACGGCCCGACCGTGAATACCCCTATTAGACATGCATAAATTGTGTTTATTGCTCAAAATCAATAATCGTCAATCGTTAGGGTTAACGTGCCATGATTTTCCAGGACAGTCAATTATCAGCAAGACAACGGGACAATAATTTTATCAGTATTGTCGATTCGGAAAAACATTACCGTAATGAGGAGTGCTCATGATTTCTGTTTAGGTATATTACTTCCCCATTTTTAAATTAAAGTAGGTTCTATTCTAATAATTTTGAGACCAACCGCACTCTCCTACGCTGAACATTGCTTTTTCTATGAGCTTTCAAAGTTTCGGAACAAGTGGCGCCACCTTGCCCAGTGTGACGTCACTTGTTGCCGAAACTTTGAATCCTCATAGAAAAAGAATTATTCAACGTAGGAAAGTGCGGATGATCTCAAAACTTAGAATAGAGTGAGTACCCACGACTTTTCATTATATTAAAAATATAAATTAAGCCTCATTATATTTAAAATTTAAAACCTCATTATATTTAAAACAGAAATTCATTTTACCTTTTGTGAGAATAAGATTAGAATAAAATAAAATTTTTATGAGAATAAAATGAGAAATATTTTCTCTTTTATGATAAATAAATCCTCATTATATTAAAAAGAGAAATTAAGCGTTCTGCGCATCATGGGTTGCTAGTAGTCAAGCTGCTCCCCCACGCCTCTCTCGTATCTTTGTGCAATCGATTAGACGTGATGTCACATTTTTAGATTTCACCTACAAAATAATACATCCGCGATCACCACACCGTTATGAGTGGTCAGACGGCTGAAGTTCTGAAGATGGTTGGGCCATGGGTGGTTTGCTGTAGTTCTCATATCTCCATTTCATTATTCACAGCACCCTGTCAATGGTAAAATCTTAACCAGCCCGTTTCTGAGAGTGGACTGGTCGTCGAAGCATTAATAGCATTAATCTTTCCCGTGGAATATGGCGAAGTTGTGAATGACTGAATTTGCTAATTTATGCTTCAAAGGTGTGTACGTGGAGATTACGACAGAAATAATGGTGAACGTTTGTACAGGGGACCATTTATTGGGTCTTCCTAATGGCCCACTGCAATATTTCATTATGAAAACTATGTTTATCTCTGCGTCTAAACCTTGCGACATTTCTGCCCTCGGTCTAATAACAGACAACACCGTGAATCCTGCAAACCCTCTTTTACAAGACGTTATTCCTCTAAACTCGGAGGATCAAGAGGGTTCAGGCCGAGGCGTAATGGAATACCGAATGAGCCTTCCGCCATCATCACGTTATAACGCACTAATATCTTGTCGCTTCCATGATGAAACTTCTCCTCGCCTCAAACCTAGTGTAGAAGTAAAGAGGGGTTCCAGGGAGACCGAGGAATTTGGACCACTAGGGAATATAATAAATCCTGTTATACCTAATTATTACAATTAAATACCACTGACGAACTCAGACAACTCCTTCAATTTCCTCGCTCGCCTCTTCCCAAATTGCAAGATATTTATGTTGCACAGTTGGGTAATAAATTTGAGAAGATTCAACACTTTTGTAGTTGAAATATAGGCGCTTACATTGAAACCTTTAGTTTGACGCTTGGATTCGAAAATGGTATTAAAGGCTTACAGAACGCAAATTGTGATCATGAAGTGTGGAAGACTGTCGACCAGACCTTGTCACCCGCTAAAGTGGTAGCTAGTTAGTTATTAGTGTTAACCGTATCTATGCTAGGTATAAGTATATTATCTAATCTATCATGTCATGTTGGTCCACGATTATTTCATGCTTCTTTGAAGGGTTTATTGTAAACTTTCCATCAATAAAGGCACACTTGCGGGCCTCCCCACCGAAGTTCACATGGTAGAAACACCGGTGGGGGGGGGGGGGGGGGTCCGCGGGGAGGTAGTCAGTTCTGGAGGGGCGGCGTGCGGTGGAGGGGGTCGCAGCCGTCGGGGACTTCCCCCTGCGTTGTTCCTGGGGAGGGGTTGTGCGGCGCTCGGGCGCTCTGGAGGCGGTGCGGTCACGTAGAGGTGGGGGGTGACGGGGTGCGTGGACTTCGCCGACGCTGGCGGCTGCGGCTAGGTCGTGGACGGTGTCGGCGAGTCGCAGGAGGGGCTCATCCGGGCCGTCTAAGTGGCTGGCGAGGGCCATCTGTATGGGGTGGGGTAGGGCGCGCAGCCAGAAGGTACGTGCGATGTCGGCCGTCATGATGCCTTGCAGCTGGTGGCGCAGCCGGCGGTAGAGGTGGGAGGGTTTGAGGTCGCCGAGGTGTTGTGGTTGCGAGAGCGCTGCGACTCGTGCGATTTTCGACGGCTGGTAGAGGGTGATGAGGCGGCTGCGGAGGTCGTCGTACGCAGCGGCGGCGTCGGGGGAGATGTCCGACGTCTGGAGGAGGATGTCGTACGGCAGCAGGGAGATGATGCGGGAGTAGCGAGTTTTTTGGCTGCAGATGTTGGCGGCCGAGAACGCAGCGTCAACTTGGAAGAACCACAGCGCGGGGTCGTGCGTGTAGAAGGGGGGCAGCGACAGCGGGAATGACGCCGAGGCCGTCGTGACGTCGGCGGCGGCGTGTGCAGCGGCCGCAGCGGTGGCGGCAGCGGCGGCGGCGGATGCGGATGAGCCGGGCAGCGAGAGGCTGGTGAAGGGGTTGTCGGCTGCGTCAGTTGTCGCAGCGGTCGGCGGCTGCAGCGTGGCTGGCCGGAGGAGTGGCGGCGTCGGTGAGTTCGGGTCCATGGCTGAGGTCTGTAACTAAAATTCAAATTGTGTGAGTTTTGAATTTGAAATTCGCAATTTGCGGGTGCGGAGGTGCGTGTGGCGGAAAGATGAGAGCTGGAGTTGAGCAGTGAGGGGGGGCCAAAAATTGCGAATTTAACACTGACTGTTTAGGCTGAAGTTGAATTTAAAATTTGGGACACCGAACTGAACTAGACTGGGGGCGACACATGAGGTGGTAAAAGAAGGAAGAAGGTTGTGTGAAGGTCGGGTTCACCACTGTGATGAATTTAAATTCTCATCACGGTGGCGTGAAGGAGAAAAGTCGCAGGCGGCGGTAGTCCACCGATCATCTACGACTTTGGTAGGAGATAGAGGTGAGTGAGGGAATTTACCTAGGCGGCGGTAATCCACCGATCATCTAGGTGAGGAGAGGTGCTTGTCTAGGCGGCGGTAGTCCACCGATCATCTAGACAAGAGGTAGGAGGTAAATTCTCAGGGGGCGGTAATCCACCGATCATCTGAGAGGAGGAGCAAGGTAGAGGAGAGAAGAGAGAGCTGGTTAGAGGAAGTGTCGAATGAGGCTAAAGCCCCAGGATCCAGGGTTATATAGGAACTGGAGGCCTCTCCCTCCAACTCCCTGTGGGGAGCTGGTAGTGGGGCTCCAGGTTGTGTTCCCTGGATTCTGTTGCCTGTCTCCCCACTCAGTTGTTTATTAGCGGAAAGTAAGTTTTACATGAGGATATTGGTGAGAGCTTAAAGTTACTGGTGGAGTGTTCCCGAGAGGGACTCACGACAGGCGCTTACATTGAAACCTTTAGTTTGACGCTTGGATTCGAAAATGGTATTAAAGGCTTACAGAACGCAAATTGTGATCATGAAGTGTGGAAGACTGTCGACCAGACCTTGTCACCCGCTAAAGTGGTAGCTAGTTAGTTATTAGTGTTAACCGTATCTATGCTAGGTATAAGTATATTATCTAATCTATCATGTCATGTTGGTCCACGATTATTTCATGCTTCTTTGAAGGGTTTATTGTAAACTTTCCATCAATAAAGGCATGTTTTCTTCTTCTTCTGCCATGTCATGTTATTTTTGTTCATCGTTTGCGTATCAAGTCTTTTTGCATATTGGGAATAATATACTCCTCTGCTTTCCAAATATTACCTATGCAGTCCAGTATTACGACAGTCGCCTTTTCTAGCCAATACAATAGGTACAAGATGTAAGCGTAGCCTTATGTAATGTTGAAATTAATTAATCTTCTTTAATTTTCTTTACTTTTCTGTATCACCATACGTAAGTTGACTTATAAAAATTATTTTTTGTTTATATATAGTGAACATATACTTACTACGTTCCATTTTTTATGAACATGTAACCAGCAAGTTACGCTAATTTATCCGAAAAAACCTAGTCGTGTTATTATGTTATCGGACCAGTAGTCTGTCCACTGTCGGAAAGTTCTCAGAATTTGTCTTCTAGTTGTTTAGGAGACATAAACTTGTGAAACAAAAATGATATTAATTACCTACATACGTTCATACAAGAATACATTCAGCGAAGTTTGAACTGGGATTCAGTCCATAGGCATGATTTGAGCATCAGCTGACTCCTTCTACTCTACGGCTCCGAACACCTTCCTACAATAAACATTGGACAGACTATAGTCGAACATTTACACAATACCTACCTAGAGAATATTTTTGTACAATACCTAAAGAGTTTTGATATTTCTATTTGTATTTCTCTTTTAATTTTATTGCCTGACGTGTGTTCCGCTAAGTGAACAAAAAGATACACCTTATCCGAGTGATTTTCGGGAATCGCCAATCAAAGTAAGAAGCAGTTGTCACTTCCGGTTTTAGTTGTTTATCCAGTTTTAGGTGTGCAGTCCTTAGTTTTAGGTGTTTGAAATCATTCAGAATACCACTTACAGAAGAAGAAGGTCACAGAGAAGAAAGAAAACTGTTTATTTTTAAAAAACAAAAAGGAGAGCTAATGTTGTGTAATGTTGGTGTTGTGTATTGTGGTCGGTTGGTGAGACTATAGAGCGGCAGGAGGCAACCTGTTGTGAGTGACAAAGTGGCGCGGTTGATTCCTTAAGTGCTCTCCAGGGATCGCCATCCTCAGAGTAGTTGTCACCGGCCGGTAGCCGCTAAATCGCCCGTAGTTATCCGTTCTGTTATCTCTATCCTGTACACCCATGATATAGTTCATAATCGGTAAAATCGTTTGAAATGCAGTAATGATTCCCACTCGGCTTTTTATGGGTGGTTTCATAGCGGTGATACTGACCAAAAGCTTCAAAATTGTTTGTTTAGCATGAATGTCAATGGTAATACCCTTTCACATGAAAAGGTCTAGAATGGTAAGATGTTCTGGACAGAGGTTCTGACTCATTTGCTCCCGTTAAATGAAGGATCGCTGCCTTTCTTATCATTTCAGTGGATCAATATATGATTCCTAGAATAGGATTCCCGGTTGATAATCATGATATGAATGCAAGAATATTTGTGAGAGGCATAATATATCCTTAAACTTTTGATTCAATAAGGAGAGGTTCTGAAAACAAGCAGGGTCGTCAAAACCCGTCTATGAGGGGAAAAGAGACGTTAAATAAGTATTTATGCGTAAGAAACGTATTTCTTCTTTCACTCCATTCAACACCTGACTAGTATTGAGTTATTCTTTATAGGTTGGTAGGTAACTATTTCATATATCACACATGTAAATACTCATAAATATAAAATTATTTTATAATTACAGCCCAGTTATACGTGATCGGGAAAGGATTTTATGAAATCGAGTTTGTTGTCCTGGGACACCTTTGAATCAAAAGAAAGATGGTAGTTTATGTTTGTTGGTAGGTTAAAAACTTACAGTAAGAAGGTTACGCTGGTGTATAATATTATGTTGCACGATCCTGGCTTCCCAGCGGCGGGCTCCCTGCGACAGTGGATTCGTGGAGAAACAAAAATAAAACCAACAGCGTCGAGGGGGTTGCATATATTGGTAGATACCGGTTTCGACAAAGAGTCTTCCTTAGTCTTGTCTGCAGGCACATACAGCGAGGTTTAAAGGGGGGGAAAAAACCAAAAATCATTCACAAACAACTACAACCCATTCGAGCACCCCAACCCTCAACAGTTATCTGCCTCAAAAAAACTTGGTACACAAACTTAAAAACTTGGTACAAAATTCTCCATAGGTAGGTACTTGATTCCCAGTGCCTACCAAGAAAAATCTTCGGGTCTACAGCTGTTCGTAATGACCGGGATTGTTATCTCAATTTATTGTTCTCCGCCTGATGTTTTTTTTTTGCAGATGAAACTTGTGTTACCGAAGGTAACCAACCCTTTCAAACCTCGAAACGGGTGTGTGGGTAGAGTGTTGGGATGCCGGAGTGGGTCACAGCATGAGAGGGGGGTGGAAACTTGTTGTAAAATATGTATCCAGATAATCCTATACGAAGAGTAGTAGTAAAATAGAGTACAGATTTGTAAAGTATTAGTAGAGTAGGAATAGTAGTAAACAGTAGTAGTAAAATATCTACCAAGATATTTACGATTTGAATTAAACTACGATTACGAAGGCAGTTCAAGTTTGAATCTGAGCTAATCTGAATCGTAAATATTGGACCGTAAAGGATTGCTAAGGAACAGCGGTGAGAAACACCGCCTAATTCTTGTGAAAAACTTGTTAAATTGTTCCAAATGCAATTAAACTTGATGACTGTGTCTAGGGTAGTTCAGGTTTAAATCGGAGATCATCATAATCCTAAACTGTTCGACAGAGATGGAGGTTATGGGAGAGGAGATCGGGTAAGACTGCATAATATTGTGGTCATTACCTGCCTAGAGGTTCCAATTTGAGCGGAATTTCAGATCCCCCGGTGTGTGTGTGTGTGTGTGTGTGTGTGTGTGTGTGTGTGTGTGTGTGGGTGTGTGTGGGGGGGGGGGGGGGGGGGTCATGACTTTCAGCTGGAAATCCAAGGCAGAAGAATCGTAGAGCCAAGAGGAGGAAAGACTGCTCAGTATGGTTTTAAAATACCAAACCTAGAAGTTCTGATTTGAGTGAAACATTGAGGTGATCATGCGAATCATAGATAAGGTAAGAAGGAGAAGGTACCTATATAATATTGGCAGGCAGAGGTGACATGGACGGGAGACTACCGAATCAGCTTACTCACGGCTACCCTAAGTATCCTGTGCAACGCAGAGGTGATTCAACAACAATGAGGGCAACAACAATTTAACAGCAGTGAGGGCTGTTCATATTTTTCCACATAATCTTATCTTGTAGACCATATAAGGAAATAACAACATCTATCAATCAGGTTAGTGGATAGATATTTTTAGTGGATAGATATTTTAGCTTGAATATCCAATATTAATTGACTTTATTATTTGTGAATTGATTTGGAAATGTAGCGAGGGTTTAAAGTTACTAACCAGTGTTAGAGAACAATAAGGATAAAAGTGAAAGAGAGAATTGGGTGCTGGTAGAGGAGTCTACGTCTTCAGCAGAGTCCCTATTTTCCCTTTTCCTTATTAGATTTCCACAACTTTCGTTCCTTTCCGTTGGCGAAGCTAAACGGATTTTTCTTCTTAGAAACACAGCGTGGAAACTCATCCAAGTTTATGTCTTTTTTTTCTTTTTCTTTCATTTATTTGTCCAAATATGTTTACTGGCTATGTTTGGTGGGTGAGCTTACTTGAAACGCCTGAACAATGTATTGCGAGCTAACACCTTGGTTGTTATTGCAGTATCACTAACAGCCCTATCTCCTCTGCTTGAACGGGTATAATATTAATTACTCATGCATATATCTATGATCTATATAATGTCACGCGTGTATCTCGTTATCTACATCATATAAGCTGTAGGTACCCATGAACATTATTCATTCAAGCGATCGCAGGAGCCTCGAAGATAGCAAAACCAGTCTATTCGAAGTATCGGATTTATTCCTACTCATTATTAAAACATCGTACCCTAAGTGGATGAGAATGAACCATGCGTAGCACACGTGGTTAGAGTACAATAATTTGAAATAAATATTGAGTTAAGGAATTCCAGATAGTGAATTCCTTATGAATAGCATTTGTATTTAGAAAATAGGTACAAAGCGTAGGTACTGTAAGCGCTCTAACAGTATATTTATGACAAATGGTACGATTGGTATAGTTCGGTTTCATGAATAGATTTACCTAAATAACGGCCGAAAATGCGGGTCAAGAATTCTTTAGATAGCATCGATAGGTATTGAAATAAGTGAAACGTTGCCATAACTTGGGGACACTTTGATATTGAATATCTACTTACGCAAACTTCACTGTACACAAACTCATCAAATTTGTTTCGGTACAGATGATAAAGTCAACTCCTTACCGTTATGCTCAACTGCTTATCCGTTCACGGCATTTTTGTTTAATTCCTACTGTTATCAGTAGCCTCTTGAATGCAGTTTGAGAGACCTTGGATGTTTCATAACTTTTTATTGACCATCACACCATCCCTAAGGGTAAACTTTATTGTTCTGGAAATTATGACTCCTCCCTTCTCCAAGGTTCAAATAACGTTGAATGGTTGGTTTTATGGTGAGTACTATCCGTATTATACATCTACATATTCCACATATTTAAACAAGATCTTGGGAGTTTTAAGACAGATTACAACAGGCATACCCTCTCCTCCCTCCCCTAGTCTCAGTTAATTACAAAAGCTACGATAAAGTGACAATAATAACATAATGTTTCATTGCTGTTGCAAAAATTTTTTTGTTCATCAAATAACAATCAATTTCATAAACGTACCATCACAGGATTAGCATTCCTTTGTTGCTTTCATTCATACCACAGCCAGTAACATAAATTATTAGGATTGGCAAAACCAATAAAAACCACAGTTCCCTGGCTTCAACTTACCTTAATTCGATTTCCGATTAACGATTCCCTAATGTTTCGATTTTCATCAAGTTTGAATTCATCTATTAAAATTATCTTTTTTAATCAATAAATCGGATCACTGCCATGATACGAGGAACACATCAAGGCTTCTAAGCAGTAACTTGATAACATCGTATGATTTATTTAAATTTAATTTTCAAATTTTCATTTTCGTACAACCCTGTCAGTTTAACCAAATTTCATGGGATGCTAATGTCATCGTTAGATAAAACAATATCAATTCATTTTAATTTGGAAGGAGGTCAGTCACTCCACGCATCTTCTCGACACGAGGCAACAACCATCGATGGTAAAGGAAATAAACTGGTCGGATGTAACAGTGGGGTACGGCAGATTAAAGGAGCAACCCCAATAAGCAAGATGTCACGTGCAGGTTACCTTTACGTCTACAAATAGAAACGTATCGCCAGGTTGGCTGGGCAGTACTGTACTGAGGATGATACAAGAACAATTCTTCCATTCGGCATCTGGCATTCGTGTTACGGTTCCTTGCTTTCTTGTCGATAATTACATAAACGTAATTAGCATCAGGACTCTCACGAACATTATTCATCTTTTTTCACTGCAGATTTATTTTAAAAGATACCTATGTTATTTATTTAAATAAATCGTTTTTCACGTAAATATGCCTTGTTGATTCTGCTCAAGTATTTTTTACTGAATATTCCACTACCCGTCATCTTAATCTTAAGTGGGAAAATGCCCACTTTCTATCCAAAAGCTACCAATTTTCTTTCTCGTGCTTCTCGAATTTGGGATTGGTCTCATTACTGCGGGCTGAGTTTTTAATGCCGATACTTGGGATAAATAATTATAAATGTTCCCGGTTCATCTGCCACAGTTGCCCCGAAACTCCTCATCCTACCATTGCCGGTGCTAAAATCTGGTATATGGCTTGACACAATGGTGCATTTAAACATCGTCCTCGCGTCCCTTCAACACTCTGTACCGCGCAGTGATACAGTCAAGAAAAACGAAAAGATTTCTTGACTATATCAAACAGATCGGTTTAATGTGTCTAACCCCCCACTACCACAGTTAATAACATATTCATAACGCGCAGGACATTTATTCGGTATCAGCTGCGAATCACCAAACATTTTGAGGAACTGGAAACCCTGACGATGCTTCTTCCGCATCGTAACTGGTGGAATTAGGCAATGCATTTCTATCTGTAATTAGCCTACTAGAAAACCTTCCACCAAACAACAAAACATAATCACCTGAATGTTGAATACTATGATTTACATTGCTGACGTTATGCTCCCCTTCCTGGTTTCATCATCAGAGAGACTCTCAACACCCGTCCAAGTCACGACACCAAGGACGCTAACTTGTCATTACTCCAAGAGAAAAGGAAAGTTCTCTAATTCCCTGCAGCACTCCCGAAACGTCAACTACTTCCCACTTCCAACATTCCAAGTGTACCTCGCTGGCAAGACCTATCCTCTCTATTTACAAACGTTCATGTACAATTCACTTAACCACACCTATCTTTTGACCCTCTCACAATGATTACTATACCCAAAAGGACTCACCTACAACAACCAGTCAAATCAATCCAAGTTCATTTCAAGCACTGCTTCAACTCTGTAAATGTACGCTTAAAATACCTATATAATTAGCTTGGTACATGGCAAATGCAAACAGATTATTTATGTCTGCTATTAGGATCTGTCTGCTGTGAGGATGGACCATCTGCGATTGGTCCCATATCAAAATCATTGAAATCGTACCGTAACTTTCGTCTGCGCATGCCACCATCACCACTCCATGCGACCTGAGTTTACAATCATTAACCGCCTTTCCGCTGAATGAACCTACCCAACTATGTTTATATTGATGTTGTCAGGATCTTCTTACTCAATACTGGTTGGTGGGAGTTTGAAGGACAATTGAGATCCAGGTGTTTTAATTAAATAACTAGGTATCTCAAAACACCTGGATCTCAATTGTCCTTCAAACTCCCACCAACCACTACCCAACTATTCTATACGTTCACGTGATTCAAGTCAGGAAGCTATACTACCTACTCGAATCCGCAGACATGTTTTTTTTGCAAAACCGTCCGAGGAGGGAACCTCTTATGAACTAAATCACACGCAAAGAAAAGGCTCCTCTTATATTGAAGTAGAAGAGTTAACAATAAATTACATCGCGGCTTAAGAGTTCATTTTTCGGATCAATGTTTGGTAAACCTGTGGCTGATCTCCTTCCTAGTGGAGGTATTCCCGCTCTAATAATATGTTCAGACGGATAGCGGTCTCACCAGTGAACAAACAAACCGCCCGCCTCTTGCTTTGGCCCTCATTGAAAAAGCAGCCACGGGGAAGGAAGGCATTTTCTTCGAAATGACAGTGCTCCCCACTCACCGGAGATTGTTTCATATCCAACCAGATTTCCGCGTTTCAGTCCTTCAGTCGGAGGAAGGGCTTGTTTACGAGGCATTTTCCACCTTCAGAGCCGCATTTGGGTGAAATTGCATTCACCAGCCACGAACGAGAAGCATGCGATATTGTTTCCGCGGATAACTTCATAAAGTAGGCACCACACGAGTATCATAGTTGGGGAGGGGAGGAAAATCACGTAGCACAGTAGTGTAAATCGTTGATCAACAGCAGTGGTGATATGAAACTATTGGGTCAATAATTTCCTGTAGAGGGGTGAGGGGGAGTATGAACACCGTTGAATTCATAACTCATAGCCGGTTAACAGAACCTCGAGTTTTGCATGTCATATTGCACCTGATTTCAAATCATAAACAATAAGTCATGATCTGTCTCCAATAAGTTTCAGATGAAATTATTGTTTTCAATAGTGGACCTATCGAGCAAGAAAACAAGTTTACCCCCCCCCCCCCCCAAGACCCACAATTCATCGATATCTAAATATATAAATTACGTTCACATTGGCAATAACTTCTTTGGGAAACTCTGAATTGTGTGCACTGTTCACAACAGCAAGTTCTCCTACTTTTCATAATTCGCAAAGTGACGAGTACAAAAAATGAAGACTTGCAAAGTGAAAATTGAAGAGCCTTTAGGAATGGGCCCCTGATTAGCCGATCAAGCGAAAGCCCTCAGCTGGAGGAAAGCCACCTACCTCGTTAATTTACCTAATTTACCCTGAGCCGTCCCTATCGATGGGGAATTAAATTTCTGGTAGGTATCTGGCAGACATTCAAAATTTTATTTTGCACATTACAGTAAACGGCAAACGCATAGATGGGCAGAAGGTAGGCCCATCAGGAGAATCCAATCAGGAGAAATTCATTCCCACCAGGAAGGAGTGTTGTGACCGATTATGGGTGGGCAATAAATTATCCTCTATAAAAAATATTTGAAAAATAAATAAAAAATAAAAAAGTGACGTCGTACGGGGAACCTATGAACCAGCGCTGCTAAGCAAAAATGCTAATGGCTGCACCCTATCACTAAGGCTTCCTACGAACCATCGCTGCTAAGCAAAACTGCTAATGGCTGCACTCTATCACTAAGGCTTCCTATGAACCATCGCTAAGCAAAAATGCTAATGGCTGCACCCAATCACTAAGGGTTCCAGTAAAACGGCAATGTGGGTGAAAGCTTTTCGGTAATATGAACTGTCACCACTGGAGCCAATCCCCCAAAAGGTAGTCTGCTCCTCAAAACTGCAGGCTTGGGATGCCATCAATACATTCCGTATCCAACAAATGGAAGGCACCTAACGAGGGCTGTCTACTGAAACAATTCTTAGTAAGTACCTATCTACTTTGATTGGAAACAATTGTGTGAACAGTGTGGAACTGGCCCGCTGTGGGCTTGCCGAAGTTCTCCTTCCTTTGGAGTCCTGTGTTTAGAACTAATTCTATTCCATGAAACCGTGCAGAATTTTATGCTGTTGTTTTTTACTATAATGGAACTGGATGTCTTGATTGACACTGTGTTTTTATCTTTCGAAATAAACGTACCTACACAGTATCGTATAACTTGATGAGTGGGCCTCGTTCGTGCCGAGAAATATTCCTAAAAATTTGTATGTCAATCGAAAATATGTAACATTAAAACATCGGCACACGTAAAACTCCTGCCCAATTCTAACACGTATGAAGGTGGCTTTTAAAATAGGTGACAGGTTATCAAATCCCATAAAATCTATCGATCAATAGAACTCAACCTGCATGAAATCTAATTTACCGTTCTGATGGACTTTTTGTGCCCATGAAAAGGACGTAATTTTCGATAGCTGCGAGAAACTCTTCTTGACTGACGACATTAATCATCTTGGTATTTTGGTGTCCAGTTCTAGGTACCTACCAAGAAAAATCTCAGAACCTACTGGAATCCGTGAATGATTGAATGTTAGTAGGGGAATTCACGACCCCTTTAGTGAGCATGTTCCTGTCCGAAGTATAAATTATATTTTTTTAGGGCTGCGTTTGCAGAACCTGAACTGCGTGTCGGATTATAATGAATATAGGGTCCTTTGGAGACCGACCGAATCTGTCCAGAATGCTTCGGCTCATTAAATACTGTTATTTCGTATAGCAATTTAAGGTATTGCGTAAAAAATAGTGATTTAGGCAGAATCTTCATCAATGATTCATCCCAATTAAATTCACTTTCGCTTCTAGTAAAAAGCATGATACGAGTATTGTATTGACTCCAGATGAATACACCAGCATTTTCAAAAATAAAAACGCTGCAAAGAAATGTTGGCTGTTTACTTATTGTTTCTTTCATGTGCGATAATTGAAATAGCCATTTTTTATGGTTCAACCAATTTTGCCCCCCAAAAAAAATCTAGTTAGGCTCCTGTTTTTGATAGCTATCTTTGATCATGGTAGTGCCATTTAATTCATTTTATTCACCTGCTGATACTACTTCTAGTGTTATTGTACTAATTTACGGTAATTTTAGACACCCAGGTTTTTGACTCATAAAAAATTAATTTTGGGAGCTGGAACTTCGTTAGAACCTCAATCCTTCACTCAGTGGTCAAAAAATCAACTTCATATTTCATCTCCTCACCTTAAAAAAAAAATGGAAAACGATACCTCAGGAGCTCAAGTTCACTAAAACCTAAAAAATACCCAATTTTACACCCGCTTTTCAGCCATAACACCTTTTGGTACATTCCGATCGGACTACAAAGTTTCGGGACACAACTAGACCCAAATGGAGCCTGGGTGCGAAAGAACGAAATTTTTAGACCGAAAATAAAGGTAGATATGGACGATACGGCGTACGGCGGACGGAAATTGATTACATTTTTGGAATCTACGCATCTTGAAACGTAAAACAAAAAATTTTGAGGGGTGTTCAAAAAATATTTTGATGAGCATTACATTGGTTGGGTGTAGTGCTCACAGAATAATAAACCAAAACCCAATTAACGAAGATGTGAACAGTCTAAAGAATCAATTAATAAAAAAAAGGCCTTGCAGAAGATGAAAATGGGAATATCTCAGCAGCGAACATTTTTATTAAAGGTTTCATCCCTAGGGTTATATAAAAGTCGAGGGAGGTTTTGCAAGAGGACGGGAGGAGCAGATGGCCTCTGATCCATGTTGGATCAAGAGTTCTTTTTCCACGGGCTTCATCCACTTCAGCCAAGGCTTTTCTTCATCTATTGAAACCTTAACCACTTCTCTTAACCATGACGCTTGAATTCTTCTATTATTTTTTCCTCATTTTCTTTCTACGATCGTTTCGCAAAACACAACGCGGTGGCTTCATGAGTTAGATATTCATCATGGAGGTTTTTGGTTTGAAGGGAAACCACCTTGTAGCAGCCGAAGTGTTTATTGGAAGGCGACATTTCGATCCCCAAGTAGTGGGAATCATACCTTATTGGTAGAGTGGATTATTACCCATTGCATTACATTACGATCTTTATATATATTTACGATATTTACAATGATGTATTTACAGTTAATTTACAGTTTTGGTATATGAGTAGTTTTGGTACAAATTATATTCATGGTGTGAAAACTTAACCACCTTAACTTCCTGTGTTAGATATTCATGGTGTTGTGGTTTGCGTACTGCTCTTCTCAACTGAAAACGTATCATTTCTCCCTTTTAGCGAACTTTCAAAGATAATGAGCTCTTGCAGTGGGTCCAACATTTTTAGACCATGAATTTTTGAAAATTTTGTTATAGGCAAATCCGTTTCAGAGCACCCTGAATTCACCCCTAGACGGAAAAAAATTACATGTGTGTATATATTTTTTGAAAAACACTTAGTTTTCGAGTTATAGCCATTTTAAGTTTTTGCGTGTCTTTTCGCTGTTTACGCATTTATGACCTTGTACGTCCGTTAATATTCGTCCTACAGAAAATCTCAGCGTGCTGTTGGAAAGAACGGGAAAAAACCTAAATATGAGGAGCCCACCTAAAGCTTATTATGTTTACAGTGACTAAAATTACGGACAAGTAAGAGCGAATGGAAATGTTTAGTTTTGTGTTTTTTCATACGCCCATTTCAACCTACGCCCGGCCACCCAGAGCCGCACCATTTCCAGGAAAAACTCCAGAACCACAGCTTTCCGATAGTAATATTATTTTTATGATTACGTCAAAGCTTGGCTCAGAAATTACAGTTTTATCTGAAGAATAAGGGAAAATTAGGGTAACCGTGAAAGTCGCAAAAGTGAGGAAACATGCAATTTCTATTCTTTTTCTCTTCTTCTTTTTTCCCTTTTCCCTCTTTTTTCCCTAACTTTTTTGTATGGAGAAAAATGTTCCTCCTCCATGAACTAATTTATGAATCGCAATTGTATAATTACATTATATTTAGATACCTTTTCATAATGAAGTTATCGTATGCGTTCGAACCCCTTATCGAAAGAGCATTCTCGTTAAGCCCCGCTTGTTACCAGGCAATTTCTGATAACACGCGAGGATTTGTGGCGTTTTTTATATTAATTATACTCTCTTTTCCTTTAGATTAAAAAAAGAGATCGGTACTATAATAGTACAATTTAAGATATATACGAAGAAGAAAGACGACTTGTAGCCACCAATATACTATCTTGACGGATAAACTGACAAAAAACTTAATTTTGAAAATAGTGTTGCCCCATTGAGCCCATACCTAATTAAGAAATTGAGCTCCATTGATATAAATTGACAGTTTATTATCAGGGAAACTTCTACTTATTTTACATTTATTCAAACTAATATTTTTTAAGGGAAATCCTATTAATTTTTATTACAATCCATTCTATTGGATAAACCAACCTCTAACACGCCCTCCTACATCTCCACTTCCAGCTGGTTATCTTAATTCGAACAGGGGTCGCTTTTCAAACAATGTGGAAGTTAAAGACTAGCACTCAGTTACTACACGACCGATCCAATTAGGGAGTTCTACTAATTAGCTCTCCCATCAGAGTCGTCAGTGGAGGATTGTTCGCTCGGACCTGGGATTACGATGAGGTTCAATTAGTAATCACCGACTGATGTAAATGAAACGGCAATCGGAGACATATGTGTAATCTAAACATATTGTCAAAGAATACTCATAATACCTACTATTTGTAACTAGTAGGTATGTCGACCAGAAGCCTCACCACCGGAAATAACTATACCTGCTGAATACGTAGGTACGTGTTTTCCATTAGGCATTATGTTAAATTAAGTTCGGCAATACAATTCAGAATTTAGGGCGCCATTATCAGTAGCACCAGATGGGGCGCTGATGATTGTCAGGTGTATTATCTTAGGACTACATGTTACAGTCTTAGGAGTGCATGTTCAAGTCATGTTTTGGTTTATTATTCTGTGAATAATACACAGCTATATATTGGCTCAGCAAAACATTTTTGGAACATCCCCCTCAAAGTTTTTATGGGTGAAAAATGGGTGTAAAGATTTTTTTGTGTGTTTTAGTAACATGAGCTTGTGAGGTATCGTTTTCCATGTGTTTGAGGCCCAGGAGACCAAATATGAAGTCCATCTTGTCCAAAGAGTGGAAAATTGAGGTTCTAACAAAGTTTCAGCTTCCAAGATTTATTTTTTATGAGTCAAAAACCTGGGAAATCGTCTGAAATCACCATAAATTTAAGTAAAAACACTAGAAGTAGTATGAACAGTTGAATCAAGACAATTAAATGACACTATCAATTATCAAAGTTTTTGTCAAAAAAATAGCCTAATTCGAGTTTTTGGGGACCAAAATTGGTGGAAACCATCAAAAATAGCTATTTTATTTGTTACACATGGAATAAACAATAAAATAACAGGCAACATTTCTGTAAGTATGCCCAGTAGACTCCAATAAACTTATGAGACGAGGACTTGCAGCGTTTTTGTTTGTATTCTATAGCGACGCCTGACAGGGTGCCATGTACACCGTGGAATAAAAACATTACATTTTGGTAAAGATCTTTGGTTACAGGAAGCGCTGATCCTGAATATGTACTCCATATTACTATAATAGATTACTACCTGCCTATTTCTCGAAAAACTGCAAAATTTTAATTTTTTTTTCAGTTGTTCGGTACCAGTTAGACTGCTTGTCGTATAGAAGAAAAGGTGAAGACAGTCAAATTCTGAGCGAATATAGTTTTTCCATCTTGGCCCCATTACGCTCTCTGCGCCGCTTTCTGACATTACAAAAATCATACAACAAGTCCTGATGGTAGTTATAACTAGTAGATTCGCACGTCCTAAGGAGACCCGCTGTGCTGTCTAATTTCAAAGGTACTGGGTTGAACTTAACTTCAATTATTGTTAATACGAAAACGACGCCATATTGATTTCGGAAGCGAGACAGGGGAAGTGAGTCTGGGAATGAGTGTAATGACCCCCCAGCTCTCATGGGAGCGTTTAATATCCCCATTAGTCATTCGCGCCCCTTCATCTCTGGTTTAGTCATTTGTAGCTTTGGACTGACAACAAAGTGATCTACACATCCGCAGCGAGTAGGTACTTGATAATTGCTCCTAGGTACTTAGTTGATATTTATAACGACGTAGGTAGCCATACTTAGGTACCTCCCTACATAGCTGCTAGAAATTTCATGAGGTTCTTCACAGAATATAAATACCTTCCTACGTACTTTGAGCATACTACCTAGGTACTTATATCAACACGTGTGATAAGAAGGAATTTTGTCGGTAATCGTCATAAAGTAGTAGGTAAATTATAAATAAATATAATATTCTACTTGGCACAACTGAAACTGTAGATTACGATATCAAACACGGATTCTTCAGACTGACACCATCCACACCAGTGGTGGCCTGATGGCGCCTTATCAGCTAAGATGTCCGTATAATAACCGTTTAAAATCGGATCATGAAATTCCTAAATTCTTGCGTACGAGGTATTATCAATAAGGAGCCAATTTTCAAAGAAACCGTTGGAGAAATTGAGAATTTAAATTAATGGTCATCTGCCAGAGCACTCACTACGGCCTGACTGGGCACTCGTTGAGACCAAGAGTTGCAGTCGTGAGAAAAATTATGTCAAGAAAACAATTTTTGGGTGTTTTGAAACAAACAATTGTGATTTTCATCACTCGATGCAGTCTGAACGTGCTGAAACTACTCGCGATCGATTCAGCGACCAAAGAAACCACGGTAAACAACAACTCACGTGCCTACATAAAAAATTCGCAATTTTGTGGATTTTGGATTACAGTTTTCTAAATTTGGTAAGCTGAATGCGTCTAATCGGGCTGGGACTAGTTGTAATCTATTCAGCGCTTTAAAAAACATGATTGACAACCCTTCACATGCCTAAGTTGCTAAAATCCTTCGTTTTGGTTTTTTTGGACCAAAAATTGGTAAATTTGGACAGCTGAGCACAGTGCGATCGGGCTGGGGAACGAACTCATCATTCCTGTGGAGACGGATCTTGTTTGCAAGAATTTTTTTACCATGGAAATTAGGAGAATTATCTTGCGGAATGGCATACCTATGTATATAATTATGTACGAGAAAGTTAAAATCTATAATTTAGATCTCCGATGCATGAAACCGATTTTGGAGGGGTTTCCGGTTCACTGGGAGCATCTTTGAAATTTTCGAACGAGCCAAATAGCTGCATTTTCTTTGAAAATTCGCTAAAAACAGGGAAGCAACACCTCTCAAAAGCACTAACCCGAGACATAGCTAAATTTTAAATAGCAGGATTCCTGCTTCTAATATTTCTCTACCCTAACAATTTTTTACTCTAAATGAATCTGCGTTCTATCCCTTGTGTACCTTTATCGTGCACTGTTTAGTACCCTCGGTTCACGCCATTTGCGTGGCTGTCCAACCTCTTGTACTGGCACAAAGGTCTTTCAGCTCTGAGGTATAGTGGATTCGAGTGGTGCAGCGGTGCCGCGGCGCCGGCAGTGGTTCACAAAGTTCTGACTGCTCTCATAGAAATCTGGCTCGACGACTATCATAACAGTAACCATTTTACAAGTGTTAAATCGTATTGTTCGCAGAGGTAACTGACTTTTTCTCCGGCGGGGGCGGCTGCTCGGAGGCGACGGTGAGGGTGGCGAGAGTCTGGTGGGGCGGCGGGGGCGGGAGATCCGGGTCCATCTCTGGGGGCGTCGGGTCCATTTGCGCGAGAGGCGCCAGCTCCTGGGGTTCCATCCGTCACGCAATAATTAGAACGCGACCGACGCAATTGAATTAGCCCGGTCCGAGTCCGTCAAGGATGCAATAATTTTTCTTTGCGGGTAAATATGAGATTTTTTTTTTCAACCGGTTTGCAGTTCGTGCGGATTTTTATTTTATTTTATTATTATTATTTATTTTATTTTTTTCCGTTGTTATTTGAATTGTTTGGAAAATGTTTTTTTTGCCAGGGCAGGATTCGGAACAGTTTTCAAGCTTTCGTGAGAAGGGTGTACAAATTTGGCTTTGGAAGTGCGGCGACGAGTCGACTTCACCAAACGAGAGTTCGGGGGTCACTGGAGCTCCCCTCCCTGCTCGCCCGCTTCCCCGAGCGGCTGCCTTCGGAGGTGGGGGCGGCCGTCGAGGGAGTCGGGGACCGGCCGGGGGCGGGAGGAGCGAGCGGAAGGGATGAACCGGGGTGGCTTCGAGCCTCCTGCGGTTTCTGTGAGGGGTATCAGTTCTTCAGGCGGCGCGTCCTTCCTTCCTCGGACTGCTCCCCAGGATGCTTTCGATATGCCACTGATTCCTTCCTTTCGGCCCTCGTTCCCCGCGTTCTAACCATCCTGAGGGTAACCCATCAGTGGCAACCGATTCCGATTCCAATTCTGACAAGCAGATTCTGCTTGGCCGGGAGAGGCAGACAGAGTGCAATCAGTGGCGGACGATTATCGGCAACTGTATTCCTTTCTCGTTAGTCGCGAACATGGACTTATCGGGTGAAGAGCAAAATATATGAGGGACCTATTCTGTGATTATATGACACTGTGATATATCCACTTTCATAACGTGAACTACGTACCTAAATTAAGTAATTAAAATTTCTATCTGCTATTGAAGATTTCTTTATCACTTACACGTTTGATTTCATAAAACTCACGTTTTAATGTTACGTAATTTGCTATTTTTATGACGCTTGAGGACAACAAATTACCTATAAAATATTACAAGATTTATAAAAAAAATTATTAATCGTCGTAAGTACATTTAGAAGACTTCCTGCCTGGGCATTTTTGGTTTATTATTCTGTGAATAATATACCTATGTAGTCGCTCAGCAAAAAACTTTTATAACACCCCCTCAAAATTTTTTCTTTTGCGTTTCAAGTGCGTAGATTCCAAAACTGCCATGTCCGTCCGCCGCATCTACTTCAATTTCGGTGTGAAAAATTCTTTCATACGCAGGCTCCATGTGGGCCCTAGTGTTGTGTCCCAAAACTTTGCAGCCCGATCGGAATAAACCCAAGGGCGTTATGGGTGAAAAATGGGGGTAAACTTTTTTGTTAGTGTTTTAGTAACTTGAGCTTGCCAGGTATTGTTTTCCATGTTTTTTTAGGGCTAGAAGACCGAATATAAAGTTGATTATGACCAAAGAGTGAAGAATTGAAATCACCGTAAACTTGTAACAAAATGTCTGAAATCCCCATACACTTGTATAATAACGCTAGACGTAGTTTCAACAGGTGAATCAAGACAATTAAAAGGCACTATCAATGGTAAAAGATAATTTGTCAAAAATAGGAGCTTATATCGTGTTTTTGGGGGCCAAAATTGGTGGAAACCATGTACAATAGCTATTTCAATAACTGCACATTAAAGAAACAATAAATGTATTTCCAGTATTTCTGTATAATATATCTCCAGTAGAATAATAAACCCATGTGACAGGGACTTTGCAGCGTTTTTGGTTTATTATTCTGTGAATAATACACCTAGGTATGGACCTATTCGCTCAGCAAACGATTTTTATTACACCCCCTCAAATTTTTTTCTTTTACGTTTCAAGGTGCGTAGATTCGCATTCCGGCTTCATTTTCGGTCTAAACAATTCGTTCCTTCGCACACATGCTCCATTTGGGCCCTGGTTGTGTCCCAAGGTGTCCAAGGGTGTTATGAGTGAAAAGTGGGTATACAAATAGGTATTTTTTGTGTTTTAGTAACATGAGCTTCTGAGGTGTCGTTTTCCATGTTTCTTAGGACTAGAAGACCGACTATGAAGTCGATTTTGACAAAAGAATGGAAAGTTGAGGTTCTAACGAAGTTTCAGCCTTAAATTTACGTTAAATTTTGCTCTCAAATCGTCGTTCTTCCTCACCCATTTTGGGTCCCCGTTTGGGAACACATTTGGATACTAGCTGTGCTCCGAAGCTCGGCAGCCCGATCGGAATACACCCAGGGGTGTTATGGAAGAAAAATGGGTGTAAAAATTGGGGTTTTCGAGGGATTTTTGAGGTTTTAGTGAACACGAGCTTGTGAGGTATCGTTTTCCATGTTTTTTTTTTAGGGCAAAAAGACCGAATATTAAGTTGATTTTGACCGAAGAGTGAAGAATTGCTCCCGAAATTCATTTTTTATGAGTCAGAAACCTGGGAAATTGTCTGAAATGACCATAAATTTGTATAATAACACTAGAAGTAGTATTAGCAGGTGAATCAAGACAGCTAAATGGTACTAACAATGATCAAAGATAATCTTTTTTAAAAACCGAGCCTAATTCGTGTTTTTGGGGGCCAAAATTGGTGGAAGCCATCAAAAATTACTATTTCAATTATTGCACATGAAATAAACAGTAAATGAACAGCCAACGTTTCTGTAGGTATGTCCAGTAGAATAATAAACCCATGTGGCAAGGACTTTGCAACGTTTTTTACCTACACAAAATCTTGAAATATTATAGTAAGTAGCACAAAGTGAAGAAATTTGACTTCGACACGTTTTTGAAACAGTGACTTTGCAGGAGAGGTAGATTTCGACTGGTATAACTTTGCCGGTTTCTCCAGCCTTCTGCTATGGAGAAACCGGTAACTGAGAGACCCTCTACCTACCTATGATGACATGTGTTTCTCTCCTAGAGTGAGCAACATTGCCGCTTGCTCGCTCTTTTCTTCTTCTCTTTTCCTGTAAAACAAGCTGCCCCACTGATTCTGCTTACATGGTATCATGTAAGTACCTAGTTCCTTACCTTAGGAGATCAAGGCGGAAAAAGAGGAACAAGAGGAAGAGGAAGATCCAACAACAACAGTCTGCGTTAGGTAGGTATCTTTTTCTTTTTTTCGAAAGAGAAATCCGAAAGATCACGTGTTTATTGCATTCTATTCGTTTAGTTGATCCTGTCCAAAATCACCAAACCTAAACAGCTTTTCAAAAAATAAATCTGTGCCTCCTAGACCCCTTCCATATCCGTCAAGTTTCTTTCATGTAGAACGATCCAGACTTTTGAACCCTGTGCTAACCATGTAGTTAAACGTACACACATTCACAGAATAATAGACAGGCGATGGTAGGTACCTATCAAAATTTTCTTCAAAGAGACCAGAACCTAGCTTACAAGAAAACGAAATAAAATTTTCTTGACTGTCATAGAGTGAAACAAGCCTGAAATACCATATGATTGCCAGAAGTCATACTAAACATAAATTCGAAGAAAATGTTATGGTACTAGTTTATGAAACAGGGACACCTCATTCTTTTCTTCCTATTCCAGTTTTCGATATTCTTTCTGTCCAATTCTCGCCTCCAATTCGATGATTCTTTGAATCATTATGAACAAACAAACATAATTCAGATACTGACTACGATCGTCATTTGATAGATGCCGTCATAGAAAAAATAACCATCCATAATCTATAGGTACCTACCACAAAATCAAACGTACCGGTGTAAGTATTTTTTGAGTTATAAATCGGTAAACTAGGTAAGTGAAATACAATAATTTTTTTGCAAGTAAGATTAGTTTTTACTGGATTCTTACTCCAATTTTCATTGAGAAGATACAAAGTTTTATTGTCAGACTTGGAACCTAATAATTCAGTGTTGTGATGTCTAAAAATGATATCCATTTTCCTCCTTAGTTCTTCCACCATCGCATATTGTCCATCGAAATTGTCCTTCGTCATCGAGTCTTCGCAATAATTATTTTCACTCGTATTCATGTTGTCCAGACCTGGTCCTCATGCGGTCCTTGGCCATAGCCGCCATGTTGGTAAGTTTCTCCAGCCTGGGCTCAGCCGTGGCTGTAAAATGAACCAAAATAATGGATATATGGTTATTTATTGTAATTTGATATTTCAATAATTATTTACTGGATATTTTTTCAATAGAATTAACCAGTACGATATCAATATATTCTGCAACACTTTGATTTTCCAGTATCTTAATATTTTATTAGTACACAAACACAGTTCATGGCAATTATATACCTAGGTACTGACTGAACTGAAATCTGATAAAAACAAAAAGCGTCCGTTTCCAAAATAGTTGTTCTAGCTTGTGACGTGCTCCCAGCAGATTTGCCTGACTACTTATCCAGAACAAAAAGCATACCTACAGGTAGGTAGGTACATAGGCACCAAAAACGAGCCTTTCAAACACTTTCATGTAGTATGTGAGCTGCCTGTTTAACAAAATCATCTTGCGAATAGTAATGTTATAATCAAATATATAAAAATAATAAAATAGAAATTACATAAATTATTATTATTCAAATTTAACTACCTACAAAACCTTCTTCTAGTTTCGTTGTCAAACCAGGCTTTGATCCGTCTAGAATTCATGTTTTCCACATAATATTCGCTGATAAAGTTCAAGAGCATAAGAAATAGGTACAAGTCTAACTTTCTTGTCTGAAAGATTTATTCCTTTTTGGAAGCCTAATAATAACTGGTTTTTTGTACCGGATCATGTGTAGCTAAATTTTTAGTGTCAAGTTGCAACATAGCAATCAGCGTTGCACTCCACTGAGACAGTCGCGGAACAATCAATAGGTAACGATTATTGAAGCCACGAGACATAGCTATGTAGGTGCATGACTGTGTTATGTTTAAATTGAGCACGAGTTGAAATAACAAGAGATCATCCTCATTGGACGGGTATGAAAACCGCAGGAGCCTCTCCTGACAGTGTCATGTTTTATCAAACAAGGGCCTTCCGATAGTAAATCATTTTGGAAATTGATATAATAATATAGAGCAGTCTACAACTGGGTAGCGATTGTTCCTGTACAATGAACATTCGCTTAATCAAGTTTATATAATGTGTATCTAAGGAAGGTATTATTTTTTACTCTCATTATAAGGCCAGGGAAAACGAATAAGGAAGCGAGGAATAATTTAAAGCGTGAGTGGTAGTGAGTTGATACCTACATAAAATAGAGTGAGGTAATTACAGAGGAAAATTATCGTTGAGAAAATGTGGAATCCATGGGCGGTTGAGGCCAATAGCTCCTATAATTTGACAAACATTTGACCAATAATGTGTGTGCGCGTCCGAAACGGTGACGATATTTAAATGGATTTATAGAATAATCTAATTTAACCCTATTAATTTGTAACGACTATCATAATTCCGTTGAAACAGGTCGAACTGGAAAAGTGGTACGGGAATATTACATTGTTTCGTATAATTATGTTTACCTACACGAGGCTCATTTATCACTCAGAAATGCACAATTCCCCGAAATTTCATCATGATCATTTTTGATGTAAGCTGGAGATCAGGACGGTTACAAAAACCGCTGCAAATTATTACACAGCGGTTTATTATTTACCTGTATAGATGCCCCTTCTGCGTATGTCGCTGTTTTCTGTGGTCAATACCTACCCTCGAGATCCTACCCCCCCCCCCCCCCCCCCTCCCGCGGAAACCTTAAATCGAGTAATGGAGCCGGCCCGGGAATTACAGTTTCATAAAAATGCGCGGGATTGAATAATACAATCATTAATTATTTTTTGTTATTCATGAAGCATAACTTTGTTCAAGTTGCAAAAGTTCGTATCCACAAAGCCCAAAAGAGCCATCATTATTCAAATGAAATAATATCACAGAACTACCAACACGACTTCATACAACCATCCGTGAATATAATCAGGTGTTCCCTAGTGATGATAATCTGGGCCGGATTTATACCGTTTCATTCACGATCATGATGAGGAAGCTTTTTTGTGCAAACGAAGGCTGGACGTAAGGCACAATGCTTCGGGTGGTCTCAAAAAATCTTTGGTTTGAGATCAATTTAAAAACGTAAAAAAAAAACCAGAACTTTCTATTGGAAGTTTTCGAGCTACGGCGCTAAGTTTTGGAGCTTCGCGGACCAACTAGACCCCAAACGGGACCTGCAGTCCAAATTTCATTAATTTTGGTTCATGGTAACTAAGAAAAGTGCGAAGTACGGCGTACGGCGGACGGACAGAAATTATATTTTCGGATTCTTGAAAGAAACCATCAGCTTTTTTTTTGGGAGGGTCATGCTCGATTCCAAAGGTTCATTATTGAAAGCAATAAACCAAAATGTTTCGTTATTTGCCCTTGAGACGACTCTGCAATATTTCACGAGGCGTGGGAATGTAATCGATATATGTTCGAATTTTATAGTTTAAAAAAAACGGTTCGAATGTTAGTGTAATTTAAAAACAGTTCGATTTATTCACTTAGGTTTACGCTTAATAGCAACTAGCATTAATCAGTTCAATACTTCGTCGACCCCACTCATAGGCAACGTTGTCAGCAAGAGAATATTTTGGAAGAATATTATGAATATGTTGTTACATACCTCCACCAAGGAGCATCATAGCGGCGACGATCATGAACAGGAAAGCGAAGAGTTTCATTTTGGATGTACTGGGTAACTGATGAAAACTCAAGAAATTACTGGCCTTTATACTTGCAAAATACAGGTCACGTTAGTTAGTCCCTTCCCTCTCCTAAGAAAAAAAGTTGGCAAAAATAACATAATAAGTAGGTGATATGCTTCTCCTGTCACATGTTACGCAAGTCTTGATTGCGAGGGTAGATAAGACCAGAAAAAAAATTGTACCTACTTCCGTTATACTTGATTTCAACCTTTGTTAATTGGGTTCCCATCTGCCTATCAGTATCCAAGTAACTAGTTGGACTGGCTCTATCAACTCTTTTCTTGAAACGAAGAATTAAAAAAAAATTGGGAGCAGTAAGTGGCACGAATTTTGTGGCAAGGACAGTAGCAGCCTACCTAAGTTCTCGAACGGATTATAATATTGGAGAACACTATAGCTCAATATCGATTGCTGAATAAACCGTAGGCTCAGAGCTGATAGATTGGTAGATAGGTACTGGAGGCGAGCGCTTTCGATGTAGGGTATCATCAGACCGTCGAGAGAACTGTATTGGAGTCAGTTCGTCAGCTTGTTCCTATTTATGCTCAACCAGCTAGTGACGACGGATTCTTCCGGAAGGTAGGTATGGTAATTTTGATGAAATTTGAAGACGTTGGTTGGGTATGCAGAGGCGCACTATGATGCATTGTGGTCAAAATAATTTCTGCGTATGTGCAAACACGAAACATTGAGCTCCGATTATAATCGGCCGCCAAAAAACGAGCACCGTTCACAGCTTAGTGTATTTAGCCGTCGTCTGTCCAAGCTGACGTTGGGGTGTCGCAGGATGTAGGACCTGGATGTAGGAAATAGGTACCTAATTAATTATCAAAATGGAATACTGGTGAGCAAAATTGAATATATTTGGGTGTAGATAAGTATCAAAATAAAATCGACATTTCAAATAAATATTTTAAAAGCGATGCAAATAATTATACACAACAGTTTATTATTTACCTGTATAGATGCCCATTCTGCGATGATCACTGTTTCTGTGGTCAATACCTAACGTCATGCTCCCCCCAGAAAAGCCCTAAATTGAGTGTTGGAGCCAGCCGGGCAATCACATTTCATAAATATGCGGTGGAGTCAATAATTCTATAATTAATTATTATTTGTTGTTGTGAAATAGATGCCACTGGCCAATACCTCCCCCCCCCCCCCCAGGAAAGCTCTAAATCGAGTACTGGAGCCGGCCCGGGAATTACTGTTTCATAAAAATGCGTACGATTCAATAATTCACTCTTCAATTTTTGTTGTTATTCATGAAGCATAGCGTTTGTTTAAGTTGCAAAAGTACCTATCAGCAAGATTCAAAAGATCCATCATTTTTCAAATGAAATAATATCACAGAACAACCATCTCGACTTCATACAGACATCCGTGATTATAATCAGGTGATCCCTAGCAATGATATCTGGGCCGTTTGATTCACGATCATGTTGAAGCTTTTCGGCGCAAACGAATGGCTGGACGTAAAATGCTCCGAGTGGTCTCAAAAAATTCTTTAGTTCGAGATCAATTTAAAAACGCAAAATACCCTTCTATTGAAAGTTTTCGAGCTACGGCATTCTGAAAATGTCATCCCCTATTTTTCACCCCTTAGAGATGACTGACTGTAACGCCGAACTCCGCGGACCAAATAGACCCCAAATGGGCCCAAATAGACCCAAATTTCATTAATTTTGGTTCATTAATTAAGAAAAGTGCAAAGTACGGCGTACGGCGGACGGATAGAAATTGTTTTATTCCATTTTCGGATTCTACATACGAGTTAGTTATTTCTATATACCTTGAAACGGAAACTTTCAAATTTTGAATTGGGGGGGGGGGGGGGGCTAAACTTTTTTTTTTTTCATGTTCGATTCCAGAGGTTCATATTAGAAATAATAAACCAAAAACATCTCTTGATCTCTTGCGCCTACAGGATCACCCGTCTTTAAACCTACAATACTTGCTGCTACTGCAGTATTGCCGGCCTCGAGTTTGAACATAATTCCCGGCGCTACAGCGCTGATTGTCAACATCCTTATCATTTAATTCACTAGCCATCACGTTTATCGTCAGTAGTTGGGTTCGGATGTCCTTTAGTTCACTTGGCTGACGTATTTGAGGTCAATCTTTGCTTTTTAAGCTGCATTCGTTGCATGTTATAATTTACAGTATACCATTTTATTGTCGGTCTCTTATATTAAGCTACCAGTAAATTCATACTGTTTCCTAGTAGGTAACTCAGCAAGTTGTTTCGGAAGTGTATCATCGCTTTTAATGAGTGCGCAGGAATCATTCATCACGACCAGAAAATATGTGAGTATCTACACATCGAACAAGATAAGTCCATACGGTAGGGATTTCGGGAAGAAGATTTTGCACTCATTGGTGCATATATGTCAAGTACAATTTCTAATGAGCAGGTTCTAATGAACATTTAGTATAAGTAATTCATGGATGCATAGCTAAGCCCGAAATGTTGCTGACATTTATGTGAAAATTGCCCCGTATCAATTTCGCATTATTTACAAGTTCCTGAAATTTATTTAAATGTTCCTAGGAAAATAAGCTGACTTTAGAATACATGACTACCTCGTAACCATCTTGTATTACAGTAGGTACCTGGGTACTCCATGGATTGCACGACTTGCCACGAAATTTAGGTAAAATTTATTCCTCTATAGTCCATTTCCCAACTACCCTCCTCATTTTTTTCGGCAAATAGGTAAGGTTGACGAGTTCTCGAACAGTAATAAACTGAATGTCATAAACTGAGGTTTCATAAACCGACCAGTTATTTTGTGTGAAGTTTTAGACATTGCCGACGTATCTGATTCCAAATTACGAAAATCGGGAGAACGCATTAATTCGACTGGTCTTTGGTACCTGCCATGATTACATAGAAGGACCTAACATAATTATATGGAAACTTAATATACTCAGTTAGGCTAGTTTTTGGATTTCTTCGATTTATAAGTAGGTATAGGTTCATTGGGCGAACGGCGTTATCTTCCCGAGCGGCTCTGAGAAGTTGTTTACAACGGCGTTTTCCTATCACTGAGCCTCGGGCGGAGTCCGTGTTCGACGCCATCTTCCCAAATGTGATTGCCCGTTAGTGTGAAGTGTTAACTCGAGAATGATGGATGCGACACAGAGCGGATTGAAATTAGTGGAGTAGAGCACTCGGAAGAACGGCACAGCGTGTTGAACCTCCCGAGTGGAGTCGAGAGATGGAATTGTGCCAGTCAGAAAAACGGTTGTAAGGCGAATCTGAAAGCATTGGGGACGAGTGTGGTAGATTCGGACGACCGTTCCAATCCTGTACCACCCATAGACGAGGAGGACTTTGCAGTTATAAGGGCCGGTGTCAAAAGAAAAGCGAACGATGGCATATCAACCCGTCCAGCTTAATTAGGGAAATGGTCAATATTTGATGCTTCAATATCACGTAGGGTATTAATGTTTGTGTCGTATGTTAAAGCGGTTATTTTTTGTATTGCCAAACAGATCGTGCGGCCAGTTTTAAGCGAACGTGTCGGCGCAAATGTGGGTGTAGACCAGTTGCGAGCGTTACGGCAAAAGGCTTACAGGACGAAACGGCGAAAACTGCCCACTTTGCCAAAATCCCGCGCCGAAGTTTTCCTGAAATTGAACGCAACGCCGATTGAAACCACCAAGACGGAAAGTTTTCTACTGTATGAGGATGCCCACAACAAAATCATAATTTTTTCCTGTGAACGAAATTTTGACGATGCCACCTTCCCTCCTCCCATGTGGGCCTCCCAGACGAGTAAGTTGTACCATCGGTACAACCAACGCCTGTGAGAGTTTTCACTCTCATTTCAAAGACTTATTCACGTCGCCCCATCCGAACATCTTCGTCTTTGTGGATGCTGTCCGGTCGCACCTGATTGACGTATACGCCAACTCCAGTCAGTCGAACATGGTGTGGTCCATACTCCATCAACACGCACTCAGCGCAAATCACAATGGATCGAGAAGATGATTAAAAAAACCCAACAAGGTCAGTTAAAAACCACGTTGGAGTTCATGAAGAGAGTCAGTGCGAAATTTGGTAACTGTTTTAACGACCACAAGAAGTGATATTTTTTACCTACGTACGTGATATTTTTGGTACCTGTTATATTTTTACCTACATTGTTACCTCATTTTTTTTTGACTTGGCCTATTTTGTTCATTTTTTTTTTTTTTGACTTGGCCTATTGGCCAGAAACCATTATGTACCTACTAAAGACAGTGACAAAAGCCAGTATATTCAATCCAACTAACTTCCCCCCCCCCCCCCCCATAGAAAATAGAACTGGGGATATAGCGCCATAACACTCCTGGGCCTGGGACAATTCGACTGGGAAGATTCAGGCGGGAAGATTCCGCCTACAGTTTTGGTATCTGGGAAGATAGCGCCTAACCCCCGGTTTATTTTGATGATAAAATCCCAGTCGGTTTTTGTTGCCAGATGGACCTTCGGACTTAGTGTTGGATTAGTGTTTTCAATAATAAACATTTGGAATCGAGCATGAACCCCCCCCCCCCCCCCCATCAAAATTTGATGGTTGTGCAAATTGTGTCGAGCCACTACCTTGAAACTCAAGGTGTTCTGGTAAGTCCGATCAGATTAGCTGGACAAGGTTCCATCACAATACATACCAAGTAAGGGAACCGAAGTGTATGCATCCAAATTGGATGGTACCTACCACAGAAATATATTTTGACTATGTTTGACGGCGCCAACAGCACCTCATTTCAGTTTTATTTCATTTGAGTTGTCTCTCAGACTGGTGCCAATGATGTCAGTTAAAAGAGATTTTGATGTCAGTTAAAAGAATCTTTGGTATCGTATTATCTGGGCAGACGTGAAGATCCTGGTAACTCACATCGGTCACATTGTTCTCGAGCAAATGAGACAACGATCCTTTCTAGTGAAACGTTTTTGTTAAGGAATGTCAAAAGCCTGGAAGTAGAAATAAACATTGTTGAAAGAACGCTAAAAGGGGTGAATCCACTAAAAGCCTGAGAATGAGGCAGTAGGTCGGTGAGGCTGGAAGAACAGGAGTTTTCCCAATCTGGAAATCGTAGGTACCAGTGGTTAGGGGAAGGGGAAATATGGTTGGAGTGGGGAGAAATGTAGATGATTATGGAGGGGGTAAAGGGAGAGGTCACAACATGATCGATCCCTTCGGGCTCCAAGGCAACTGCCTCCAACGCCCCTTCGAGAGCGCACACGCGCGCGAACCGGCAACTCTTTCCCCCTCTCAGACAACCCAGCCCTATTCATACCGATAAGCCCGTTACAACATTACCCCTCTCCCTTCTCGTTCAACTACCCTAATATTTCCCAGACGTAGCTATTTACAGGTAATCTCAGAGGCCTCTTTTATATTCCTTTTGAAGGTTATTATTTTAAGCCTACGCCTACGCTTGGTTTTTGGAGATGAATGATTGAAAATAATCCAAAGTACCGAAAAGCACGATTTTTGAGCGCTAAAAAAATACCTACCCACGGTTTCCTTTTGGTTTATTTCTTTCAATAATGAACCTTTGGAATCGAGGATGAAAAAACAAATTTCATCCCCCTCCCCTCAAAATTTTATGGTTTTTGTTTCAAGGTATGTAGATTCCGAAAACGGAATAAAAACATTCTGTCCTTCCGCCTACTTCGCACTGTTTTTAGTTACCATAAACCAAAATTAAAGGGGTGAAAATAGGGGTTGAAATGTTCAGAATGCCATCGCTTGAAAACTTACGATAGAAAGGTAAGGTTTTTATACGTTTTTAAATTGATCTCAAACTAAAGAATTTTTTGGGACCACCCAGAGCATTATACGACCAGCCGTTCGTTTGCGCCGAAAAGCTTCGTCAACATGATCGTGAATGGAACGGTATAAATCCAGCCCAGATAATGCTAGGGATCGCCTGATTATAATTACCACGGATGGTTGTAAGAAGACGAGTTGGTTGATGTGTGATATTACTTCATTTGAAGAATGATGACACTTTTGGATTTTTTGGTTTATTATTTTCAATAATGAACCATTGGAATCGAGCATGAAAAAAAAAATTCTTACCCCCCCTCAAAATTTGATGGTTTACGTTTCAAGGTATGTAGAATCCAAAACTGCAATAAAAATATTTCTGTCTGTCCGCCGTACGCCGTACGCCGTACGGGCCACTTTTCTTAGTTACCATGAAAAAAAATTGATGAAATTCGGGTTATAGGTTCCGTTCGGCGTCTAGTTGGTCCTCGAAGCTCGACGTTACTGTGAGTCATCTCTAAGGGGTTCAAAATAGGGGTTGAAATTTTCAAAACGCCTATACCATTTTTTTACGTAAATATTTTTACGGTTTTAAATAGTTCTTGAACTTGCGAGTTTTTTAAGACCATCCGGAGCATCGTACGTCCAGCCGTTCGTTCACAGTAAGGCCCCGAAGTTTGCACCGACAGGCATTTTCGACTCCAGTGTGAATGAAATTGTATACAATTCAAACCAAAACTCGTAACCAGAGACGCGCCCACAATGGGAATTTGTGAATACGGCCAATCATTGGTAGGGATCACCTGATTATATTGGCGGAGTATGAAGTCGAGTTGGTTGTTCTGTGATATTATTTCATTGCAAAAATGATGGCTCTTTTGGAGTTTGTTGGTAGGTAGTGAAACTTGAACAAACGTTGAAGTATTATTGATGGGTAAATTATTACTACGGTAAATCATTACTCAACGGTAAATTATTATACAACGGTTCATTATAGCATCTACGTAGAAGGTTTGTTGGTAGGTACTACTCCTCATCAACAATTTCTTTTCAGAACTTCATTATGTGTGTTTCTTTTTGTTAGGTACTGTTTGTCATCGGCAGAATTATTTTAGCAACATTTAACTCGTGATTTAGGTAGGTACCTAGTAACGAGTACGGGGTTAGGTACTAACCTACGGAGGGTCTGCGATCTACATAATATGTACCGAATAGTACATATAATATTATATAGACGGGTTATCTATACATAGAGCTGTGATCTGTAACAGAAGGGTATTCTATACAAAATAATAAACCGTTGTGCAGGGATTTGCAGCGTTTTTTATTTAAGAAACTAGAAAGGAGTTAGAAGTTAAGACCTGTTGATTTTCAAAACTTGACAGAATAATTATTAGGGAGAAACGTCTCATTATTTCATTCTCACTCTAAAATTTAATTTTGAGGGTAAAAACGGACAGTATGATCTCATCATCCTCCTTCAAAATCTATTGGGAGAACCGAAAAAACGTGTAGGTACATGTATCGCAGCCCAAGGTATAGTAGTACTATGGTAAAGTGGTGTCTTCTGAACCAGTTCGGAATGGGACCAGACTACAGTCACAGGAAGGTACCTATAGATTGAAAATGTTTCCGAAAAGAATACTGATAAACTTACATTCTGAAAAACTCGCTAGAGTCCTGTGACAGAGACAGACTATGGCAGTGGACCCTGGAGAGTCCCCCTCCTAGACAGCGATATTATCACCAGGGATATCGATTAGGCTTCAGGCAAAACGACCCCATCTTCACCGGAACAGCAAACGACTCGAGAACAGCCACTGTCACACTCCTCCACACATGACATAATTCTGGGTAACAGAAGTTCGTGAAAGGGGGGTTGAAAAGTAGTACGAAGTTCTGGTTCAGGAAAGGAGATCTGGACAACAACGGGACTAACCTCCATCGAAATGGTACTACCTCAATAATTTACTGGTGAAGAACAAAGCTCCTGCATACGAGTATTGGCAGAGAACAAATTTTGTCAGATGTTGTTGTCCAGTGATTGTGCTCATCTGGGCAACCTCTAGGTGATTAATCTCCATCGTTAGGATGGAACAACTATTGGAACTTGTAAATTGGGACACGACATTAATCGCCTTCAAATGAGCTCAATATATTTTAATTATACTGACACTCAAAGGGGGGAAAGGGGTGGGGAAGCCAATAGTACTATCAAAGGGACAGTATGATTGTAAAGGAATCCTTCTACAAACCTTTGGGCGTATCCTTCTGGAAAGCCAACAAAAAGTGGATGGAGTATACCTACTACCAAACCACGCTGCGCTACCACGTGACAGAGTGTGACAGTGGACCCTCGAGAGTCCTCCTCCCAGACCCAGACCAACGATATTATCACCAGTTAAATTGAATGAATATGGATTAGGCCTCCATATTCACCGGAACAACAAACGACTCGAGAACAGCCACTGTCACAGTCCTCATAAAGCGACCTTCAATGGGCAATTTTCGTGGGTTATGAATTCTCATTTTTTGGCCTAATTCTGTTCAATAATGGGAAATTAACACTTACTGGCCACATGAGGTGTTTATGTCGGAATGTCTAGGCAGGAAAGAGTGTGGAATTTGAATTTCCGAGTTCCCGCTTGAAATGAAGTACTTATCAGCTAAATCGCCAAGTTGTTCAACTCAAATCCCGCTTAGAGCGCTAATATGTCACATTAAACGATATACAGAACCGCAATGGATGTCTGGATGGAACTGAAAATTTATAAATAAATTTAAAAATCATGTCCTCAAAATCAACCCGTTGAAGATTCACAAAAGGTGAAAGCAAAGGTTCTCGAATGTTGCCAGGAACGTTTGCCATTTTTAATGTTGGGATGTTGGGGCATTGAGAACCTCCCTCCCTTCCCCATACCTTTGCTTCACCTCTTTGGGCCAACAGCCAGTCAGATGTCAATAGTCCTGGTACCTACGTCATTTCTTGCAGCATTTTTACTTTTAATCACCCTCATTTAAAAATTTCCGCTTATTTTTGAAAACGGGCTTTAAACTTGGTACCATTTCCCCTAGAGTTCTATTCTATTGCAATAAATTTTGTTTGACAAAAATTCCCCATTTTGAATTAGTTGAACCAGCTCAACTTTGGCATAGGTACAACAAAAGTGGGATGGGATCAAAGTTTGTTTCGTTCTTGTGAGTGATTCAGAAAGGGAGAGAGGTTTGGAATGATGATATTCGTGTTGTCATCATGTTGCCCGTTTTCCATTATAAAAATGGGATTTCTGAATTAGAAGGGGAACTAACTTCCATTTTTCTCTGTTTCCTAAACTCTGAACAAGAATAGGTACGTAATTCCTTAATTTACAATCGTTTTTGGCGTTTAAAAAAGAAATTGTTTCCATATTTCGATCTCTAGTTTCTGGATAAAAACGTTGGGTTGGTAATGTTGGTTGTCAATCTAAGGATATTTGCGCACAAAAATTGTCTTTCAAATGGTAGGTATATACATTTATTTATTTAATGGTGCCCAATTACAAAATTACAAGATGCATATACAACGCGTGGGAGAGAAAAATAAAATACAGTGGTCCTAGCAAAATACAAAAAAAAAAGAAAAAATAACTAATAGGAGAGGAGGCGGTGAAAGGTGGAGAGGGAGGAATGAAGAACGCCTGCCAATAATTCGAGTAGGCAGTACAGCTTCCTTACTTGAATCACATGAACGTACAGAATAGTTGGGTAGGTTCGTTTTGATAAGGGACGATCTGCGATCCAACCCGCGTGTACCCTCAAAATTTCAGCTTTCTACGACTATTTTTCGCATTGTTAGAAGCGTTACAAGGATATGGTCAACAATTCATGTTAGCGCATGCGCAGACGAAAGTTACATTACGATTCCAATGAAATTCATGTTGAACGATCAAAGTATCATTCTTGATCGACCCTCCAAGTTTGAACTCATTTCAACGATATTTAGGGCAGTTATGGGCGTTCCAAGTATTTCACGTTTGCGCATGCGCAGACGAAAGTTACGGTACTTTTTCAATAATTTTAGTACAGGACCATATTTGATCCCGCCCGCACCTACCATTCAATTTTCAGCCCATTTCAACCATTATTTCGGATAGTTATGGGCGTTACAAGGAATTACCTACCACAGACAGACGGACACAAACAGACACGGAACCAAAAATGTTTCCTGATGTCTGATACCTACGTAAAATGGTTGTGGAAATTTTCATTTTGAAGGACACCTACTTTTTTTTTACTCAATCACGAATCCAAGGCTTCCCTACCTTTGGTAGTGAGGAAGCAAAAGTCGAAGTGAGGGTTTTTACTTCAAGAGTTTTGTATACCGGACACAATCTTTGATTCTAGGTAGGTAGGTACCTACGTACGCCAAACATGAGGTAGATCCAAAAGAGCCAAAACCCCACTGAGTAAAATGAAAAGAGCAATTCTGGGACCGAAACCTTCTTAAGAGCTGCGTTGACTCTGGATTTGGAATCAAATTTTGATGGCGATGAAGAATGAGATAAAACTTCCACAGCAACCGTAACAACTCTTATTTTTCCAGGAAATAAAGATCAAATCATGAAAAATTGTTTAGGCCCTTCGGATTCCTGGCAAAAGGTCCTTCCCATCACATTCTTCTTCTCAAACATTTTTGAAATGTTAAGTTGAAAATTTTATTAGACCTAGATACTTAGGTATTTATCAAAGTGGAGGACATTCTTTACTGGCAGAAATTATTAGGTAGGTACTGGCTGTATTATTATTAGACCATTCTAATATAATACATAGGGACACGTATACATTCTTTGGCATTTTGCAAGAAGTTCCTCGAATTCTGCCAAGCCATCCGCGCGTTGATGCTTTGACCTTCATTATCTCATAGTATATTATAGGTAGTTACCTATATAGTACATCATAATAGTAGGTACCTACTCGGATTCGTAGATCCATCTCATACTAGAAAGTAAAGAATTTTGGCATATGGATAATACAAACCTTAACCTGGTGGTGACCTTCTACGCTGCTAGGTAGGTAGAGCAAAGGGAACTTGTGAATTCTGAATCCTCACTCCAGAGACATTTTCCCGATTGAATTGGACGCGAGCCCGAGAGTTGTGTCAGTTACCTCCTGACCCACCACTTTTTTTCTTCTGTTCGAATGCAGGCGACCATAAAATCCTTCCAAACTACCACCAAGAGCAGGGGCATAGTCTTTGGGGTAGCGCCGCATGCCTTCGATGTAAAGTAAATAAAATTAGTAACGATGTATTAAATAATGATGTCTTATATTATTCATTGTCTTCTTGTGCAACGATAAGAGGAACAAACGTCCTATGTTGCAGCCTGGGCTTTCTTTTTTTAACAATAAAAATAAATAAGAATCACATAAATAATGGGATCGTTCCTTATGCCGCGCTTTTCATGAAGTAGGTAGGTCGGTGCAGTAGACCTCCATCAGGCCCAGGGATGTTCCAAAAGTATCGATACTTAAAAGTATCCATACTTTTTGAAAAATTATCTATACATATCGATACTTTTTTCCCCTGATATATATCGTAGTATCGATACTTTTTCCCCAGTATCGGAGCCGATTCTTGTTTTTATCCCTTACATTTTATCAATTTCAACACCTGCGACATGTAGGTACTGTTGACAGTACCTCTATTATAGATTGCTGGGAGACCAACCGCTTCAACAAATTAAAGAAAGTTCATGTACCACCACCTCCAGCTCTCAGTGAGAATCAGCTGTCCTCCATTTAGTAGTAAGGGCCAACAAAATGTTATCCCAACCAAGGAACCAACCAACCTAACTCAATAGTTTTTTGGTTGGATTTTCTTTGTTCTCTCTTGTTGGTTTATTATTTTCAATAATGAACCATTGGAATCGAGCATGAAAAAAAAATTCTTACCCCCCCCCTAAAAATTTGATGGTTTACGTTTCAAGGTAGGTATGTACAATCCAAAACTGCAATAAAAACGCTGCAAATCCCTGCACAACGGTTTATTATTTTGTACAGAATACCCTCCTGTTACAGATCACAGTTATCTGTATAGATAACCCTTCTGCATAACATATGTACTACTAGCATGACCGCTCGCTTCGCTCGCTATCCGAGATTCGCTGTACGCAGTATCGTAATTAATTCCGACGTTGCACAACTTGGGAGCCTACTGGATATTCGTGCCAAATTTGGTCGATATCCGTCGAGCCATTCAGGAGTTGACCATGGTCGACCATATTTCCGCTATGGTCAGGGAATTAAAAATGCGCCTACGTTCAACTTGGGAGGCTACCGGATATTGGTGCCAAATTTGGTCGATATCCGTTGAGCAATTCGGGATTCGACCATGGAGGGGCCCATGGATGCGGTATGGTAGACCGCGGGGGTAGTCCGAAGGGTCGATCGTAGATAGAATTTCACGTAGATTACGAATACGCGATAAAAAATAGGGGTTACCATTTCAATTAACGAAGTTGACCATGGTCGACCATATTTCCGCTATGGTGGAGGGGACCGAAAAATTCTGACGTTGCACAACTTGGGAGCCTACTGGATTTTCGTGCCAAATTTGGTCGATATCCGTCGAGCCATTCAGGAGTTGACCATGGTTGACCATATTTCCGCTATGGTCAGGGAATTGAAAATGCGCCTACGTTCAACTTGGGAGGCTACCGGATATTGGTGCCAAACTTGGTCGATATCCGTTGAGAAATTCAGGATTCGACCATGGAGGGGCCCATGGATGCGGTATGGTAGACCGCGGGGGTAGTCCGAAGGGTCGATCGTAGATAGAATTTCACGTAGATTACGAATACGCGATAAAAAATAGGGGTTACCATTTCAATTAACGAAGTTGACCATGGTCGACCATAGTTCCGCTATGGTGAGGGAATTAAAAATGCGACGTTGCACAACTTGGGAGCCTACTGGATACTCGTGCCAAATTTGGTCGATATCCGTCAAGCCATTCAGGAGTTGACCATGGTCGACCATAGTTCCGCTATGGTCAGGGAATTAAAAATGCGACGTTGCACAACTTGGGAGCCTACTGGATACTCGTGCCAAATTTGGTCGATATCCGTCAAGCCATTCAGGAGTTGACCATGGTCGACCATAGTTCCGCTATGGTCAGGGAATTAAAAATGCGACGTTGCACAACTTGGGAGCCTACTGGATACTCGTGCCAAATTTGGTCGATATCCGTCAAGCCATTCAGGAGTTGACCATGGTCGACCATAGTTCCGCTATGGTCAGGGAATTAAAAATGCGACGTTGCACAACTTGGGAGCCTACTGGATACTCGTGCCAAATTTGGTCGATATCCGTTGAGCAATTCGGGATTCGACCATGGAGGGGCCCATGGATGCGCTATGGTCGACCGCGGGGGTAGTCCGAAGGGTCGATCGTAGATAGAATTTCACGTAGATTACGAATACGCGATAAAAAATAGGGGTTACCATTTCAATTAACGAAGTTGACCATGGTCGACCATAGTTCCGCTATGGTGAGGGAATTAAAAATGCGACGTTGCACAACTTGGGAGCCTACTGGATATTCGTGCCAAATTTGGTCGATATCCGTCGAGCCGTTTGGCCGTGCATAGAAAGACAGACACACAGACAGACAGACAGACAGACAGAGATCCGTTTTTATAATATAGTAGGGATTCTACACCCTCCGTAGGTTAGCACCTAACCCCGTACTCGTTACTAGGTACCTACCTAAACAGTTGTGTAATAATTTACCTGTATAGGTTCCCCTTCTACTGAGATAGAATAATGAACCGTTGTGTAATAATTTGCCCATCAATAATACTTCAACGGTTGTTCAAGTTGCAAAAGTATCTATCAACAAAATCCAGCCCCTTCTTGGTAGATGAGCCGTTGTGTAATAATTTACCGTTGTGTACCTAATAATTTACCGTGGTGTAATAATTTACCGTGGTGTAATAATTTACCGTTGTGTAATAATTTACCGTTGTGTAATAATTTGTCGTTGTGTGATAATTTGCCATTGTGTAATAATTTGCCCATCAATAATACTTCAACGGTTGTTCAAGTTGCAAAAGTACCTATCCAGAAAATCCAGCCCCTTCTGGGTAGATGAGCCGTTGTGTAATAATTTACCGTTGTGTAATACTTTGCCATTGTGTAATAATTTACCCATCAATAATACTTCAACGGTTGTTCAAGTTGCAAAAGTACCTATCAACAAAATCCAGCCCCTTCTGGGTAGATGAGCCGTTGTGTAATAATTGACCGTGGTGTCATAATTTACCGTTGTGTAATAATTCACCGTTGTGTAATAATTTTCCATTGTTTTAATTTACCCATCAATAATACTTCAACGTTTGTTCAAGTTTCAGAAGTACCTACCAACAAAATCCAATAGTCCATCACTTGTCAAATGAAATAATATCGCAGAACAACCAACTCGACTTCATAAAGCCATCCTTGATTATAATCAGATGCTCCGTACTTATGGTATCCGGGCCGGAGTTATACCGTTTGATTCACGATCGTGTTGTCAAAGCTTTTTGGTGCACACGAACGGCTGGACGCACAATGCTCCGGGTGGTCTCAAAAAATTGTTTAGCTCAAGACAAATTTAATAACGTAAAAAAAACCATACCCTTCTATCGAAAGTTTTCGAGCTACTGCGTTCTTAATCAACCCCTATTTGAACAGAGATGACTGACAGTAACGTCGAGCTTCGAGGACCAACTAGACCCCGAACGGAACCTATAACCCGAATTTCATCAATTTTCTTTCATGGTAACTAAGAAAAGTGACCCGTACGGCGTACGGTGTACAGCGTACGGCGGACAGACAGAAATATTTTTATTGCATTTTTGGATTCTACATACCTTGAAACGTAAACCATCAAATTTTCAGGGGGGGGGGGGGGGGGGTAAGAATTTTTATTTCTTGCTCGATTCCAATGGTTCATTATTGAAGATAATAAACCAAAATATTTCTGTCCGTCCGCCGTACGCCGTACGGGCCACTTTTCTTAGTTACCATGAAAAAAAATTGATGAAATTCGGGTTATAGGTTCCGTTCGGCGTCTAGTTGGTCCTCGAAGCTCGACGTTACTGTGAGTCATCTCTAAGGGGTTCAAAATAGGGGTTGAAATTTTCAGAACGCCTATACCTTTTTTTACGTGTATTTTTATACGGTTTTAAATAGTTCTCGAACTTGGGAGTTTTTTAAGACCACCCGGAGCATCGTACGTCCAGCCGTTCGTTCACAGTAAGGCCCCGAAGTTTGCACCGACAGGCATTTTCGACACCAGGGTGAATGAAATTGTATACATCAGACCAAATCTCGTCACCAGGGACGCGCTGACAATAGGAAATTGGCCGGAGATAAAATCATTGCTAGGGAGTAATCACGGAGTATGAAGTCGAGTTGGTTGTTCTGTGATATTATTTCATTTGAAAAATGATGGCTCTTTTGGCGTTTGTTGATAGGTAGTGAAACTTGAACAAACGTTGAAGTACTATTGATGGGTAAATTATTACTACACGATGGTAAATCATTACTCAACGGTAAATTATTACACAACGGTTCATTATACCATCTACGTAGAAGGGGCTGGAGTTTGGTGGTAGGTACTTTCGCAACTTTTTTCATTCCTCATCAACAATTTCTTTTCAGAACTTCGTTATGTGCGTTTCTTTTTGTTAGGTATTGCTTGTCATCAGCAGAATTATTTTAGCAACATTTAACTCGTGATTTAGGTAGGTACCTAGTAACGAGTACGGGGTTAGGTACTAACCTACGGAGGGTGTGCGATCTACATAATACGTATAGAATAGTACATATATATTATATAAAGGGTTATCTATACGGAGAGCTGTGGTCTGTAACAGAAGGGTATTCTGTATTGGTTTAATATTTTCAATAATGAACCCTTGGAATCGAGCATGAAAAAAAAAAATTCTTACCCCCCCTCAAAATTTTATGGTTTACGTTTCAAGGTATTGCTTCCGAGTCTGCGAAGCAGCGGAAGCCTTGTGTTCACTTTCGTGAGCCAAAAAATTTTTGTCTTCATAAATCAAAATTTCCACTTGCATTTTGCGTTTCAAAGCCTACTGAACAAATTTGGTTCCGTGTCTGTCGGTCTGTGAGTCTGTGAGTCTGTCCGCATTTCCTTGTTACAGCCATAACTTCCACGATTTTTAATTGATTCAGCTCAAATTTTGAGGGGTGGTGCGGATAAGGCCCCTTGAGGTCCCATACAAATTTCAACATGATTGATCCAGCGGTACGCCCTGCGCATGCGCTAACGTTAAATTCAACAAACACGCATAACTTTCACAATTTTGATTCAATTTCGCTCAAATTTTCAAGCGTTGTTTGGACTTAGGCCTAGTGAGTTCCAGTATGAATTTCAGCATGATCGGACCCTCGGTGCGCTCTGCGCATGCGCTGGCGTGAAATAGATTCAATTTCCTTGTTACAGCCGTAGTAACCAAAGATTTCACCCAATTTCAATGTAATTCTCAGGGATTAAGCGGGTAGGGCCCATTGAGGTCCCATATAGATTTCAACATGATAGAGCCAGCGGTTCGCCCTGCGCATGCGCTAACGTGAAATTCTTCAAACACGCATAACTTTCGCAATTATGTATAATGGACGTAATGTATTATGGACGTCATGTTCTGTAATATGTATATTTCATGTAATGTTATGCAATGTTATGTAATGTAATATTATGTAATATGTATATTTCACGTTATGTAATGTAATGTTATGTAATGTTATGTTATTTTGCTTCCGAGTCTGTTCTATTTTATAATGGGTCACTCTGATTGTGACGAGGAAGCTCCTGTGCCATCACCTTGGCAGTGTATTTTTGTATTACCGACCGGATGGTAAAAGTCATGTTTAAAAATAGATTCGACGATATTCGACGATCGATTAGACGTAATGTTATGTAATATGTATATTTCATGTAATGTTATGTAATGTAATGTTATGTAATATGTATATTTCACGTTATGTAATGTTATGTAATGTTATGTAATGTTATGTAATGTTATGTAATGTAATGTTATGTTATGTAATGTTATGTTATGTAATGTTATGTTATGTTATTTTGCTTCCAAGTCTGTCCTATCTTATAATGGGTCACTCTGATTGTGACGAGGAAGCTCCTGTGCCATCACCTTGGCAGTGTATTTTTTGATGTGATTGTGCCAAATTAACGAAATAATGTCATGCCTTGTCTTGTATTGTCAATAATTTTGAAAAACAAGCGCCCAAACAAAAAAAGTTACAAATAAGAAAGGAGTGATTCATTGAATTGTTCATTTTATAATATTATCCTGAAATAATTCTTCGATAGGCTGACGGTGGTATTTTATATTATACCAATGTAGATGGAGTAAAAACGTGGGATGTGATATAATATTCACTGTCACGCTGATGGAGAGAGCAAAAACGACATTTCCACCCATTTTTGAAAAAGTATCAAAAAGTATCAATACTTCAAAATATCGATAGTTTTTGAAAGTATCGTATCGATACTTTTTGATACTCTTAGATGTATCGATCCGATATATATATATCGATACTTTTGAAGTATCGGACATCCCTAATCAGGCCCCCAACACGACTACAAGGTGCAAGGGGCTTGGTACATATCCACCAAGCTGCACTCCCATTTTTTTAGGAAGGCATCCACATGTTTTAAAATGACGTTTATAGTATCCACGCTGCGAGTAGGTATGCTAGGTGGTGACGTGACACAAATGGAACTTCTAAACGAGAATTTGATTGTAGATTATTAAATGTTTAAAATAAAAAACCCAAGGTTTTACTTGGCCCACGCATTTCTGCATAGACCTCATCTGTATAGTCTGCATAGACCTCATCATAAGTTTATATTATATCACCAAACAGTTAGGTAAACACTCACTCTATTCCATTCATTATGACCCTCGCCGAGGGCTGTTCAATCATGTGCACTATGTTATGAGGAGTGTGTGTGCATGATGTACCTAGAAGATTATTTCTGGGAATGCTACGTGCGCTAACCCCGGTTGAAGGGCCTACGCTCCGGGGAATGAGGAAAATATATGAGCTTAGGTAGGTACCTAAATGGAATTTCTGACGTTGCAGTAAGTGTATGTTCCGACCTTTTTACAAAATTCAGTTGTTATAAATATAGGTATCCCTCCGTAGTCCTAAACATCACTTAATTTGTCATTAATTTTATTTGTCACTAAAAGCACTGCAATCACTGCAATCTGGAGTAGTGGAGACACCTGCAGTGGCGGTCTGGCGATAGCATGGGCATCCATGGAAGAAGGGATCCATGGGTTCTCATTGGTGGAGGAGGGATCATGAGCATCGAGATAATTATATAATATTACCGGCTGAGTGGCGGGCTGTGTAAGGTTAATTTCAAGACAAATCGGTATCAGTGATAGCATCAGTATCAGTATCGGTGATGGCGGAAGGAAGGAACATACCACTAAATACTTATATAAATAGTTGAGTCTCTCTGAACGCCTTTGAACCCGTCTTTCCCCTTCCTGCCATAATTATTTTTCATTTCGAGGGAAATACGGGAAATAAGTACTCTAATAATTATTCATGAAACCTTACGAATGACCACCAAATTTCTTTCCCCTTCTCGTATCTTGCGTTTCATGCATAGAAAATTGTGTGAACTAAGCACTTACTTACGCTGTCACGTACGTATCGTTTGGTGGAGAAATTAATTACCTAACAAGCCGAGTTATTTTTTGTTCAAATCCATCAGTGTAATCTTGAAGCAGTTGAATTCAAATTTTGAGCGCGGGCTTCGGAATTCGCTCCCTCGAACGGCACTAGCGCCTCAAGTGGTAGGTTGTATCTTCACAAGCACTGTCAAGTAATACGTGATCCAAGGCCACAGGGAAGATAAAATTTCTTCCCTGTGGCATTAGTCATCGATAACATTGTTGTGCTGCTGATAGCGTCGTAGTAATGTCAATTTTATCTTAAACACAACATTTCATACGATTTCCTCGATTCACGGGTCAATTTTTCCAGTCGAAATAGTAAGATGGGGCTTTTTGGCAAGAGTCCAGAACAGGATCCTAAAGCGCAGGTGAGTTCTAGCTAGATATATCCCTCCGTAGTGAGACTGAGAACACTTCAGAATTTTAGATGTGGACACGTTCTAGTTTTTCAGTATTCATCCCTAAAATATAGCCGCATAATTTAGTCTCACTTATGGACCTATAACATTTTGGCAGTAGATGACGACGATCACATAGTACATAATTATGTACGTAGAGCTGAGTAGGTACATGCGTCCAAAAACCATCAGAACCATCGTATGCCAGTTAGCCATCTTAGATTATAATTAAAGAACAACACAGTACAGCGTTTATAATAGCTATAATGTCAGTGGTTTTAAGACGACTAAGTATAAATCAAGCGACGAGCAGCTGAACACTAATCATGGGTAATATAAGCTGTAAACCTCCTGGCGAAAAAGTCCTCCACATCGTTTTCGATGTCTTCCACAGGTTTTCAGAGAATTGGTACCTATGTACCTAACATCTTACGAGATCGCGCCACTTTCAGATGTTGTCAGACATGATAATATTAGGTATACTTTTAATCAAGTCTCACTAAACCTTCGTGTCCCAAGTCCAAGGTTATTACTTTTCATCTGCCCTGTAAGTTCCAAGCATTTCACACTCGTCGTCGAACCATCCTTGTAAATTTGAAGTGAACGCAGTTTCATAATTATGTACCACGCATACTCTTCTCTTGTGCATGTTTCAAGTAATACTGTAATTAGCAAGTACACTGATTTTAGTATACCATCATCGAGCTTGCTTTGCCTATACTCAGTGGAAACCAGTTTTGAGTGAAAGTTCCGCAAAACAAACCAGAAATTCAGGAAGTACTCTCTTTCTCACTCTCTCTCCATGTCTTCCACTATTTATGATAATCCATTGATTGATAATAACAATCATTATTGAATTCGATTCAGTTTCAACGCGGTTGATTTTTTAGGTTTCTGCTACTCTTTTATGTTCTACTTCCTATATTTAAAATTCCCCACTTCATTATCAACTCTCGATCCTAGTTTCCACAATCGATACTTCGCCATGCAGTTTAGCATAAATATATACTTTGTTGTTATGCTCTTAATCAGTCCAGAAAACTTCACGGAGGAAAAACATGGTAAGAATGAGTTGTAAGTACAATAATAGGTAAGTACCTAGGTGCACAGCTATCACTGTTGTCCTCAGCTCAAAACTAGGAGGCCCCATTGTACTAAGTGGCGTCCAATTAATTTGTAGTCTTCTCTACAGTTTACGCACGTTTTAATGTATTTTATTATTTTTATTTAAGTACCTACATTTCTTCATTATATATTTCAGGTCCAGGAATGGTCTCATAAAATAAGGAAAGAAGGCTATCAACTGGATCGACAGATACGAGGTTGGTATTTATGGTGATCAATACATATCATTTATCAACCATGGATGTCTTCTAGGTTGCTCATGACTAACAATGTTTCCGAACTCAGTAGTTGTTATTGGTCGTTGTATCCACAAAAAATGCGATATTGAAAGATTGTCTTAGGTAGGTCCATGAATATTAAGGGATAACTAGGGTAGCCTATGCGTTTATATAGTTGCTTTTGGTTTATTATTCTGTGAATAATACACCTATATATTCGCTCAGCAAAAAATTTTTATAACACCCCCTCAAAATTTTTTCTTTTCCGTTTCAAGGTGCGTAGATTCCAAAAATGCAATGTCCGTCCGCCGTATCACGTGTACCGGCTTCATTTTCGGTCTAAAAAATTCGTTCTTTCGCACACATGCTCCATTTGGGCCCTAGTTGTGTCCCGAAACTTTTCAGCCCGATCGGAATATATCCAGGGGTGTTATGAGTGAAAATGTGTATAAAAATAGGTACTTTTTGTGTTTTAATAACATGTTAGTAAAATGAGGTTTTGGGGTATCGTTTTCCATGTTTTTGGGGACGAGAAAACCGAATATGAAGTCGATTTTGACCAAGGAGTGGAAAATTGAGGTTTTACCAGATGTTCAGCTCCCAAAAAATTGATTTGTTATGAGTCAAAAACCTGGGAAATCCTCTGAAATCACCATCAATTTGTGGAATAACACTAGAAAAAGTGTCAACACGTGGATCAAGACGATTAAATGGCACTACCAATCATCAAAGATAATTTGAAAAAAAAGGAGCGTACCTAATTCAAGTTTTGGGGGCCAAAATTGGTGGAAACCACCAGAAATAGCTATTTAAATTATTTTACATGAAAGAAACAATAAATAAACAGCCAGCATTTCTGTAGGTATGTCCAATAGAATAATAAACCCATGTGACAAGGACTTTGCAGCGTTTTTGTTTTCTCGAGGTATTTACCTACAGGTCCAAGTCTTTTTATGATGTAAAATATCCGAATTTCTGTGACAAACGCGTTGGTAATATAATATAAATCAATCATTAAATGCATTATATGCATAATATAGATTATATGCATGTGTCTGCTGTGTTTATTACTTACGAATCAGTGGTGTCTATTTTAAGACAGGTGTCATCGTTTGATTTGATTCTTGATCAACAAAATATTATTTTGTAACCGGAAATTGTCTTAGTTGTTTCAACGATTGACCATTTCTCTGTGCTCATAGGGATCCAAAGAGAAGAGGAAAAAGTAAAAAAGTCACTGAAAGAAGCAGCCAAGAAGGGGGACAAAGATGTGTGCATCATCCTCGCCAAAGAAGTTCTTCGTGCGAGGAAGGCAATTTCCAAAATATACACGACCAAGACTCATTTAAATTCCATCCAGATGCAGATGAAGAATCAATTGTGTAAGACTCACGACTAATTTCATAAATGATTTTTGAGCCACTGGTGATACAATAGGTCTCTGGTGATCGCCCAAACTTGAAATACTTTTCTAGCCACGGCTAGTCAGGCAAGAGCAGTAAGACAGTGCATTCTGACAGTGAAAGCACCTCTTTTCTCATCTATACCTCATCATTACATGCCTTTTTATACTTGAACATACTGCGAAAAGATTCAGCTATAACATGGTTGAGTGCGGGTCCTGCTTTTTCAGGAAACAATATTCTTGAGTTCTGTCCCTAGGTTTTAGTATTGTACCGAAATCGCCACATTACATTAACGTCTAACGGGAGTAACTCCTCACAGTCTCTCGCTCGACTGGGCTCTTTGCTTCCCCCACCTTAGAGCTTCCGCCTGCCCCCCACCGCTTCACTGTTTTCTCCTTTGCTACCGTTCCACCACCTCCATGGTCTTCACCATTCTACATTTACCATGTTTGATAGTTTCTTTCGAACTAAGTAAATAGACATCATCCGACGTCAAGGGGCTCTGCGAGGCGGGAAACTGTGAGTTTTCTAATGGTATTCAAAATGTACAAAATAGCATACCGATAGCTCCTCATGATAATAGCTTATATAAATTATGATCTTATATGCTAAATACTGTCCAAAATAATATGAGCTATGCTCGTGGGGAAGTCCATCTCAAACCCCGTAGAATTGCCGAGAAAAACCTCAATCTAGCAAACAATAAGCCATTTCAAAATGAAGAAAACACTTTTTTCCCCCTCCAGTTGACAAAAAAAAGATACCTACCTAATAAACAACAGGAAATACAAATTTTCACTTCGTGAGAGCTATTTAAAAATTATATATAACTAAACCCTTTCCAGTAGACTGAAAACATCTTCTTTCTGTTAACCCACCACCTCATCTTGGTGCCTACTTTTTCCGCCTATTCCATGTTTGTTTCTCAGGTGTAACCATCTACCTTCCCTTCTTGGTAGATACCTATCTGAGTCATGGGATGTGGCCAGAAGTGGTTCCAACAGAAAGAAAAAAACTATTGAGTACCTGTGTCACTCGACATTTCGGTCCAAGGGCCAAGACTGTTAGGGAATGGGAACCTGTAAAATATTTTACTACCCACTGGATGTGCATTGTAAAGACATTTATAACTGGACTATTTCAGCAACATTGAGAGTGTGTGGGTCCCTTCAAAAGTCGACCGAAGTGATGCAGTCGATGCAGCGCCTTATCAAAACCCCAGAAGTCGCCGCTACCATGCAGGAACTCTCTAAACAAATGATGAGGGTTTGTTGAACAATCATTTACCTATTTGACACTTCCTATCATTTCTGTGATTTGCGATTTTATCACTAAAAAGTCTTTTTGGCGATAATCTACCCTTAAATTCACGTGCAAATGGGGTATTGTGTGTTGGGATGTTCGCTCCTTGTTGAAAGTTATCCGTCAACGAAAGAGTGCTCTCTAGCGCCCGAGAGTACCTGACTTGCTTCACTCTACCTCCAATTTCACATACCTTCTCACTCCGTTTTCACGTAGGTAATATTCTTTGGTGGGCACACGGCGCATAATCGGTTCAAATATTAATATTAAACATTTTTTTTTAAACTCCGTTTTATATTCAAGATTACATGTTTAGTCATTTTCAATTTTCCACACAGTTCATTTTGGTTTATTATTCTGTGAATAATACACCTATGTAATCGCTCAGCAACAAATTTTTATAACACCTCAAACTTTTTTCTCTTCCGTTTCAAGGTGTGTAGATTCAAAAAATGCAATGTCCGTCCGCCGTACGCCGTCCGCCGTATCACGTGTACAGGCTTCATTTTCGGTCTAAAAAAGTCGTTCTTTCGCACACATGCTCCATTTGGGCCCTAGTTGTGTCCCGAAACTTTTCAGCCCGATCGGAATATACCTACCCAGGGGTGTTATGAGTGAAAATGTGTGTAAAAATAGGTACTTTTTGCGTTTTAGCAACATGTTGGTAACATGAGCTTTTGAGGTGTTTTTGGGGACGAGAAGATCGAATATGAAGTCGATTTTGGCCAAGGAGTGGAAAATTGAGGTTGTACCAGATGTTCAGCTTCCAAAATTGATTTTTTATGAGTCAAAAACCTGCGAAATCACCATCAATTTGAAGAATAACACTAGAAAAAGTGTCAACACGTGGATCAAGACGATTAAATGGCACTACCAATGATCAAAGATAATTTGAAAAAAAAAAAAAAAAGATGTTTTGGGGGCCAAAATTGGTGGAAACCATCAGAAATAGCTATTTCAATTATTTCACATGAAACAAACAATAAATGTACAGCCAACATTTCTGTAGAATAATAAACCCCATGTGACAAGGACTTTGCAGCGTTTTTATCATTACTTACATACTTTTATTCAACTAGCTCTCTCTGTGGTGGTCAAATCTTGTAATCGATTTTTCGCCCACTTCCCGATGTCCATTTGTCCAAATGAGAAATATGTATCATCTCATCTAAGTGTCTACTTTCAAACTGAAAAATGCGTCGAATGGGGTTGTGTTGCAGTTGGTCAGAACACGACCCTTTCAGTCGGAGAGTTGTGGGGAATTGCAGAACTGCTTCAGGATGAAATGTACGGTTTATCTTCAAATTACAGGCTGGGATCATTGAAGAAATGCTGGAGGAAACAATGGACACTTTGGAAGACCCTGAAGAAATGGAAGAAGAAGCACAGCAGGAAATTGACAAAGTAAATGTGATTAACTATCCTTGGTAGTGAGGTGCCGCAGCGTCATTGTTTCTGTCGTTATGCACTCCTTTACTCCCGTTTTTGGCTTAACCTGAAGGAATTTGGTGCTTAAAATTCAACCGAAAATGAACTAGGACCTCCTTCCCCCTAATCTGCTCAGATGATAAGGGTAGATATCATGACAAATTACAGCATCAGAGGTTGAATAGGAAAGAACCTACTTTTCAATAAAAATTTCGAGTTGTCAGTAGGAAGTACAAGGAGAGGAAACCTTACATCCTTACATTCTCCTAATATCTTCAGGTCCTGTGGGAGATCACAGCTGGTGCCCTTGGAACAGCGCCTGCTGCTGTAACTGAAGCCCCCGGTGCTGGAGCCTCAATGGAGCACGAGCGACCCGCTGAAGAAGACCAAGACGAACTAAAAGAGATGCAAAGCAGACTTGAAGCCCTCAGAAGCTAGAGTGGTTAAGTACCTATTTGTTCAATCATCCAGGATTATCACGTACCTCCTATGAATGCTAGGGTTGTAACAGCTCCTCCACGAGTTCATGTACAGTGCTATTGGTGTAACTATAACAGTGGTGGAGGAGGAGTTCAGGAAATGCCGCTGAATTCATCCAGATCATGAATGTGCTCATGATCTATTGGATCCCATTACTGAAGTCCCAAAGCAAAATGCGCCCTTGAAATTGTGGCGGTGTCCCTTCCGTAATGTGGGATCAGGGCTCTTCTTGAGTTTTTTTCACACACGTGGCAGAAAGGATACTCTGGATATACTGGAAGCATTGTGTTATTACTCTAGCCAGTGTCTTACCACGGGGACGTCACACCCTCACCCTACCCTTTATTGAACTCTGTGGGAAGGAGAAACTATACTGTATGGGTGGCTGGTTTCACCTTTTCCCTCATGACAGTAGTTTAACGTGAAGGTGGTTATGCGCTCAAATTCACCATTTCATCAATCATAACTTATTAATGAGTATTTCCCAAAGGAAACTTGACCCAGAGATTTCCAGAAGGAAATTTCATATAAACCACTTTGCGTATAAACATTCTGTTGGCCAATTATCATTCTCAAGCCACTGTGCTTTACTCTTTTCAAGGCGTTTATCGCTTCTAAGGCTAAGGCAAGGGGTTTATCGCTTTCTTTTTTCAAGGTGTAAGCCTGGATTAGTGGAAAGCGTATGTATAATATAGTTTGTAGGCTGCACTGATCGAGTTTATGTAAATTATTGAACCGTCATTAAAAAGTGGAACAGCTTTCACCGTATATACCAAGTTTCTCAGGCGAATAGATGGACAGACGCTGTAGACAATACAGGGCACCATACACCTTTTTACAGGTTGCAATTGTCTGACTTTACCAAGTCATGTCACAGTCGAAAATAACACCCAGATTCTTTACAGACGTCAAGGAGGTTAATGGACAGTCAAGCAGTATTAAACGTGGGAAATCGCTGGTATCTAACAGGGTAGGGGAAAGATTATGGTTTGCGTTTTACGGGGATTTAGTTTGAGGTAGTTTGTGTGCGACCATGTTGATATATTATTATTTCATTAACTGATTGGATGGTGTGAGGCAATTTTTCTAGGGAGGATGACAAGTAGAACTGGACATCATTGGTGGTAGTTGATAAACTACATTCGGAAAACAAGGTGCAATGTCATTGGCAAACAAGGAGAAGAAAAGAGGTCCAGAGTAGAACCCTAAGGGATCCCACTGTAAATATGTAATGATTCACTTTATCACTCTGGGTACGACCACTAAAGAATGAGACAACCAAATGACATGCAGAGGAAGAAAAATTAAATAAGTTCAGTAGTTCATGCAAAAATAAGCAATGGTTACTTGATTCCTACTGAAACCCTCCAGTGTGTGCTCAGTTACGTGAACTAGTGCTGTCGTGCAGCTGTGACCCTCTCTAAATCCTGACTGATTAGGGACTCACAAGACATTGACTGTTGATGATGTTATTTGGGAAAACAACGGATTCGAAGGTCTTAAAAGGTACACATAATAGTGAGATGGGTCGGTTGCAGTGGGATTAGAGACTTTGGCAACGGGAACTATAATTGCATGCTTCCATGGGTCAAGGAACTGGGAAAGTACAACTGTTGATTATGAATGAGAGGTGCTTGAGGATTGCAGGAAATACCAGCGTTAGAAACGTTAGTGGAAAACAGTCATTGCCAGCTGCCTGCAAAGTGGTGGAGAGAAAAGCAATACTCACATCCGTCTCCTCTACACAGCTGAAAGAGAACCCTTCTTTGACTGGGATCAAAAACGTATCCAGTGACGAAGGCATCTGCTTATTCAACAAAAAATGCCGATTGAACTCATCTGCAGTGATTAAGGGTTTCAGCGGATTTGTCACCTTTAAGACATAAACTTTCCACGTTATGCCACAATGATTTCAAGGTTTGCGAAGGATTCAGTTTACGGAGATGATAATTTTTCTTGGTATTACAGACCAGAGACTTTGTCTTGTTTCGCTGCCTGATGAAGGCATCCTCGTCATACTGAGCCCCTGTCAGTAACCGTAGGCGATATAGGGTGTCTCTCTTGTTCATGTTAGCCTTAATCAAGGGCGAAAACCAAGGGTGCTTTAAAACTTCTGACAGCGGCAAATTATCCATGCAGTTCATTATATTTTCGTTAAAAACCTGTACCATTCTCGATTTATCTGTGCATATAGTATAGATCAGACCAATTTAACCCATTTGCATACTTACTCTATCAACTCTTTGTGGTCTGTGTTCTTGAAAGTGCGAGAGGATATGATAGTTGGTTTGAATTTCTGAGGCGGAATTTTAAGAGCTGTTGCCAGATGGGCAGACACACCAGGAGTGGATAATTGAGCAAATCCTGAAATATGTGAAAAGCTTTCAACTATGGCTAAATAGGTATATTGTACTTGAATATTGAGAAGTGAAGTGTGTAGGACACGAAGGGATAGTTATGAGTTCAAAGGGGGGTATGGTTTTATGTGGGCGCACTGGTTACCAATAAATCGTTTAAACATCGCACTGACTGAAAGAATGAAGTATATTATTGCGTACAAAAGTGAAACATGCAATAATGCGTAACAAAAGTAGTTGCTTAAAGAAAATGCGTAGGAGAGCTAACTGAGACAGACAAAATAAGTAAAAGTACCAACGCAACATAAGTGGTGGGTGAATAGGTATTCAATGTCTGGAATCGAATGTCGGCCACATCACTCCCCCCCAAGTGTCAACGATACCGTGCAGGAAAATGGACGTGACGGCCACTGCGTGTGGTGACAGGAGGCTGGTGGTTCGGAGGTGCTGCTGTCGGGGTGGTGGGTACGTTTGGCGATGGTCCCATGGACTGAGGGGCAGTGAGCATAGTAGGTGATGGTTCCGGGGCCAGAGGACCCTCTGCTGGGCAGTCAGCTAGCAGAAAGGCTGGCTTAAGTCTGTCTACCGAAATGCTCTGCTCGCCTCGAGGAGTTAGCAGACGAAAAACTTTGTCTGTACGGGCAACCACACGGTAGGGACCATCGTAGGTTGGCTGTAGGGGTCGTCGCACGGCGTCCTGTCGTACAAAAACATGGGAAGAATCAGCAAGCTCTGGGTGCACATAAACAGCCTTGGCAGCATGGTGGTGGAAAGGGATTGGACGGAGGCTGCGAACATGGTTACGTAATGTATCAACCAGTGTCGGAAGTTCTGAAGGGCTGGAGGCAGTATCAAAAAGATCGTGAGGAAGACGAATGGGCTCTCCGTAAACGATCTCAGCTGGTGTCACTCCCACCCCTGGGATAAGGTATGAGCGCAGTCCCAAAAGAACAGTTGGCAAGGCCGAGACCCAATCTTCGGTGAGTTGAGCTTTCAGTGCACACTTTAAACTGCGGTGCCATCGCTCAACTGCACCATTGGCAGCCGGGTGGTAGGCAGTAGTGCGGAGATGGTCGGTACCGAGCATTGTAGTCAGACTACTGAAAAGCTGACAATCAAACTGCCGGCCCCTGTCTGTTGTGATCCGACGAGGTATACCAAACCTGGCTATCCATGAAGAGATGAGGGCGGAAGCTACCGTCTCCGCAGTGATTTCGCTTAGAGGAATTGCCTCTGGCCATCGAGAAAAACGGTCAATCATCGTTAACAGGTAGCGAAAACCTTGGGAAGTCGGCAAGGGCCCAACGATATCGAGGTTGATGTGAGCAAACCTGGCCTCTGATGGTTGGTATGTACCAACTGCACTAGAGGTGTGGAGCCAGGTCTTGGCCCGTTGACACGGAATACAAGTCTTCGCCCACAGTGTGACATCTTTTTTTAGAGATGGCCAACAGTAACGGGTCTGGACAATGTTGACAGATGCAGTGATCCCGGGGTGAGACAGGTTGTGAAGAGAATCAAAAATCTTTCTGCGAAAGGGCTCCGGAACGAAAGGACGTAGTTTGCCAGTCGAGGTGTCGCATGCCAGTACCATATTGTCGTCAAAGGACATGTCCTGGAGGGTTAGCGTTGAGTTGGCGGAGCTCCTCAGATGCTGAAGTTCCAAGCACGTAGCCTGTGCAACAGCTATGTCCCTTAACAGGACTGATGTGTTAAGGTCAATGGCTGTTATACGAGAACATGTGTCAGCAGGAATGTTGGAAGACCCAGGGACGTATCTGATATCGGTACTGAACTGCCCTATAAAATCTAAGTGACGAAGCTGGCGGGGCGAGGCCTTATCTGGTCGCTGTGCGAAGGCGTACATGAGCGGTTTGTGATCCGTAAGGATTGAAAACTGACGGCCTTCCAACATAAAACGAAAATATTTGACGCCTTGGTATGCTGCCAACAGCTCGCGGTCATAGGTGCTGTAAGCACGCTGAGCAGGAGATAACTTTTTGGAGTAAAAACCAAGAGGTTCCAAAACGCCGTCACGAAGCTGCTGTAATGATGCACCAACCGCAAAATCTGAAGCATCCACCATGAGGATTTGGGAGGTTGCACGATGGATGGGCGAGTAAGGTGGTATTCGCTAGCCCCAGCTTCAGCTGCTCAAAGGCTAGTTTAGTGTTCTCGGTCCATTTGACTTTGCGGTGGTCCCGTTTTTTTGGACTACTGCATAGATCAAATAATGGCTGCTGGAGAGTAGCAGCACTGGGCAGCGAGCGTCGGTAAAAATTCACCAAACCTAAGAAACGGCGCAAGTCTTCAATTGTGTCTGGCAATGGGTAGTTAGTAATGGTTGCAATACGTTCTGGGAGTGGTTTGATACCTTGAGGGGTGATGAGAAATCCGAGGAATGAGATTTCAGCCACTCCGAAAATGCATTTGGCCACGTTTATGCAAATACCATGGGCGTTGAGGCGTGTGAAAAGAGTACGCAGATGAGTCATGTGCTCCTCTGGTGACAATGAGGCAATAAGTATATCGTCCAAGTAGACATACAGAAATGGCAGGTCTTGGAGGATAGAGTGGATGTACCGTTGGAACGACTGAGCAGCGTTTTTCAACCCGAATGGGAGGCGCATGAACTCAAAAAGTCCAAAGGGTGTCACAACGGCGGTTTTGGGTATATCCTGTTCAGCCACTTTCACGTGGTGATAAGCACGGACCAGGTCAACTTTGGAAAAGATTGTCCGTTGTGCAAGCTGGGAATTGAAATCCTGGAGGTGCGGGATTGGATATGCATCAGGAACCGTAACAGCATTCAGGGCTCTGTAATCCCCGCAGGGCCTCCATGTGCCATCCTTTTTGCGTACCATATGGAGGGGACTGGACCACGGGCTTTTTGATGGGCGGCATATACCCAGGTCCACCATGTGCTGAAATTCCTGCTTAGCTTGAGCCAACTTGTCTGGCGGGAGGCGTCGTGGTTTAGAGGATACAGGGGGGCCCTTGGTCTCAATGACATGTACAAAATCACAGCCTGTGTCACAGAGTGTAGGACGTTCCTGCAGTAAATTAGGAAAAGACGAGAGAAGAGAGGCATATTCATGACTAGGATCAATGACCAGTACTGTGGAGTGGTCACTCACTACTGCTTCTGATGCTGGTTGCCATAAGCTAGTGGAGGAATCAATGAGGCGCTTATTTCTGAGATCAATCAGCAGCCCAAATTCTTGTAGAAGGTCAGCACCGATAATAGGGTATTTTACCTCAGCTATGATGAACGGCCATTTGAATTGACGGCGTAAGTCCAAGTCGAGAATGTGAAGGCGTTCACCGTATGTAGGAATAAGAGTACCGTTAGCTGCAAAAAGCTGTCTTTGAGAAGGATAGCGGCGATCAGCTGGCGTAGGTGGGACGACAGAAACGTCTGCACCTGAGTCCACCAGATACTTTGTGTTAGTGAGACGGTCAAACACAAATAAGCGACTAGAGAGTTGCGTGCCCCTGCTCCCTGCCGTCGCATCCAAGGAGGGGGCTTTTAGTTTTCCGGCTGAGAACCACCAGTTGTCACTGGGGGCTTGAACACACAGGGAAGTAAACATCTCCGTGCACTGACACCGTAGCGACGATGGAAACGGCAGATTGATGGATCACCCTTGTCAGATTTTGGCGTAGCCGAACGCGAGCGTGCCTGGGGGTTTCTGCCACGAGAACGATCTGATTGTTGGCTCAACGACGCTACCGAAACTGTTAACTGAGCAATCTGTGCCTCCAAACGATCAAAACGCGCGTCAGAGGTTTCAGGGGTGCCCATAGCGTGAATAGAGTACTGTGTGGGCGCTAATTCAAGAACCTTATCCGCCATTATAGCTAAATTGTCGAGCGGATCGGAGGACGGAGCAAGAATCGACCGAACATTGACAGGTAGGCGTTGGAGGAACATAGTCTTAAGAAAATCGTCTTGAACTTGACTGCCTGCCAACGAGCGCATCTCACGAAGCAACTGAGAGGGCTTCCTGTCACCTAAATCGAGTTCAGTGAGGAGTTTACTGACTTTGCGACCTTCCGAAATTTCAAATTCAGTCTGTAAACGATTCATGAGATCGTCATATGGTGTGGCGGAAAGAGGTTTCAATAGAAAATCGGAGATCAATTCAGCCACATCACTATCAAGGGAGGCTAATACGTAATTGTATTTGGTGGGCTCTGTCGTCACTGGGGAGTTAGCAAACTGTGCATCTACTTGCATCCTCCAAATCTTGACGTTACGGCGCCAAAGTGGCGGTATTTTAATGGAAACTCGAGCTACCTGTTATCTCCTCGTGGACGTTGACGGGCAATCTCGGGGGAAAGGCCGCCGGATCTTGCTGGGATCCCGAATCAGTCATAATTAGTGATGATGAATTCGTGGTAACAGATTAGGAAACAACGCGTCTACGGAAAATCGCGTAAAATATGCGAAATGCCATAAAATGTTCGCGGAAAAACTGCGATCGCGCGGTCTGTTTGTCGGTTGACGGTAATCTTGTGATCACTACGCCACCACCAAAATTTTATTTTAACGGGGTCACCACTATGGTTTTATGTGGGCGCACTGGTTACCAATAAATCGTTTAAACATCGCACTGACTGAAAGAATGAAGTATATTATTGCGTACAAAAGTGAAACATGCAATAATGCGTAACAAAAGTAGTTGCTTAAAGAAAATGCGTAGGAGAGCTAACTGAGACAGACAAAATAAGTAAAAGTACCAACGCAACATAAGTGGTGGGTGAATAGGTATTCAATGTCTGGAATCGAATGTCGGCCACAGGGGTAATATCGAATGCAGACGTTTAAAATTTGTTTCGTCATGAACTGAATTACAGTTGAAGTTACCAACAATCAGCATTTTGTCATATTCTGGAACAAATGAGCCCAACGTGCATTTCAGCATTGATATATCTATCCCCCTTTCTGGTGGACGGTAGACAACCCTAACAGGCAAGACCCACCTTTAAATTTCTGCTCCGCTCATTCAGTCTATTGTTACTTTGTTGTTCAGAATTTGGTGAAGTTACGTCCGAGGAACCTTCAGCTACTATATTATTTCCGTCTCTATCTTGTTTATTCCATTTTAATTTGTCCCCGATACTCTGTATTTTTTTATATTGTTAAGCTTGAGGAGGCAGTGAATTAGCTCTACGTTACACCCGCTTTTTTCCCCCCAAACTCCCAATTTCTATTTGCTTCTTTAATTTTATGTTTACATTTTCTCGAAGAACAGACACGATTTTCTTTAACCCGAAGCAATAGGCTTTAGAAGAAAAATTTCTGCTACAGCAACTGCTACAATTGCTACAGCAGCAGCGTGCAGGAGCAGTCCTAATAATTTGCAAGAAAATAATGTCACAGCATGATAAGAACTTGATATGCTTCCTATTTTTGTTTCAGGACTAAAGTGAGAATATCTAAGTCATTCGCTTGTACACTGCATTCAAACGTTGGATCGCCTTATTTTTAAAATACACCTAAAAATTAAGTGTAACTTATAGTTTGAAAGTTCCATCAACTTTGTTATAAGACCTAATTTTATATTACTAAAACCACCAAACTTACTCACGTTTTACATTCAACGCAGCAGCCTTTTGGTCCATTTTAAGATTAACTGCTTAGGGTTGAGGTTGGTTTGTTATTGATTTTACTGTTGAAAAACTATGGAAGATTTGGTTTGCTTTTTAGACTTGGGTTCTGAATATTTTTGAAGTGAGAAAAGTGGTTGCATTTTTAGGCTAAAGTATGAGTTATCCAACTGTACTAGGTACTTACCATAACTTTAGCTTATTTACTACATAGTATGTATCTACTACAAGAGTCTATTTTTTTCTGCTTTCCCTACTGTACGCGCATGTGAAAGTTATGCAGCTGTTATGTCGCCTCCCCCTAAAATCAATTCCCTATGTAATTCACTTCCAAACAAACAGTTTTGGTGGTGAAGATGGTAAAATTTTGAGCCAAAAGGAGTGGTGGTGAGGCTTTAGAGCTCACGTCAACTTCCTCTGCCACTCTCTGACTCATAGGAACCCATCAAAACACAATGGTTAACATGGTACATAAAATGGTTAACGAGAATCTAGTGTTGTTATCAGCCCAGAATATTAGTGGGTTCAGTATTAAAATTGCAAGAATAACCAAGTTTCTACTTAAGTTAGTTCGTGAAAATGAACCCGTGATGTGATAACTACTATAAATACCTTTATAAATTATACTTGTACCAACTAAAATTAACTGGATCATTGTTTTTTTTTCTGTCCTTATACATTCAACAGGCAAAACTGTCAAAGATGTAATTATACGTAGTCATAGGGTTACCAGATGAGAGAAAATAAAAAAGAGGACATCAAGATATATAATGTATAATATACAAAATGCACATACTATATTATATTATAGAAAATGATCTAATTCTAATAGGAATACTTCAAGTTTTTAGTTTCAACATTCAACATAGTATAATACCCGATTAGGTAGGTAACGAACCATCTTCCATCTGTTTGATGAAAACTATTACAATTTTAAAGCTCAGAAGGAAAAAACAGCAGATTAATTATTGCCATAACATGAGGGATTTAACTTTTCAGTACAAGCGTAAAAGCTCTAGGTAGGTATCTTATCTACAAAAGGAACTAGGAATATCTGAGAACTCATCACAGTTTAATTTAAGCACTACATAATTTACGCAAGGGGAAAAAATAAACAACTTAGATGGCTTTAAATTGGAGGGGTTATAAGCTTACAAGTTACACAAAAAAATTGCTTGCATGGCAGATTAAATTTTAAGTGAAGTTTTAGAGAATTTCCTTGAAACTTCACTAAAAGGTGTCCATGGTATATTTAAGTGAGTATGGTTTAACAAGAACAAGATTTTTTCTAAGCAGGCTAATGTTCCAGATAGGTAGGTAGCCCAAACGATTTTACCTTTCACTTAATGAGAGATTTAAAAAAAGAGGACATTTGCCCGAAAAATGAAAAAAGTTAGAGGACGCCCGGACAGGGTGTGAAAAAGAGGACATGCCCGGAAAAAAGAGGACGCCTGGCAGCCCTACGTAGTCACGACTATGATTGACCAGTAGACCTACCTCTGGTTTGGACGAATAAGTACAGTAGTTGTTTATGCACATTGAACCTGTCTTAGGGTAAAAACATAGTGGAGCGGCGAGTCAAGAGTCAAGCGGCGAGTCTAGCGGCGCGTTTTTAAATCTTCCATACAATCAAGTAGGCACGGACATAGTGACGAGGCAAGCGGCGCTTCATGCATCGACATGAATCTTGACTCGCCGCTCGTGAAATGACCCCCGATTTCTTTGAAGCGCTGCTCCAGTAGATCGACTCCTGTCTTCCAGTGCAGTCGGTTGTGTATATAATTTGAACGTGTAATTGGTTGTTTGTTGTACAGTATTTCCATCTGTTTGATTAATATTTTCATCAGTGCATCATATTTATACCACAAAATGAACCTGGAACTGTTGATTTCGTCAATACGGAACCGTGATCACGTTTTTCGTTCAATGGATGCACAGCACAACTCCTAACACCTTTAACACATAAAACTTTGAGGGCACTGTTCTCCAATAAATACTCGTCATCACTATCTGATAGCATTTTGTCGACTAAACTCTTTTCTCCTCCCAGTCGCGGGAGTCAACTCGCCGCTCCACTATGTGCGTGTGAAGCGACGCTTGTATCTTGAATCGAAAACGCGCTGCTTGACTCGCCGCTTGACTCTTGACTCGCCGCTCCACTATGTTTTTACCCTTATCGCACTAGTAGTAGGTAAGGGATGTCGCGTTGATGACCGCCCCCCTCCCCGCCAGCAAGTATCGGAAACTCTAGGTACGAGTATTTCTGTGAAACTGTTATCAACCGTCAGTTATTGACGAAACAAACCTGATCTTGATTCTTGAGCTCATTGCATTTTCCTGCTATCTGAATCCTGTTGTTGCCCTCGTTCTGGCCTCTAACGAACGCTATTTCGTGAGGAAGCGAAATAAAATCAGTAGTCACTACCTTGTGAGCCTTGTTTATTAGCCTCTACCTATGTTTACCTCTCGAGTTATGGTTTCAAAACAGTAAGTGGTGTCAACTAGAATAATTTGTACGCTGCATGTTGTTCTGGCTCGTCACTGTCCCGTAGGTATAATTCACGCACTGTAAGCGAACTAGTAAGCAGCCTTCAAATAATTGTTATAATAATAAATGAAGGTTTTAGAATAAAATTCGATCGTTAACACTCGCTTGATTAATTGTGGTTGCTGTTCAACTTCGTTGCTGACAAAGCTATCAGTCGACTCGGCAGGGTAGCCCGTCCACCTGTCGCTTGTTAGCACGAAATTGCCGTTGTACGGTAATTACGTTCTGTAGCGGTAGCGCTTGTCTGCCCACTTTGACCGAGTATTTGTGTTGGCTTTTCACCTGGTCGATTTGCTGTTCAACGGTGCAGATAATATAATTGTATTTATTGTAGTGAATTGCATCTATTTACACCTAGTAAACGGGCAGTGACGTGTTCGACGGGGGACGGTGACGTGATAATAATATCAATAATACGTACGACCTTCTTGCTTCGTTGTCGATGGTTGTAACTATCTACCTTGTTCCTTTACTTGTTTATTGTTGTTGATATTTCGACTGAAGTCAGGGTTTTATACGTACCTATCGTATATATATATATATATATATATATATATATATAAGTAGTATCCCAATGTCCATCCTGGGCCACTGCCTTAGATCTCTGATAAAAAGTTTTAACATAAAAGATCAGAACACATATTTTCACTTGAATCCTTGATGTTTTTTATTTTCACTTGAATCCTTGATGTTTTTTATTTTCACTTGAATCTCTGATAAAACTTTTTTATCACAAAACATCAGAACCAGTGACTTTTTCATTTTTAGCGACTTGAATCTCTGATAAAATTTTTTTAACACAAAACATCAGAACCAGTGACTTTTTTCTTTTGGGGGGTTAGTTAAAAGAATCTCTTTTATAATAAAATTAAAATGTCAACAATTGAAATTTACAAAAAAGCAGCCAAAAAACCCATCTACTCATCATTCAGAAATCTGGATAAGGGAGCTTATGATCTCTTAGCAAATTTTATACAAGATACGGAATATGGTGAAACTGTTGTTGTTACTATTAATACTGAAAATGGTGAATTAAATTTATGTTTACCCAAGAAAATATCTAGTCGACTTCTTGAGCATGTTAGAAACAATCCAGAAAGACACCCCAACAAACTTATTTATAATGGTATTGATAAAAAGACAAAGGCTTTTATGATTGACTTTGAGTAAAAAATATTATAATTGATAGTTGAACCCCGAATTGATTACATACATAACCCTGAACCACACTTTTATATAAAGAGAATCTTTATATAAATAATCACCACAAAATTTATAAAAATCATTTTTCTATCCTGAAAACCAAGTGAAAAATAAAAGATCATAAATTTGACTGGAGTGGCCCAGGATGTACATTGGGGTACTACTACCGTCTAGTAGATGGGCCCGATGAAAAGGCGAATACAAGTCAAGTAGATTTAAAAATAATTTTTAAAACCCAATTACTAAAGGTGGTATCAAATCGATACTACCCTTATTAAAGGCAAATACAAGTCAAGTAGATTTGTAAAAAATAATAGTTTAAAATTGTTCGTTTTAATGGGAAATCCCCATTAAAACATATTGAACAAGATACAAGGTCGTTCTGTAGACCAGCGAGAGAATGGGCTGTTTTCAGAATTTTTTAAAATTATGTATCACCCTTAAAAGTGAAACGAAACAGTTAATCTGTTTCGCGAGAACGAGACTGCTGCGTTCTCGGGAGAACGAGACTGCTGCGTTCTCGGGAGACAGGATTAACTGCCTCTCCGCGTATATTTTAATTTTTTCTCAATTCTGGCGAGAAAAGAGACGAGAATGAGAACGAGAACGCAGCTGATGAGTTGACGACCTTGTGGCCTTCCCGTCGACCGGTTTGAGATAAGATTGTCTTGCAGCCCCTTTGACTCGTCCCAGTCAGTTTGTAGAAACCAAGTGAGAAACAACGCAGTGAGTTATTTGTGAGTGAAAATGAACCAATCCCAAGTTTCAACGAATGGAAATTCAACGACTGATGAAGTAGATGATTTTCTACGTGAACTATATATTTTTTATTGAGAATGTTCCCAATAAAAAAATTGTTATTTATATTGTTTATCCTTTTTTCCCCCCTTTTCTTATCAAGGTAAGTTTTAGATTTCCTCTTTTATAATATTTTTAAGTGGCATATAGTTGAGAGTGACTTCTGAAACCAAAATTACATAAGCAAAAGTGTTTTCTGGTACATTATTTTCAAAATCTGCTCGTAAAATTATATTACTTTTTTGTCCAGATATGGACTGTGGTTGTCTAGTTATATTCACACTGAATATTGGATAGCTCTCTTTGAAGAACTGAGGCTCATAATATGGAAGGGATGATTCTTGACATACTATTCTTTTGAAATCTGTGTACATGGTGTAAGCTAAACTAAAATCCCCTGAACTCCAATCTAAATTCAAATGTTCTTCAGGATAACTTTTTCCTGCTACTTCAAAACTAATATTTTTAACATTCAAATGATCAAATTTGGAATTATTTTTCTTTTGATCATTTTTTCTGGCAGTTTGGAAGACAACAAATCCCCAGATCGGATTCTGTACATTTCTGTAAATATTTGTAATGTTGAAGTTTAGAGTTTTTCCAGTAACTTTTTGTTCGATACATTGTAATTTTTTAAAGTGAAACAAATAAGGAGAAGTACAGAGTTCAGCAATTAATTTAGCTTTGGATTCACTCTCATATTCAATTATTGGTACTCTTAGGCAGAAAGTTTTAATTTCTACTTTTCCCTCTATAGGTTCAGGAGTATTATCTGGTTTCTTGTAACGAAAGAGGACATTATCATCAGAATTTCTAATGAATGTAATTTCAAATCCTCCCTTGTAAATTGGAGCGACATCACTGAAGAACCCAAGACCTAAATCACCCAAGTTACCATTCGCACTGAAATTTCCACCACCAATCACGTTAGACTTGAAACCAGAATTCATTACTTTACCATTATAGTTTGCTGGTCCTGAGAAAGAAGCTATGCCCATCACGCTACTAGCAATACCTGGTTCTTCAATTTCATCAATAACCGTATTGTGCTTTTTTACTTCAATTTTGGAAAAAAGGTGTGCAACAAAATTGTCTACCATCGTTATTGTATCATTAGTAACATAGTTTTTTGTTGCATCTTTAGGAATGTATTTTCCAGCAATGTAATATTGAATGTTGCTGCTAAGAAACTCATCATCTAGAAGCAATTTGAAAACTGTTCTTTTGTTCTCAGAGTTCAATTCCAAATTAGATTCGGGATTAAAGTTTCGATACTGAAGCCTTGTGATTTCAGTATCGTATTTCGAGTAGATTGATTTAATTTGATTCATTTTTATTATAGAATACATTCTTTTAACTAACCCCCCCAAAAGAAAAATTTTAACGGTAAAGTCGAATACAAGTCGAGAACATTTTAAATTTCTTTTAAAACTCTTAAAAAAGTTTTTTTATAGAATCGAAATTCTATAAAAAATATCAAGATAGTGGAATAGAAAATATTAAAATCCAGTTCTGAAAACTTCCCCATGTTTCAAAAGTGATAGTTTGATAGGATCCACACTTTTAATTTCTTTCTTATTTTTATTATATTCATTTAGAATAGTACTTTTCATATTTATATAATTTTTTATTTCTTGTTCAATATCATTGAACTCATCATCAGATATTTTACCGTCTTTAATTGCTTTTCTGAACTTTTCTTCAATCGAATCTAATTTAGCTTTTGCCAAAAGCTCAATTTCTTTGTGTTTATTAATTTTTTTATTGAAAAATCCGCTTGAAGTCCTTAATATTATCGATAAGGTTGTCAATCCTACAGAAATTGGAACACTGAATGGAATTATTATTGGTAATGCTATAGAAGTACCAACCAGTCCGAGTTCTGAGAGGGCGAATAAAAATTCAGTACCGTAAAGAGTGCTGGATATTTTTCCATATTTTTTTTTCAAACCATTTCTCATTTTCTCTTCATCTTCTAAAAATTTGTATTGATTGATAATTCGATTGATTCTATAATTGTTCTCATTAAACTCGGGAAAAATTATTTTTGGATATAATCTAGGATGAGTTATTGGAGTAAATTCTTCAGGGGCTGAAGGTGTTTCATTATTATTTGTGTACATCATTTTATTATAGAAAAAAAATTTTTTTATAGAATCGAAATTCTATAAAAATATCAAGACTATAAAATTTAATAAAAGAAATTAAGATTTTCCTTCAATGTTCTCATGCTATTTACAAAATCGTGTCCTTCTGATAGCTTTTTCAAAATTAATAAACATAAATGTCCACAGATAGGCGGATCATATTGGTTTTGGATTTGCTCCTCATTATAAAATAAATTTTCTGAACCTAAATATTGAACAAGTTCTCTTGGTGGTGGTGCATTTCCATACGAGTCAAAATAATATTTTAAATTGTTATTTTTATGAAATGCAGTCCAGTGGCTTCCAGCCTCATCAGAATTTTCTAGATTTATAATTCCACATTCCGTGTGGTTCACTTTCTCTGGTAAATCATCCTTCATGAAAACTCCTCTGAAGTTTTTAATTTTCATTTCTTTCGATAATCTTTCAATATCAAAATTGGTAAGAGGCTGGAAGCTATTTAGTTTTTTGATTTGGTAGGTTTCTTTTTAGGTTTCTTTTTAGGTTTTGAAATAGTTTTTTTCTTATTCATTCCAGAGCCAATACTTAAACTTTTTGCATTTTGTGCTAATTTCTCCATTTCCAAATTGTGCCGTTTGATTTCTGCTTCTTCAGCAGCTTTATGTTTCGAGTCTATTACTGAATTTGCTACTGCTGCACCCCCACCTAATAATGCCCCAAGAGCACCAATTCCTGCAAAAAGTAAGGGTAAAAACCCACCTGAATGATTTATTTGCAACTGATCATAATTCATTTCCAATTCCAACCCTTTTTTGTTTTTGATACATTTATCTAGCTTTTTTTTCTGAGTTTCATTTAACAGGATTTTATGATTTCCATTTCCACTAATATCTGCAAAAGCCAGTCGTACTTTTACTGGAACACGTTTTTTATAAGCAGATCTTATTTTTTTCATTTGTATTTCTGACAAATTTATTTGATGTGTAATCATTTTATTATAGGAAAAAAGTTTTTTTATAAGATGTGAATCTTATAAAAATTAATATACACCCATCCCAAAGTGTCTTTTGGCTTTCATACCAGTTTTTACTATAGCAGCTCCCAATATTTCACTGATATTTGTTGAACTTTTCATAATTTTATCAGCTTCTACTTCCAATTTTTTATCAGCAAGATGCCTATCACTAGTTTTCTCATGATCTCTGTAAAAAATGTCATGTTGTTTACAGGCTTTATCAAGACTATTTATACCTTCATCACCTCTATTTAATCTCTTATCCAATTTAGTAAATGGTCCACAATATTGATAACCACCTGGGAGATGCATTTCTGGAATAACAGGCCCAAGTTTATTAAGAATAGTATTGAAAATACCAGAACCATTTTTTATCATATTTTTGGGTAAATTATTAATAATTTTAATCAAGTATTCAGTTCCTTTGGGTTTATCAATATCTTTCTCCAGTTGATCTTTAATGAAATTTATAATTCCCAATTTTTCATTGTGAAAATTATTATTTCCTGCCTGCTCTTGCGCATACAAATAGTATAGTCTTTGTGTAAGTTGATTCAAATTATCTATATATTTAAATTCTACAGGATTTTCAGTATATTTAATCAACCCAGTGCCAATCTTTTTCTTTTTACTATACTCCCAGATAGGTTTTATGATTTCTTTCCATTTTTTACTAACACTTGATTTTGGTTGTTTAGATTCGGGATTATTATTTTGAAACATGCTATTTGTTTGAATGAGGATTTTTGTATAAGCTTTAAAGTCTTCATTAGTGTATTCATCTTTGGATGGAATATCAGAAGCTATGGGTTTTGTTAAGAGCTTCCATAAGCCTTCAGTACCGGAATATTTCATTTTTTCTATTTCAATATCATTTCCATTTACTCGTATCTGTTTATTTCCAATAAAGATATGATTTTTTAAAGGGTATATTCCAAATTGTCTATCAGGATGAAGAATATATAATTCTGCAATTGGTCCAATACCTAAAGGACCTACAGAAGAGTTTGGTAATTTAACACTTTTTTGTAAAATTGTTTCCATTTCATAATCCCTATCTGCATTGTCACTTGAAAAGCTTTGATTTAAAGTATCTTCATTATCATTATCAATACTTTTAACCTCGTCATCAACATCTTTAAAAGTAACTTTTTTAGGTGAACTGATAGCCAAGGGGTTAAATGTTTTTATTGCAGGAATGAGTTCTAATTTTTTACCAAGATCTTCATCAGTCTGTTTCACTGCTTTTTCTACCTTATCTAATCGTGAAGTTATAGGTTCATAAGCCTTTTCTATTGTTTCCTTATCAGATGCTTGGTTAACCCTTTCTTGTTTTGCTAATTTCTGTAAATTTTTCTTGAGTTTAATCGATTTATCAGCTTCAGCCACAGTCATGGGCTTACGTTTTCGTTTTGTGAAAATTATTTGTTCATCTTCAGAGGGTTGATCAATCTTTTTGATTTCTCTAAGTTTGACTTCTTTTTCCTTCATCACTTCATTTTGCGCTTCTTTGAATTTCTGTCTAAGCGCTTGTTCTAAAGTAATTTTTGTTGTCATGTTTTTATTATAGGAAAAATTTTTTTAAAAATCGGTTAAACGTTAAAACGCTTAAACGCTTAAACGCTCAAACGCTTAAACGCTTAAACGCTTTAGGAACGCTATTTTTGCGTTTTTAAGCGTTTTCCAATGTGATTTTTGAAGCGTTTCCCAATGCGATTTTTGAAGCGTTTCCCAATGTGATTTTTTGAAGTTATCCGTGTAGCGTTTTTATAGGGAATCCCTATAAAATTAGGGGCGGTAATTCGCCTCCCCTAATTAAGACAAACTTAAAATCTATATTTTTTATCTAAAATATTTCACCAAATTTCTTTCGGTAACGCCCGTTACTGCGTTTCTTTGTTAGGTCAATCGTTAGAAAACCAAAGTCCTCATCCCAACAAGAATAGCATAATTCTTTGAATTGGCCATAAGTGAAATCACTTCCCACATATTCATCATAAATATCTCGCATGTATCTTGGTCCTTGTCTAAATACACATAAAAAATTAATATTGTTTCTAATGAGTTGTTTATCAACTTTTGACCATGATTGTGTCAAGTAAACGCACGAGATTTTCTTAGGACGTCCTCTAACGTAATAATCTTTAATAACTTGTTGCTGTTGAACATTAACACAATCATCAAAAACTACCAAACTGTTCGACTGACAATCATCTAGGGGTAAAAGTTCTTCACAATTACTGAAAAACTGTGCTATTTCCACACCATCTTTTACAGAAATTATTTCATAAGCGCTTCTCAAAAACTCATATGCATTCTGATCCATAGATTTTGAAAAAATATATAGATAATGAAAGGGGATTCCCCATGATTTTGTGATGAGATTATAGAGAAGTGTTGTTTTCCCACAACCAGAAGTTCCTACTATTAATGCTCTTAAAGGTAATGGTAAAATTCCTTTTCTAGCCTCTTTTTTATCAAACGGAATTGGTTCAATCTCGTATTTACTCATCTTTATTATACGAAAAAAAACTTTATCTTATAATAAAAGCATGACTCTAATAAAGATTTCTGATAAACATCGAGATCTAAAAATAACTTTTGCTCAAAAAATTGTTCTAAATCCCAATAAAAATTATAAACTTGGAATAGTAAAGTTATTATTTACTTCACCTTCTCTTTCATTTCAAGTAAAAGATGTATTGATATCATTAAAATTGCTTATTACAGATGTATGGTATCATCACGAGTATGTGTTAGATGGCACATTTACTGTTGAGACGTTTAGAAGAGAATTATATTTAAAAATAAAAAGTTATATATCTGAACTCATGGATGGATTTGAGAAAAATAAAACATTTTATAAATCACAAATTGACACATTAAAAAAAACAAAACCTGAAAGTTTGGTTTTTAAAGTAGACTACACTACAAATCGTAATAGATTTTTTCTTAAATCTCCTGTTTTAATTGAAATTTTAAGTTTTGGAAATTTCTGTGAACTATTTGATTTTAAACAATGTAAAACACCTGGGGATTATTTTGAAGTTAATAAGGACTACTATTCTGAAGACAACCCAAAGTTAATCAAACCTATTTCGTTAATTGAATGGCATTGTAATATTATTGATTATAGTTTTGCTAATCATGATGAGCATTCCCATCTTCATAGCGAACATGAATTACTACATGTATCTTTGATAGAGAAACAGATTCTCCCCAATACTATTTATATGGAAACAAATAAAAAGATTCTTTACAGCCCTATACGAGAAGGAATGAGAGATATTAAAGAGATTAAACTATCATGTAGAAATGAAAATGGAGATGAGCTGCAATTTGAAAATGTTACAGTTTATTTGAATTTGATTGAAGAGTGAGTGAGGAGCTTCTTTTTTATGAGATATTTCTCATAAAAAACCTTTTTTTCCTATAATAAAATGGATAATGATTTAACTGATCCTATTTATTGTCATAAATGTAAGAAGAGAACCAATAATATTGATGCAGAAAAAATACAAACGGTAAACGGAAGATGGAGAGTTGGGGCTAAATGTTCAAAATGTAAAACTAATAAGAGTAAGTTTATTGCTAACCCTGGTAAAGAAGATGTTATTCATCCTATCATTGAAGATTTAAATGATGATGAGAAACTATCCATTGCTAAAGAACTACATAAGCCTGTGAGAAAGAAATTTCAAAAACGAAAAATAATAACGAAAGGTATTGATGATTTGTGGGCTGCAGACTTGGTTATTATGAGACAGTACGATAAAGAAAATAATGGGTTTGGCTACATTCTGAATGTTATTGATACATTTTCAAAATTTGCTTGGGCCTTGCCCCTTATGAAAAAAGATGGAAAAAATGTTACTAAAGCATTTGAAAAAATTATCGAAAAGGCTAAATCACAAAAACATAATTCTCCTAATTTTCTACATACCGATAAAGGTTTAGAATTCGAAAATAAACTGTTTAAGGATCTGTTGAAGAATAATGGAATCAAAATGTATCACACACAAAGTGAAGAAAAGTCTGCGATCATTGAACGATTCAATAGAACATTAAATGAAAAGATGAAAATCTATTTTGAAGTACAAAATAATAAGAAGTGGATTGATATTCTACAAGATTTGATTCATGAGTACAATAATAATGATTTTCATAGATCGATTGACATGAAACCTGTTGAAGTTAATAAAAGTAATGAAGAGAAAGTTTTGTTGAAATTATTTGGAAACCAAAAAGTCTCACAGAAAGTAAAGTTTTCTCTTGGAGATCGAGTTCGAATAACAAGATTTAAGAAAACATTTGGGAATAAATACGATGCTAAATGGACTAAAGAAATTTTTGTGGTTTCTGGAATTCTACCAACAAATCCGATTACTTACAAAATAAAAGATTTAAACGACGAAGAGATTGAAGGATCTTTCTATGCTCAAGAACTACAAAAAACAGAATTCTAGAATTATGAATAAAATGATTTATATAAAAGATTTCTTTTATATAAATAAAATGTTATGTGATAATATTACGACTATCGTTGATAGAATATTCGTAATATTCAACCGATCCCGTTAAAGGTGGGGGTGAATCGCCCCCACCTTTAAGGAATTGTGTTTTAAAAGAAATTTTTAAATGTTCTAGACTTGTATTTGCCTTTAACGTTAAAGTGGGGGGTCGTAATTCGCGACCCCTATTTAAGAATTTGGGTTTAATGGGTCCCATGTATTTAAAAAATTTTTTAAATACATGAAGAAGCTAAGAAAAATAGTTTACATGTTTAGAAAAGTCACTGGCTAAAAAAATGAGGGGTTAGTGTCCCACCAATAAGAATTCAATGGGTGGATAAAAAAAGGTGAGGGGTCAGTTAAAAGGATGATATGGGAGACAGGATAAATAGTATCCATACAAGAATAGACAAAAAGAAAAAGTGGGTGGATAAAAAAAATGAGGGGTTAGTTAAAAGAATCTATTTTCTAATAAAAATGAACGATACGAAAAAAAATTATATATCCTATAATAAAATGGATAATACGAGAAGAAATTGTGAAAAGTGCAATGTTAGCACTACTTATAAAAATTGGGCTAGACATCTAAAGTCTAAGCGTCATGGAAAAAACGACCCGGACCGGACAATGACTATCAGAAAACCTAGAAAAGCGAAACCTGTATTTGTAAATCCGAGGAAATTACACAAAGTATTTAATTTTAGTGAAAAAGTATTTGAAAAAAACAGAGAACCGAAAACGGAAATTGCTAAAAAGGAAATGGCATTTAAATCTAGATTAGTGACTTACGACATTAAAAATACGAAAGGATTTAAAGATGCTTCCAAATTTCTGAACAGTATTAAAAGAACCGTAACAGGTTTAATCAAATGGAAACTTAGAGAAATGAAACTAAAAGTTAATGTAGTTTTAATCGCAGAATTTAAAAAAGGAACTAACAAAAATAACATGGAGTATCAGGAACTCAATTTCAAAACTAAAAACGTAATAATATTGCAGTCAGCAGAAGTTGCAAACTGTTACGATGAAATGAAACAGAAAATTCTAAATGAAATGGAAACGTTCGAAATTAAAGGATCTAATTGGCAACTTCATAAGATCAAGCATTTGGAACTGAACGTTAACAAGTACGTTCCTTTGAAAGGATCGTCTTACATTGAACTCCCAGCTTTTCTGCAAAATAGGAAAGCAATTATAAATGTGAAAAATGACGATAATAAATGTTTCCTTTGGTCTGTTCTTTCAGCTTTACATCCAGCTGACGAACATTCGTATAGAATAGGAAAGTACATTAGTTGGGAACATGAGTTTGACGAAGCGTTGAAAGATATCAGTTTTCCTATGAAACTTACAGACGTAAAAAAGTTTGAGAAAAGAACTGGGATTTCCATTAATGTTTACTGTCTGAATGAAAAAAATACTATAGTACCCTTGGAAATAACGAAAGATGAAAAGGAAAGGCACATTGACTTGTTGTACTTGAAAAACGAGAAAACTGAACATTATTGTTGGATCAAGGACTTATGGAAACTGGTTGGTCATAGTCAACTAACAAAAAACCACAAACGAAGGTACTTGTGTAAAATGTGCTTGAATACCTTTGGAACTCAAGATAAACTAAACGACCATAAAAAATATTGTGGTGTTCATAAAGCTGTTAAAGTAGAACTACCAAAACCTTACGATAATATTTTACAATTTGAAAATTATAGGCACTCTTTAAAAGTACCTTTTACAATTTATGCAGATTTTGAATGTATGTTACAAAAGATTGATACCTGCAAACCAAATCCCGATGAATGTTATACAAATGACATTCAAAAACATGAACCGTACAGTTTTGTTTACTTCATGAAAAATGCCGAAGACGAAAGTAGGAAAAACTATGTAGGCGATTATAAACTTGTACAATATTCTGGACAGGATGTGGTAAAAGTGTTTTACGAAAAAATAAAAAAAGACGCCTTAATGGTGGCGAGAAAATACTATGACGTTAATATTCCCATGAAAGATTTAACCGAAGAACAACAAAGAGAATACGATAGTGCTGAGAGTTGCCACATTTGTGAAAGAAAATTTAATGAACTCCCACCTATAATTGAAAATGAACTTGATGTACTGAGAAAAACAATTCAACACTTTATTGATAAAAAAGATGACAATCAACAAGATATATATATTGAAGAATTAGAAGTTTTGAAGTCAAATATACCTGATAATTGTATAAAAGTACGGGATCACTCACATTTGACTGGAATGTACAGAGGAGCAGCTCATTCGATTTGTAATTTAGAATATAAAAATCCTAAGTTTATTCCAGTATTTTTCCACAATCTTTCTGGCTACGATGCACATCTATTTATTAAAGAATTTGAAAAAGATAATTACGATATTAAACTTTTACCGCAAAGTGAAGAGAAGTACATTTCCTTTTCTAAAATGATAGCTTATGAAACTGATGAACTCGATAAAAATGGTCACAAAAAGAAAAAGACTATAGAATTGAGATTCATAGATTCTTTTAAATTTCTTTCTGCTTCTTTAGATTCTTTAGCTAAAACTTTAACTAAAAATCAATTTAAGGAAATAAAAAAGTATTTCCCAAAAGAACATCTCGAACTAATTACTAGAAAATTAGCTTATCCATATGAGTATATGGACTCTGTTGAAAAATATCGAGAAACTAACCTTCCACCTATAGAGAAATTCTACAGTAAACTCACTGGAGAAAATGTTAAAGAAAATGATTATAAAAATGCTCTAGAAATTTGGTCTACATTCAAAATTAAAAATTTGGGAGAATTTACAGAACTTTACAATAAAATTGATGTTCTTTTGTTAGCAGATATCATGGAAAACTTTAGAAATATATCTTTAGAAAAATATAAATTAGACCCCGCTTGGTATTATACAACACCAGGTTTCGCTTGGGACTGTATGTTGAGAATGACCAAACAAAAGATAGAATTGTTAACAGATTATGATAAGATTTTACTCGTAGAAAAAGGAATAAAAGGCGGAATTTCTCAATGTTCAAAACGATACGCGAAAGCTAATAATAAATATATGGGAGACCAATTCATCAAAGAAAAAGAAACTGTTTTCATTGAATACTTGGATGCAAATAATCTTTACGGTTGGGCGATGAGTAAATTTTTACCTTATGGAAATTTTGAATGGAAAATGGATCTAGATAATTTCGATATACAATCCATTCCTGATGATTCGCCCAAGGGTTATATTTTAGAAGTTGATTTAAAATATCCTCAAGAACTCCACGATTTACACTCTGATTTTCCTTTAGCTCCTGAAAATAACTATGGTGATGAAAAACTATCAAAACTTTTATGCACGTTGTATGATAAGAAAAAATACGTTATCCATTACATTACGTTAAAACAGTATTTACAACTAGGAATGAAATTAGAAAAAATTCATAAGGTTTTAGAATTTGGCCAAAGTGCTTGGTTAAAAAGCTATATTGATTACAATACAAATCTTAGAGCAAAAGCCAAAACAAAATTCGAAGAAAAATTTTTTAAAGATATGGTTAATAGTGTATATGGGAGGACAATGATGAATGTACGTAAACATGTGGATATTAGGCTTTGTTCTGATGGTTTTAAATTGGAAAAACTAATTTCAAAACCAAACTTTAAAGGTAGAACTATTTTTTCCGAAAACTTAGCGGCTGTACACATGGAAAAAGTAAATATCACATTTAAACAGCCAATTTTCATCGGAATGAGTATTCTAGACATTTCAAAAACTTGTATGTACGACTTTTATTACAACACAATTAAAAAACAATATAAAAGTGATGTAAATTTATTATACGGAGATACAGATAGTTTAATAATGGAAATAAAAACGGATGATTTTTATAATGATATGAAAAATATGTTGGATCATTTTGATACTTCTGACTATCCAAAAAATAATGTTTACAATATTCCACAAGTTAATAAAAAAGTGTATGGGAAATTTAAAGATGAGTTACAAGGTAAGATTATAGATGAGTTTATTGGACTTCGCCCAAAGTGCTACGCTTTTAAAATATTCGAAACTAATGATGTTACGAAAAAATCTAAAGGAGTAAAGAAAAATGTCGTTAATAAGGGTTTAAGTATAGAGGATTATAAAAGATGCTTATTCTTTAAAAAACCAAACTATCAGAAACAGATATTATTCAAATCGAAAAAACACGATGTGACCACAGTACAACAGAATAAGAAAGCTCTTTCCGCTCATGATGATAAAAGATTTATAATGAAAAATGGCATAGATACTTTGGCTTGGGGTCACTATGAAATAAACATAAGTAGAGACAATTTTAAAACTCACCTTGAAGAAATAATAAAAGAAAATAATAAAAAAGAAATGGAATTATAGGTAGGATTAAAGTAAATACTAAATTATAATTTTTATAAGGGATCCCTTATAAAAAACCTAATGGAACCTCCTCTTACAAATATTCTGTGCACAAAGTTTAGCATAATTTGATTATCCTCTTCGATGGATTCAAAACAAATATTACCATTTCGTACTCTAACCCTAGAATTTCTGAAAGGAGTAAAATTTAGAATGTTTTCAGTTAGTTTATTTTTTCCGGTAAAAAAGTTACGTTTCACAGTTGGTAAATCCAAAAACTTATGATACTTCCTCACGAAATAATCAGTCAGTTCTCCAGATTCAGATACTTCCCACCACTCACTCTTGGAAAGACAATTTCCATCTTCTAGTTCTCTTAACGATTTAAAGTGTTCCATTTTTATTTTATTGGAGAGATCCTTTTAACTTACCCCTCATCTGAATTGAATACTTAAAGGTGGGTCCGTAGATTAAAAAAAATATTTTCTATAATAAATAAAGAGATATGGGTTTAAATGATGAAGCATTAGATTTATGTGAAGAACATGGAGGTTTCTGGAAGTTTGTAAAGACACCTGAATTTCAATTTTATGAAAAAAACTGTTACGCACTAGATAACATTTTACGTGAATTGAAGGAGTATAGATTTTGTAAAGGGTTGTGCAGAGAAAGTTTATTTGGTGTCGATGGTAAACCACCACTCCTTTCAAAGAAGCAAGTAAAGACATGTCTTAATGAAAAAAAGATTAAGGTTCCTAAAAATGCTACTGAACATCAACTTCGAAAATTGGCTTATAATGAGGATAAAGTCACACTGAAAAAGCAGTTTGAGGATTATTTTACATGTTGCTAAAGTTCAGAATGCTTGGGGTATGAAGGAGATTTTATTTTTAATGAGCTGTGTTCATTAAAAGTTCTTATGCTACTAACTAGCAGGTTATTTTATATTGTATTGTTGTACACTTTTCCTGTCTGAATTGAATTCTTAAAGGTAGTATCAAATCGAGACCCCCTCTATTAAAGGTGGGGTCGATTCGACACCACCTTTAAATAGATTGGGATTCACAAATTCAGAAGAGATCTAGCGTCTCGTCTTTTTAATTTAAGACGATATCATTTTAATTTAAGACGATTCAAAAATATTTTTAGCGTGACGTCATTTTAATTTTTTTATTTTTTCTAGTGAAAACATCAGAGAGAGCTAAATTTCGAAAATATCGACCCCTAAATAGTCCTAATTTTGCATTTTTATTTACGATTGAAAAATTATTAGAGTTTCACTAGAGTTTCTGATGAAAAAATATTTTTTTTAAAAAAGTCACTGGTTCTGATGTTTTGTGTTAAAAAAATTTTATCAGAGATTCAAGTCGCTAAAAATGAAAAAGTCACTGGTTCTGATGTTTTGTGATAAAAAAGTTTTATCAGAGATTCAAGTGAAAATAAAAAACATCAAGGATTCAAGTGAAAATAAAAAACATCAAGGATTCAAGTGAAAATATGTGTTCTGATCTTTTATGTTAAAACTTTTTATCAGAGATCTAAGGCAGTGGCCCAGGATGGACATTGGGATACTACTTATATATATATATATATATATATATATATATATATATATATATATATATATATATATATTTGCATCCTGCTATCATAGTGGCATCCGCACATAACGCGTTATTGTGGCACCCTTGCAATCTAATAATATATATCGAATTTTTAAGGCGTATACTGGTCCGTTACATTGATAGAAAGTGATGGGTGTAATTTTTATCTTGAAATTGCAAACAGAAATGAAATCCCATAATGCTATCATTATGGCATCTTTTCATTCTTAGATCAATATGGCACCCGAAGTATACATTATCCAAATTCACATCATTGCAGAACCCACTTGTGTATACATTGAACATAGTGCTATCAATATGGCACCATGCGCTGTTGCCAAATCTCTAGTGGGGAAAGCATTTAACCTGGTAGTGTAGAATCGTAGCCCCGGGTGACCATGCGGGCCACAGCGTTAGATCTTAGTAACCCCAAAGTTGGTGGCAACTGGTCCTCGTCTCAGGCGGGCACCAATGCAAGCTTTTCAAAGCTTGTGCTTACTCGACCAGCGATTAGCTCTTCACCTCTCATAGTAATCATTCGAAGTCTACAGAGTCTAAAAAAGTTCCCCCCGGGATATACTCATTGAGGTCAAATTCAGGGTTATAAAAGACAATTAATTTAATTGTTAGACTTAGAATCCATCTCTGCAGTACCCAATACGGTCGATTTTTCAACTCCCACAAAACCCCTACCTATTTCTGGATGGATAAACTTGCAGCAAGGAAATGAATTGAGCTATGTATGTATTAAAACGTCACTGTTTCATTACAGTAAGCATTTCTATATGTACCTATAAGGAACATCCTAGGCCAATAAAATTAGAATTTTTCCAGGAATCAATTGACAAAAAACAGGAAACCGTTTTAGTACCTTCAGATGATGCTAAATAAGAGTTTAATACCTTCAGTTGATGCTAAGTAAGAGTAATCTGCGTTTGCACGGTCACAGGTGGTGAGCTTAATTTTTGAGAGCAAAAACACATCGACATTTTGGCACTTTAATTTTTTAGTTAGGTATATCTTCCAAACCGTACATCCTACATTCCACCACTAGAACCGAAAAACATTAACTTTGGCATCGAATCACTATCTCAAACGTCAATTCCAGATGTACATTACAGTTGTAATGTATGTCTAAAACCAGTATTTTTTTCATTTTTGGCGAAATTCTCAATTCATGACTGAACAAACGGCTGGCTCTGGAATGAACATTCTATGAAAACCCTTTGGAATGAAAAGGGGTATAGCAATAAATTCTGCTTTCATTGAGCACCAACAATTTAAAATTTGGTACAGCCTGATGTATACCTACATAATTGTATACGACAATATTCGAGAACGGCCAGTTCGCGGAATTTTCACTAGGTCGCTAGCCCTACTACAAGCTGTAACAATGGATTTTGTTCAATTTAATAATCAAATTTAATTGGGTAAACTTGAACAGATTTTGTTCAATTTAATAATCAAATTTAATTGGGTAATCAAATTTAAATGGAACTTCATCGCATTAACCCTTCAGAAAGGAAATTCAATTCCATAATCTATACATATAATAAAACAGTGTCTGTTTGTTTGTTTGTCTCGGCATCAATTGAGAACGGCTGAACGTAGAAAGTTGCGGCTGGTACCATTTGACGCATAATTTATCTGGGAAGGTTTATGAAAAATCCGCATTTGAATCTGTCCATCCGTTGAAACGCTATGAATGAAATACTACTAAAAAACGTGTTATAATCACTTCTATGAGGACGTTTATGCTTATAATAACTTTGAACGGTTGGACGTAAATCCGATTGTAGAAAGTTGCGGCTGGTACCATTTGACGCAGAATTTATCTGGGAAGGTTTATGAAAAATCCGCATTTGAATCTGTCCATCCGTTGAAACGCTATGAATGAAATACTACTAAAAAACGTGTTATAATCACTTCTATGAGGACGTCTATGCTTATAGTAACTTTGAACGGTTGGACGTAAATCCGATTGTAATTAGATTCTGGATTCAGCTCGACGAGTACATTCAAGTGGTACTTCAATCAGGATGTTAGTGGGAGGGGGGTACAGGTTATGAGAGGGGGGGGGGGGGGTCTACAGATATTTCAAAACTACTTGACCAATTGGAGTGCAACTTTGGGAATTTGTTGTGTGAACATTGAGGAATGTTTCTAACCAGGTAGGGAGGGTTCATAGGATACGGGGGGGGGGGGTTAAAGGCAGTTAGGGTTGGCATTGGGGAAGGTTTCTGATCAGTTGAGGAGGGGGGGATACAGGGGGTGTCTGTTCTACCGTTGCGAAGCGCGGGTACACAGCTAGTTTTATGTCATATAATGATACCTCATATAGAAAGGAAACCAGGGGTCATATTACAACTGCCCCGTATTTCTGACAAAACCCCCTTCCATTGCGAAATAAAAAAAAATGAGTTATTTTAAGGTTGTCTGTTACCACTAATACACGAAAAAACTCAAAACACTGTTAAAGGTACCGGTTTTGGTGATCAATATCAAACCATCGTCAGTAACCATCGTCTTTTGCTACTTTCGTTACTGACGATGGTTTGGTCACTGAAACCGGTACAAACGTGGGTTTTTTGTACCGGTAAACCCGGTTGTGTAAAATACACAACTTTTCAATAAATCCTGTTTTTGGTTTATTATCTTCAACTGGAATCGGGTATAAAAATAAAAAGTGTAAACCCCTCCCTGAAATAAGACGGTTTCCGTTTCAATGTACCCAGGAAAGCCTAAATCGAGTACTGGAACCGGCAAGGGAATTACAGTTTCATAAAAATGCGTGGGGTTCAATAATTCTATAATTAATCATTTGTTGTTCTTCATGAAGCATTGTTCAAGCTGCAAAAGTGCCTAACAGCAAAATCCAAAAGAGCCATCATCCCAACCAACTCGAATTCATAAAGCCATCTGTGATTATAATCAGGTGCTCCCTAGCGATGATGTCTGGGCCGGATTTATTCTGTTTGATTCATGATCGTGTTGACGAAGCTTTTCTGTGCAAACTAACGGCTGGTCATACAATGTTCCGGGTGGTCTCAAAAACTCTTTAGTTCACGATCAATTTAAAAACGTAAAAAAACGCAAACCCTTCTATTGAAACGTTTCAAGTTACGGTTTTCTGAACATTTCAACCCCATTTTTCACCCCTTAGAGATGACTGACAGTAACGCCGAGCTTCGCGGACCAACTAGACCCCAAACGGGACCTACAAACCAAATTTCATTAATTTTGGTTCATGGTAGCTAAGAAAAGTGCTAAATACATCGTACAGCGGACGGACAGAAATTTTTTTATTGCATTTTCGGATTCTACATACTACCTTGAAATGGAAACTTTCAAAGTTTGATGGGTTGTTGGTGGGGGGTTACATTTTTTATTTTTTCATGTTCGATTCCAAAGGTTCATTATTCATAATAATAAACCCAAATTAATGAAATTCGGTTTGTGGGTCCTATTTGGGGTCTGAATGGTCAGCGGAGCTCGGCTGTAAGGGGAGAAAAATAGGGGTTGACATTTTCAGGGCTCCGTTAATTCGGGTTTTTGGTTTTTAAATTGATCTCGAACTTGGGCATTTTTTGAGACCACCTGGAGTATGTACAGCCGTTCGTTCACATTATGGCCCTGAAGTTTGCACCGAAAACCTTCGTCAATATGATCGCTAATGAAATGGTATGCATCCATCGCGGATGGTTGTATGAAGTCGAGTTGGTTGTTCCAAGATATTATTTGATAAAGAATGATTGTTATTTTTTATTTTTCTAATTGGTGGGTACCTACTTTTGTAGCTTAACACACATGCTTCATGAATATCAACAAATAACTTACTAATCACAGCATTCTTGAATCCACCGCATATTTATGAAACTGTAACTGCCCGGCCGGCTCCAGTACTCGATTTAGTGCTTTCCTGGGGGTCCACGAGGGTAGGTATTGACAACAGAAAACAGTGATTTAAATTATACACCGTTCGGTAATAAGCTGCCACGATTTTGTACATGGGACTTGTCCATGGGACAAGTTAGTAGGTACTATTTTTTTGTGTTATTATTTTCAATAAAGAACCTTTGGAATCGAGCATTAAACCAATTATTTTGAAAGCATTAATTTCAAGGTACCTACGTAAAATCCGAAAATGTAAAGAAAAACGCTGCAAATTACTACACAACGGTTTATGACTTACCGGTATAGAAACACTGAATTCTGTGTTCAAAACCTACCCTAGTGCGTCTCCCAGGAAAGCCCTGATCGCCTAATGGATCCAAATGGGTCATTTCAGTTGATAAAATGGCTGATGGATTCAAGACCTCTACCAAAAGTGTAAGGTGTATTTTTCGAATTAATTTTTGGTTTATTATTTTCAATAATGAACCATTGGAATCGAGCATGAAAAAAAAATTCTAACCCCCCCCCCCCCCTCAAAATTTGATGGTTCACGTTTCAAGGTATGTAGAATCCTAAAATGCAATAAAAAAAATTCTGTCTGTCCACCGTACGCCGTACTGGCCACTTTTCTCGGTTACCATGAAAAAAAAATTGATGAAATTCGGGTTATAGGTTCCGTTAGGGGTCTAGTTGGTTCTCGAAGCTCGGCGTTACTGTCAGTCATCTCAAGGGGTTCAAAATTGGGGTTGAAATTTTAAGAACGCAGTAGCTCGAAAACTTTCGGTAGAAGGGTATGGTTTTTATTACGTTATCAAATTTGTCTCCAGCTAAACAATTTTTTGAGACCACCTGGAGCATTTATGTCCAGCCGTTCGTGTGCAACAAAAAGCTTCGTCAACACGATCGTGAATCAACGGTATAAATCCGGCCCAGATAATCATCACTAGGGAGCACCTGATTATAATCAAGAATGGCTGTATGAAGTCGAGTTGGTTGTTCTGTGATATTATTTCATTTGAAAAGTGATGGACTATTGGATTTTGTAGGTGTGAAACTTGAACAAACGTTGAAGTATTGTTGATGGGTAAATTATTAAACAATGGTAAATTATTACACAACGGAAAATTATTACACAACGGTAAACTATTACGTAACGGCAAATTATTTTACAACGGTCAATTATTACACAAAGGTTCATCTACCAAGAAGGGGCTGGATTTTGTTGATCGGTACTTTTGCAACTTGAACAGCCGTTGAAGTATTATTGATGGGCAAGTTATTACACAACTGTTCATTATACTTGACCACGAAGGTATGTACTGACGCCAGAAAGCAGTGATCTACGCAGAAGGGGCATCTATTTCACTCCACATGAACAATTTCTCTTCAGAACTTCATTATTTGCATTTCTTTTTGCCGTTTTAGTTACTGTTTGTCATCGATAGAATTATTTTAGCAACATTTAACTCCTGATTTGGGTAGGTACCCAGTAACGAGTACGAGGTTAGGTACTAACCTACGGAGGGTCTGCGATTTACATAATATGTATAGAATAGTACATATTATATTATATAGACGGGTTATCTATACAGAGAGCTGTGATCTGTACAAAATAATAAACCGTTGTGCAGGGATTTGCAGCGTTTTAAATATTGGTTGCTGAACCTGGTAACTAAGAAAAGTGGCCAAGCGTACGGCGGACATACAGAAATTTTTTATTACATTTTCGGATTCTACATCGTAAACCATCAAATTTTGAGGGCTGGGGGGGAGGGTTTTTTCCCATGCTCGATTCCAATGGTTCATTATTAAAAATAATAAACCAAAATGTCAAATCTATTTGGCAACCAACTTCTGACTTATTTTTCCGCGTTTGTTTTTTCTTTTTCTTGATTCTACACTATATCCTGAGCTGAAAGACACTTGTATGTCAACTGTCAAGGCCGCATAGGCTCGGCAGACAAATATTAAAATTTTAAATTTTGGGAACAAACATCTGACTCATAATGTATTTCCAAATTCAATCCACACAATTCAATCCACAACGGCAAACGTTTGATTTCGAATGGCACTTGCTGGAATCATTGGGAAATGTGGCAACAGTACAAGTTCTCCTTTAAATCTTTCTATTAAAATTGTTGATTCGATGGTATTGTTCATCATATTTGTCAATGAAAGCCCGGTACCTTAGCAAAGTCTTGCTGGATTAATTGAGGAACCCTTTTGGTTTATTATGGTGTTGGTGGGGGGGGGGGGGGGAATGGGTGTAAAAATAGGGTTTTACAGTGTTTGAGGTTTTGGTGAGCATGAGCTTGCGTGGTACCGTTTTCCATGTTTTTCAGAGCACGAAGACCGAATATGAAGTTGATTCTGACCAAAGAGTTAAGAATTGAGGTTGTACCTAACGTTCAGCTCCCCGAATTCATTTTTTATGGGTCAGAAACCTGGGAAATTGTCTGAAATCACCATGAATTTGTATAATAACACACAAATTAATATCAACAGGTGAATCAAGACAATTAGATGGCAGTATAATTGATCAAAGATAATTTGTTTTAAAAAACGTGTTTTGAGAAACTATAAATGAGCAGCTAACATTTCTGTAGGTAAGTCTAAAAGAATAATAAACCCATGCGACAAGGACTTTGCAGTGTTTCTGTATTGAAATATTCAATTTACAATTTTCATTGGTTGAAAAGAAATTGCTGCATGAAACCGAGTTGGTTGTTCCGCGATATTATTTCGTTTCGAGAAAGATGGTTATTTTCGATTTGGTCGATAGGTACATACTTTAGCAACTTGAACAAAAATTTGGTTCGATGTATGTATCTTGGTCTGTGTCCGCAAACCCTTGGCACGCGCATAATATCCTCAGTTCGAATCCGATTTTGGCAACATTTGCGGGCTGGGCTCCCCATCCGCTCGGATATGGGGAATCCTTATAGGAAAATAATAAACCGTTGTTTAATAATTTGCAGAGTTTTTACGTTTCTTCCCGCTAGGTAATTACAGTTTCCTAAATATGCGGTATATTCGAAAACTCTATCTACAATTATTTGTTGTAATGCATGAAGCATAACTTGTAGTTTATTTATTTATTTATTTATTTATTTATTTATTTATGTTGTATTTACATGAAATGGACAATTTGCTCTAAAGCATAGCTTACTAACAACATTATTATGAGACATAGGCAACTGCCTGTATCGTCTCATAAGGGTTGTCGAGCCACATAAAAATTAAATATAACATAAAACACAAATTATTTCTTCTCTACATACTCAATTGAAATAAATAACAAACTACAATACCAATGCTCCATAATTGACAACTTAATTCCTACCAACAAACATTTTACCTTCTAACAAACTTATAATATCCATATAAATACTTTTAGCTACACATAAATACTATTCATGATGTTTTCTGCCTCTAAGTAACCAATCTTTAGGATCCATTCAAATATTTTTCTCTTATATACATTTCTACTACATACTAAGGGGCATTTCAGTTGAGGATCAATCATACGGTGAACTATGAAAATAATATAGTGAGGGCTTTTTGTCGTTAATGCCAATGTAGGCCTAGGGGGAATAACATTTCCTACCAGTCTATAACGCGTTGAGCGCTCATGCTGGTGGTTTACCTGTATTATATTTGGGTTCTTATGGAACATGAGCAATAGTGCTTTTAGGAATAGTTGGCGGGGAGCAAAAACTTTAAACTCCTGAAAAAGTTCCACACTCGGATAAATTCGGGGTTTTCTCATTATAATCTTAATAATATCCTTCTGGACAACATTGACCTTATCTAAATGCGTAGCATAAGTACCCCCCCACACAACAATGCCATATTGGATGATCGACTGCACCAATCCCATGTATATTAGTCGAAGTTTGTTAAGTCGAAAAACTTTCCTTGCATGAAAAAATATATAGAGTAACTTCCGCAGTTTCGAATATACAGAATCAATATGTTTTTTCCACTTAAGCTCCTCATCTATAATGACCCCCAGGTAACGATAGGCATCCACCCTCTGCAAGGGAAGACACTGGCAATCGGGTAAACCGCCGCACCCGTGACACATCAGACAATGATTCCCAATGTCCCTGCTTCCCTTCCCACTGCCCATAAGCATATACTTTGTTTTTTTAGAGTTCAGAGTCAGGCCACTGCAAGAAAACCAGTTTCTAAGTACATCTAGTGCACGTTGTGCATCCGAGAACACGCTCTCCCATACATCACCAGTTATCAACACTGACGTATCATCAGCAAATAGATAAACTTTATGATGAGGTATATTCAGTGGCAGAGCATTAATATAAATCAGAAACAAAGTTGCGCTCAAAGTCCCCCCTTGAATCACACCATATTCCACTTCCTTAGCTTGGCTTGAAAACTCCCCAACAGAGACAATCTGTTTTCTATTAGTGAGGTAACTGGTGAACCATTTTAGAGCACCATTTCTAACCCCAATTTTCTCCATTCTCCTGAGCAAAATTTTCCTATCGATTGTATCAAAACATTTAGATAAATCACAAAACAGGAGAATACCTTTCTTCCTATTGTCCCTAAGCTGAAAGAGGTCACCAGTAAGTTCAAATATAGCCTGATCAACCCCTCTACTCGACCGAAACCCATACTGCTCGTTACATATTAATTTATTTGTTTCCAAATATATTGTGAGGTGTATTTTAATCCATTTTTCCAGTATTTTCCCAACACAACTTAACATTGATATTGGTCGGAAATTTCCCGGGTCAGATTTATCCCCATCTTTATAAATTGGGCAAACCTTGGCGAGCTTGAAACTATCCGGAAAAACACAAGATCTAATGCTTAAATTAAATATGTACACAAGGGGACCTTTTAAAGAGTCAAAAATCTTTTTTATTATGTGGAGGTGGATTCCATCCACACCAGGAGCCGATCTACCCTTCATTTGATTCATTACTCGTTTTAAACCATTTTCGTCAATTTCAGGTATATTAAATTCTATATTTTCTACTAATGGCTGGTCATTACAGATAAATGATGGATTAATGGTACATTGATTTGCTAAATTTTTACCAATATTTACAAAATAATCATTTAGCTTATCACATGCTAGATTCCCCACTTCACCTTTTGTCAGGCCCTCTTGTTCCGCTACCGCAGCTATAAATTCATTACTTTTCCCCGCTATGTTTTTCCGATTCAAGACTTCTTTAATTACTTCCCATGTTTTCCGCGAATCACCCTCAGCTAATTCTAATTTGTTTGAGTAATAACTTTCCCTTGCCTTCCGTACCAAGTTTCTGAGCATGTTACGATATCTCCTGTAATAGATTTTAAGGCTTGTGTTATATGGCTGTTTTTTTACCTTTGCTGCAATTTTATCTCGGTTTTTAATTGAGACAATCATCCCCAACGATATCCATGGTGTTAATTTATTGTAGTTTCTTTTATATTTTTTTATGACAGTGCACTTTTCAATACACATTTTTAGCATACTAATAAACGCATTAACAGAATCGTTTAACTCATCAACAAAAACTAGCGACCAGTTAGTACATTCAATCATCTTTCCTAGCGCTGAATAGTCAATTTTTTTTACAGTAATTTCTTCACTCTCATCTCTGACTTTCCGTGCTTGAGGATCTACAATAGCTAGAGTAGTGCTATAATGATCGGTTATGGACGTTTTGATCACTCCAGGATATAACAGAATATCACTAGGACGTGTAATTATATGATCAATACAACTCATCGACGTATCATGGGCCCTAGTCACATCCGTAATCATGTTGTCAAAGCCCAATGATGACAAGGTGTTACAATACTCAATAACATTACGATCATCCTGGTTTAAAAGATCAATATTCATATCGCCTAGAATGTAGTACAAACCATTTGGATCAATACTTTCTAACTCATTTTTGAGATCATTTATAAATGGAACTACATTTTTAGTAGGAGACCTATATATTCCATACATTGTATGACGTTTCTTTTTATATACATATTGTACTTTCATGACAGTAGCGTCATTCCAAGAAAGTTCCTCCACATGATAATCGAATTTGTTTACCCCATAGAATATTACTCCATCATTTTTATTTCTGTTATGTATTGACTTGTAAGAACTATAACCATATAAATTTTCTAGTATTTCGCAACTATCACTAAATGCTTCCGTTAAAAAAATAAAATCTGGTTTACAATCAACACTCTCCAGCCAAGCTCTAAACTCAGCAAAATTACTGTTATAGCTTCGTATGTTCATTTGTAATATAATTCTGGTTATCTGATTTCTAAGGCCAGGAAGTTCTAAGAAGTCATTAAATGAAGTGTGTGTGTTACAGCAAGATTGATAAAAGACTACATCATCTTCAAATTCATTTGAGTCTATCATCATTCAGTATTATAGTTGTGCAATTCTTACCACTAGTGCCCTGACAGGTCAAAATTTCTCGAGATCTTCAATAGATCGAATCACTTTTACCGGTTCATTCTCATTTTTCCTTGTATGTACAGCAAAGTTCTTAATCCATACGAATTTTGTACCATTTTCCTTAGCTTTTTTCTTGGTGTTCCGAAGAAGCCCAGCTCGGAGTGCAGTCAGGTTTTCCGTGACGAATATATGACTATCAGGCCAGTTGGAAACCAAGTTACTTGCCATTAACACCTTATTTCTCCGCGAAGCATTCACCAATTCCACTCTTTCAAGTTCAGAACCGAGAACAGCCACAATCTTCCTAGAAAATCCATCCTTTATAGGTCCAGTACGGAAAGCCCTGTTTACAGTGACACTTGTACCCAATTTATCAGAAATGTCCTTCACAATTTGATGCACATTTTCGTTTTTCGTTTCCGGGATACCATGGCATTCAACATTCAATTTCCTCGAGTCCTGTTCCATAAAATCGATTTTCGATTGTAATGTATCCACAATCGACCTCAAACTCAGATTTTCTTGTTCAATGCTCGCAACAGTTTCTCTAATTACTTTCATTTCTCCGACATAGGAATCAAATTGGGAGCTAATAAATTCGATCGATGTTTTAACGCCAGACAATTCACCTTTCAGCTCCTTAATTTTCGTTTCCATCGGGGCGATCAGTTTGGTCACGATCCCTGCAACACTTTTGCAAGTGATACATTTCCACTTACCACGGGTGGACATGCTCATCTTTTTGAAATTTGTGTCCGAAATAGAGCAGCAGCGGTAGTGAAATTTACATTCACACCCACCTTTGCAAATCAACAAGTCATCTTCCTTGAGTTCACCATAACATTGATCACATTGGGACATGTTTCACACTCTAAAGAGCAGATAAGAGAACAACAGTCCAAGGCAAATAGCTCACTGCAAGATAACCAACCCGACTTGACACGATAGACAAAGACAGAAAACCGATACAAAAAGAGAGCGGAGATCGGCAGATAAGGGAGCGCAATCCGAGAACCGCACGGTACGACGTCTAAACGACAACAAAAAAAGTAGGTAGAACGAAAATTCCTACGCCTAGTTTGAAGAATGGTTCCTAAAAATGCCATCGAAATCGGGCGGTCAAAGAATGATAGAATACGACTTCATAACCAAATTTGTACTTACCTAGCTTCTACGAATACTTCTACAAATATGGACAAATTAGTCGTGGGTTTTTCAAAATTAATAGTTAACGCTTTATTAATAGGTAAGGCTTCTGTACTTGTCCTCAGACGGCAACATGAACAAACACAGGTTGATGAGAAATTGAGTACCTCGATTTTGCGTCTGCGCAAGCACAGTGGTCGTACTAATGATCCGAGCTATTTGAAATTCATATGGGACGATCTAGGAGCTACACCCACCCCACTATCACTGAATTTGAACAAAATCGGGCCGCCGCCGTCGGTAATGCCAAGCTTCGCGGATCAAAAAAGACCCTCATTGGAACCTACCAACCAAATTCCATTAATTTTGGTTTGTGGTAACAAAGAAAAGTGTCTGGTAAGGCGCGGCGTACAGCGGACGGACAGAAATTATTGTGTAATATATTTTGGGATTCTACGTGTCTTGAAACGAAACCGTCAAATTTTGAGGGGGCTAAACTTTTTTCTTTTCCCTCATGTTCGATGCCAAAGATGGACTTCATTAAGATGAGTCCTGTAAGATGGACCGTTCAGGTAAATCTTATAGATAGGAAAGCTAAAAACTGGAAAAATTCCTACAATTTTGAGCTTTTTGGCTGACAAAAGTTGTCCTAAACTAAAAAACGATTATTCAAAATGAAAAGTGTTATATTATAGGTAACTAAAGTTGTAGAGCATCAAATTCATTGGGGACGACCTAGGAGCTACACCACCCCAACTGGCTACTAAATTTGAACAAAAGCGGACTGCCGCCGGTAACGCTGTGCTTCGCGGATCAGAAAGACCCCAACTGGAACCTACCAACCGAATTTCATTAATTTTGGTTTATGGTAACAGCGCAGCGTACTGCGGACGGACAGAAATTATTGTTTAATATATTTTTGGATTCTACATGTCTTGAAACGAAACCGTCAAATTTTGAGGGGGCTAAACTTTTTTCTTTTCCCTCATGTTCGATGCCAAAGATGGACTTCATTAAGATGAGTCCTGTAAGATGGACCGTTCAGGTAAATCTTATAGATAGGAAAGCTAAAAACTGGAAAAATTCCTACAATTTTGAGCTTTTTGGCTGACAAAAGTTGTCCTAAACTAAAAAACGATTATTCAAAATGAAAAGTGTTATATTATAGGTAACTAAAGTTGTAGAGCATCAAATTCATTGGGGACGACCTAGGAGCTACACCACCCCAACTGGCTACTAAATTTGAACAAAAGCGGACTGCCGCCGGTAACGCTGTGCTTCGCGGATCAGAAAGACCCCAACTGGAACCTACCAACCGAATTTCATTAATTTTGGTTTATGGTAACAGCGCAGCGTACTGCGGACGGACAGAAATTATTGTTTAATATATTTTTGGATTCTACATGTCTTGAAACGAAACCACCAAATTTTTAAGGGGGCTATCCCCCCCCCCCCCCCCGTTTGATGCCAAAGGTGGACTTCAAAATATTTCATTGAAATATTAAAGAGTAGATCAATTATAATTTTAAATTGCAATTGTAATAAAAAAATATGGGTGCTTTGAACGCAGAATTTAATGATATACAACTTTATTTATATGATTTTTTCATTTGGAATACCCATTTTTAGTTACAGGCGTGTGAAACACACTTTTCAGTCAAAATGGAAAAATTTTCCGAGTTTAGACTGCCCATTCCAGCCAGACGGCTGAACCAATTAAGAAAATCATTCTGAAATGTTCTGTATGAATCATAGTTTGGATGTAATAAGCCCAAAACTGCACGATGTGCCAACATTTCACGGTTATTACAATGGGTTTTTAGTGTGATGTACTGTAGGTACCTGTCAACAAGCATGCCACATTTCAAAATTTTAGGATTTTTGTCCCGTTGGTAACTTTTTTATTGTGTCTAATTTGACTGCGCTAAATGAGTTGATACTCCAAAGCACTCCTCTTCTGATAACCCCCCATGGCCGTACAGCCCACAGAGGGGCCCGGGCTGGTCGACCTATTCTCTGATAACAGTGTTGCCAAATCTCCGGAGGTCGCAATGATAGGTCTTCATCAATTTTATGATATACTGTGTATATTCTCGACTAGCACCAGCGCTGCGTTTGGAAAAATCGGGAACTATGGCCGTATAATTGTTATCCATCTTGCTATGTTTGTGGCACCCATGAGACAATTTTCAAATCAATATATCTGACTCCTCTTATCGATTTACCCCCTTCTGTGTATCGATAGTTATTGATAATTGATAGTTGCAGCACTTCCGAAGCGTTTCAATTTTTTTCTTCTATTAACCTTCAAACTACGTAGGGATTTCAAAGTGGCACCCTTATACGGATGCCTCATGCACACGGGTGCCACTTTAAATGCAACTTTTCTGCGTGTGGTAGCCACAATGATACCAGGATGTATATATATATATATATATATATATATATATATATATATATATATATATATATTCACCGTTATTTATATTCATCTACATATTGCTAGTTTATTCCGTATATTTTTGAATTACCTACCTACTTACTTTATCAACAGTAAAACCCCTTTTGAGTTTTGACCGGTCTGGTCGTGACCGAGACCTTGGCCGGTTCACCCGTTTGATCCGAGGTTCCCATGAAAAATCGATTTCCATTCGAAGAGAACGTACATACTTCATCAGGTGTCATGAATGAAAAAGCAAATAAGACGTTATTGCAACTCATTTTAAAATACATCAACATACACGAAAAAATTAAACGTCACAAACTTCCATGAACTTCGAAAATTAATGTACCTACATAAATTATATCATTATTTGAAACAAATAATTTTCCCCTTTTTTTAGATCCTTTTATAGATTTTTTAAAAGCCAAGTCTTCCGATTTTTGTTGGGGAACATTCGACCCCGAGACAAAATAGGAGCCAATGACGCATGGAGTCTTTTCAAAATCAAAAATTCGTTATATTCTGCGACCATCCTACTAATAGTAAAAATTGTGGAAAGTCCTAAAATAAGTCATTGAAGAAATAAAACCAAAAAAATACGAAATTTTTATGTACTAGAATCAGTAAATCTACCCAGAAACGAGTAGCATTCATGATAGGATATGAGCAGCAGACAGAAACAGTTCCAAATGGTATTTATTTTTAAATAATGGTAAACTTTATTTTTAAAATTTCCGTACAAGTCTCAATACCAGTCTTGTAATAGTTTGGTACAAACAAGGCAGTCCTTATCATACACTAGCTCAGGAGAAACCGTAGCTACGCAACTAAAAAAAATAATCCCTTTCAACTTTAAGATCTCAAACATTAGAGGGTAGGAATAAAAGTGAGAATGTAACTTGCAAAATATTCGGTAAACATTGGTAGGAATCAGAAAAATTAGAATCACCCTGAATTTACATATCCTTCGCTGTTTTGGTTTATTATTTTTAGTTATAAGCCTGTCTAATCAGTCTGGAATTTTTAATAATTTTTTTTACCAGAAACAGAAAAAAGTGCAATGGGGAATTTTCGTGGGTCAGAAAAACGTATTTTGCACCATAGCAAAGCTTACAGTATGATTTAAAGGAGTGATTGTATTAAATATTAATTGCCCATTCGACCACAGTAGGGTCTGAATGTGCCACACTGCTTAGGGGTTGAATTTCCCCACAGTCGATTGTCGATAAAAATATGACTTGCCAGCCACCAAGGACATTACTGGGGGGGCTAAAGCGTTTGAAATGCTGAAAATGATCTCACAATTTGTATGATAAATTATTTATATTTATATGATAAACTGGGGCTATACACGGAAAAATATAGGTTGCGGGCCAATAGTCGTATGTTCCCCACTTTCCCCTACGTTATTCACTTCCGTGGAATGCCTGTCAAACACCTACCAGGTATTATATGGTGTACGAGATAGAGAGAGAAAACTGTTCCATATGATAGGCCGGAGGGGTTCTGCTGTATTTATTATGCCCAGAAAATGTCTCAGTTTCCTCGACAGACCGACTCAAAATTGCGAGGAGAATGATGCGCAACACAGTCATGTTTCTGTTGCCACAGCGGCGCTCTAAGGCTGACTAGCATCTCGCCTCTTGCCCTACAAGTTATGACGAACGTCTCAGTTAGCAGAGAGAACTCGGATAGAAAGGATTATTGTTTTCGTTGAAGGCTGCCATAATCTGGAAATGTGAGCAAACTCCATCTTCACGGCCTTAAATTCTAATATAAACATAGAATATTTCCGTAGATTTTAACGCTCGAGATTCCCTAGATGTTGAAAACATATTATTTCTATCAAAACTCTCTCCTCCATACCTCTCGTATCTTCAAACGTCTATGAAACTTTTTGTAAGTAGGACTATGACATCTGGGAATCGGAAAAAATAATTACAAAGACTGGGATACTGTGTTTATATTTCTCTCTTGTTTAAGGAAATAATTACAATATTGAACAATTAGAGCCAATCCTTCACAATGTTCCTTGTGTTATTATTATTATCATTATTTTTTTTCACCTTCTGGACCCAAATAGCCACAGGAAAATCCGTACCTACCTACCTGTAGCACCTACCTCACTGCCTACCTGTAGTAAGGTAGCTAACTACGAGGAAGCTACGACTTGGTTGCATAGTTTTCCTATTCCCTCGATTTCAGCCTCCACGACGTCCCCAGGCTGTAAATGAACAAGTATTACACAGTAAGATAATTTATGATATAAAAAGCTGTAAGAAGTTAAGTTAATGGTAGATAAGTATGGTCTGAAGCAGATGTGTGTTTTAAACAACGGAAAATTTTCGTGGGTTACACATTTTCATTTTTTGCCAAATTCTGTTCAATAACATAATTTAACAAATATTGGCCACATAATGAGATGTTTGTCGGAAAGTATAGGCAGAAAACGAGTGTGAAATTTGATTTCCGTGTTCCCGCTAGAAATGATGCATCAGGTAAATTGCCGAGTAGTTCAACTCAAATTGCACTTAGAGCGCCAGTAGTCATTTAGAGACTTTAAACGATGTACAGATCCACAATAAATGGATGGATGGAACCGAAAATGTATATGAAATAAATTAAAACATGTCCTCAAAACCAAACCAAGGGGAGGTTCACGAAAAGTCACAGCAAAGGTTCTTGAAGGTTGCCAGGAAGGTGTGCCCTCTCTAGTGTTGGGAGCATTGAGAACCTTCACCTCTGAAGCTTTGATCTGCCCCCTTGGGCCAACAGCCACATGTCAACTGACCTGATACCTATGTAATTTTTGCACATCTTTACTTTTAAAAACTATCCCTTATTTTTGAAAACGGGCTTCAAACTACCATTTTACCAAGAGTTACAAATACAGGTAGGTACTGGGAAAAAAAAATTGATGGAAGTTCCCCGTTTGCTTGAACTACCATTAGGCATGTTCCAGCCGACATGACTTTTTGAATGAGTTCGGCACACGAGTTTTTGTATGAGTTTGGCACACAACTCACCACGCTCAAAAACTGTGTTCCAACCACCCCGACTGTTGAAAAGGTTTTACCTATAAACTTGGTTTTGATCTATAAACTGCCAATCACGTCATGTGCGGGAAATGTTCTCTGAGTTTCGAAACTTTGCACCTGACCTGAGATGTTTTTTCCAACAGAACTTCAGATATATAACCCCACTGGAACCTTCCCAAAATCTCATCCCCCTCCAACATCACATTGTACTGATCTTTCATCCCAAGGTTCGGTCCTTTCTGGACCGTTCTATCCAACCCACGCCCCTTTCTGTGCGTTCGGACAGCACCAGAACTGGTCCTGGATCGAGAGTTGGCAGTTTGGACAGACAGTCCAGGACCGTTCGGGACTAGTTCTAGCAATCCTCGACTTTTTCGAGGACTGTTGGTCCTGCACATGCGCACTCGATGCTTCTACGTTCAGCTTATGTGGAAGGTTATAATGCTTCAAGTAATCCGTTCAGAATCATCAACGCACGTTTGGACAGACAGTTCTGGACTCAATCCTGGACAGTTCTTCGCCTCTTTTTCAGAAGGAAAGGACCTGGATTGGTCCTGGACATCCTGGATTGGTACTTTCTGTCCAAACAAACCTTCAGTTGTACCTACTCAGCTACTTTTTGGCCCTCAATTCATCACAGTTTTTTGGCGTGTTTCCGAGCTGTTTCAGTTCTCGAACTGAAACAGTTCTAAAACTCATCTCTGCCCTTCAAAAAAACTCAGGTTCTGGTTTTGAACTTTCTAAAACCAGTTCTGGTGGCTGGAACATACGTACATTTTGGCATTACTATGCCTGGATAGTATAGATTCAGGATAGATAGGTCCATACCCACAGGGCCGGTTTAAGGGGTAAGCAAAGTACGCGGTCGCGTAGGGCGCCAAGCAAAAGGGGGCGCCCACTTGGACAGGGCGACTATTAGTTGAGCGAAGGGGCGTGGCTAATGGTACCGTAAACAATGCGAGTTGAGCGAAAAAAATGTACCGTAAAAAATACGAGTTAAGCAATTATCTAAGTATAAAAATTATCTTTTTATTCAAATTATCTAGACCTTCTAGCGGTTAAGACTCAAACGTTGATTAGAATTTTTTTTTTTGAAAATCTGTTTCTGCTGAATTTGAAAAAGAAACCGAAGTTCGTCCAAGGAAAACAAAGAAGCAATTCTCCTATGAGAGTGAGGATGAACCGATTCAAGCTGGACTGGCATCATTCAAAGTGAAATTTTTCTTTGTGGTGCTTGATACGGCAATCAACTCACTTAAAGGGAGGTTTGAAATAATGGAAAACCACAGCAAGAGTTTTAGTTTTCTGTATGACATTAGGAATCTTCAGACATGGGACAAGAAAGAAAACTTTGAAAGACGCCTGCATACAACTTCACAATGTTCTGAGTGATGGAGAAGAATGTGACGTAAACAGAGTTGAACTGTTCGAAGAGCTAGACATTTTTGCGCCAATGTTGCCACCCGGAAGTTCTCCAAGTACGGCCTTGTCGTATATAACAAAAAATGATTATATGGACACATTCCCTAATGTTTTTGTTTCTTTAAGAATCCTTCTGACGCTCCCTGTTTCAGTAGCAAGTGGTGAAAGAAGTTTTTCCAAGTTGAAACTAATAAAAACTTACCTCAGATCCACCATTTGTCAGGAACGTTTGAGTGGACTGGCAACAATGGCCATTGAGAATGATTTGTTAAACCAAATGGACACTGACTACATTCTCAACGAATTTGCCAAAATGAAAGCAAGGAAAATCTCTTTCCAGTGTTAAGTGTAAACGTTTTAAGTTTGTCTTTATTTTACGAGTAAATAAATTGTTTAATTTCTTTAAAACTGACTGTTGTATTTATTTATTTGTTCACACTTAATTAACTTTGTATTTTTATATATATTATGTAATTAGTTTTTAAATGTTACATGCAATAAATTAGGGCGAGTATGTTTAATACATGCTGGTAATTAAGCCTCTATGTTTATTCATATTTCGCACGTTTCGGACATTCTTAAGCATTTATATTTACTCGTATTTTTAAACGTATCCAGAGATAATCCTTACTACCAAATAAGTTTTTTAGGGGGGGGGGGGGGGCGCCGGAATGTTGTTCGCTTACACTAGAAAAATGTGTAAAACCGGCCCTGCATACCCATACCACTATATGCAGGGTCAAGGGCAAGCCTCATACTTGCCTTCTCAAACGTGTAGTGGGTAATGAGTTTATTGAAAATATCGGGAACTATGTGCTTAAAACCATAGTTGAGGAAGTGAAAGAAGCATCTTACTGTTTAAGGTAAGAACAACACAACTGAAAACTTCAGAAGTAGTCCTCAAAGCAAAAAGGGATGAGTCTGATGATGTCAATGAACGATCTGTAGGTACCTCTACTGGAAATGGCTTGATGTGATGTTCCTATAACTACTCTAGAGTAAGGAAGCACATTTTTTTTGCAGACGGAACACGTGAGATTGAAGGAGACAGTTATGAAAAAACGAATTTCAAAAACAATGTGTTCCTTAAAATAATAGACACATTTCTAGAAAACTTGGTAAGAAGGAAAGAACCGTGGACAGTCAAGCGGAAATATGGCAGTGCTTTATTGCAGTTTATACTAACTATACTAGGCCTCAAACCAAATACATCAGAAACAGATTTAGAAATCGTTCCACAGTTTTATACTATTCTCATGTTTATTAATGGTAAATAGTTATAACAGCCGTATTAAACCAACAAACTAATGATTTATTTTATAAATTATTATTTATTAAATAAGAAGAAACAAAGCCTGCGTGTCTTCAAAACCGTACTAGTTAATAATAAGCTTGAATTTTTTAAATGTTGGGGGGAACTGAAAAATTAATTATGGATGGGCTAAAGATTAGGTATCTGCCCAAGCTGTCTACCTAAAATCAGATCTTTCCGGGATCTGAGATAAAATTTAAATTGGGCGAGTAGGTAGATATGTAGGTATCTAAATTTTCCTACATCAACCAAAGGGGTCATGAGGGTAGCCAGAAACCTGGATGAAATCCTTACTTTCAGAGATACTTTCGGGTCCAAAAACACACCAACTCCTGAGGGCGTTCCAGTCAAAATCACATCTCCAGGCAAGAGTGTGATAAGGCTGTAATATTATAAGAAATAGTTCAATTATAAGTACATGATAGATGATACTATATATTACCTAATCATGTACCTAGCTTTCTATTGCTCCTTCTATGTAGGTACCTAAATAAATACGCACGCTAACTTTGACTTACATGGATGTTGTACAACATTAGATCTACAGTCAAGATTCTATGTAATTTCTGGCAACACTGCAGGTGTAACTGCCCACGAATGTTTCTGTTGTTTAATTTTGTTTTGAATGTAATTTATATTCAAATATAATTTACATGATATAATTTTGTTTAGCTTTGTATGACTCCCACTCCAAGGGACTTGTAGTGAGTCTGTAATGGATATCAGGTCATTCAGACATACATGGCAACACCCTTGTAGAATCTGTTGCCCCAACCTTTTCCAAATATCGTGGAAAATATTTTCCTTGGACAGTATCCTACAGGCATTGTAGGATTGCTCAGAGATGAGATGGCAGTGGAAGGATACATACAATGATGGCTCCACAACACCATGGTACCGAGGGAGAATAGATACACTGCCAAGGTGATGGCACAGGAGCTTCCTCGTCACAATCAGAGTGACCCATTATAAAATAGAACAGACTCGGAAGCAAAATAACATAACATTACATTACATAACATAACATTACATTACATTACATGAAATATACATATTACATAACATTTACGTCCATAATACATTACGTCCATTATTACATAATAGAGAGTTCCTAGGAGATACGGTGATAACAATACCGCATTGGCTGTTAGAGCGAACAACATGGATGCTAACCCGTTGCCATGGGTTACGAGAGACAACTAGCATGATAGTCGGTATCTTAAAGTGACGTCAATTCCTTACTGATTGTTGAAGTACCGCGAACCTACCCCCCTCTTCTACCCCCTTCAATTTCAAAAGACAAAAGAGCACAACAAACCACTATGCACCAGCTCTGTTAAATCTTAAGTCAGAAGCCTGTTAAATTTGAAGAACGTCTAATTAGTTATTGCAAAATTAGTTGCATAAAGTTGGTTTGCTTCTGAAGCACATATATTTGGATTCTTTTGCAAAAGCCTGCAAAACCAGCTATAAATTTGTGAAACTAGGATTTATTATGAGGGAAAGGTAGGTCTAAACTAAAAAAGCTTAAGCATTTGAAACCATTTAATTTTTTAGGTTAAGAAAACAATGTAAAGAACTGCAGGTTAAGAAAACAGTAGGTACAGAAATGTTTTACAGTAGGTAGGTACACCAGTACAAAACACGAAAAGCGGGCATAACTTGAGTAAGGATTACCAGAAATGTTCGTGAAGAAAGTTACTGAATTGTTTGCTGTTGCTAAATTTGGTTAAAGCAAGAAAGTTGAATCAATTCTTCACCCTCACTCCAACAAAAATCCGATTCTATGGGCTCTGGTTCATATCATTTTCATGATCTTCTCCGTTGATGTGTGTTTCCGTAACAACTTCTCCTTCCTCTTGATTCTCCTCAGCAGAAACAGCTTGAAAGGGAGGTAGGTATTTGGGTTGCGAAAACGTTGGTGTTTGAAAGCATGGTGGAAAATTCATCGCGATCACGTTTTCACCGTTAACACGTAGTAGGTACTCAAGGTTTCCAACATGTACTGTTTTCAACATATCAGGTTACGTTTACTCACGGTCTAGTCGTTACGTTTCACGGGATCGAGAGGCGGTGACGGATGTATGCGGCAAAATACGTTACCGTATGATACGTCAACCATTTGGCGCATGCGCAGAACACTTTTCTGAGACATACGGATGACGCATCTGAGCAACGGTATCGCCTAGGAACTCTCTAATTGCGAAAGTTATGCGTGTTTGAAGAATTTCACGTAAGCGCATGCGCAGGGCGAACCGCTGGCTCTATCATGTTGAAATTTATATGGGACCTCAATGGGCCCTACCCGCTTAATCCCTGAGAATTACATTGAAATTGGGTGAAATCTTTGGTTACTACGGCTGTAACAAGGAAATTGACTCTATTTCACGCCAGCGCATGCGCAGAGCGCACCGAGGGTCCGATCATGCTGAAATTCATACTGGAACTCACTAGGCCTTGTCCAAACAACCCTTGAAAATTTGAGCGAAATTGAATCAAAATTGTGAAAGTTATGCGTGTTTGTTGAATTTAACGTTAGCGCATGCGCAGGGCGTACCGCTGGATCAATCATGTTGAAATTTGTATGGGACCTCAAGGGGCCTTATCCGCACCATCCCTCAAAATTTGAGCTGAATCAATTCAAAATCGTGGAAGTTATGGCTGTAACAAGGAAATGCGGACAGACAGACTCACAGACCCACAGACCGACAGACACGGAACCAAATTTGTTCAGTAGGCTTTGAAACGCAAAATACAAGTGGAAATTTTGATTTCTGAAGACAAAAATTTTTTGGCTCACGAAAGTGAACACAAGGCTTCCGCTGCTTCGCAGACTCGGAAGCAAAAACGACATATTTATTACCTACTAATATAAACCGAATGATTTTGGGACATGGCAATTGTGCTTTATTCAAATATCGAATGAGAAAAATAATAACAATTATTATTGTTGATAAATTATTATTAGGGATAATTATAATAATTAATAATAATATCAGTAAAACAATGAAGTACTAACACCACCTCCATGTTAAAAGGGTGGATGTTTGGAGGCGAAAAAAATAAATTAATGTTCATTGAATAGGAAAAGCCGATGTACAAAAAAAGTTATGTAATAACGAGTAACAACTTAATAATTATATGGTTAGCATTTAGGTAAAATATGCAACATTGTAACGGCATTAAAATCACGCACACTGTCTAATGATTAATAACAGTATGATAGCTGGTTAATAATAATTTATTCAACTATTACATTGGATATCGAGATTGTTTCTGTATTTTGTAAAGGGCTCAGCCCTATAGAAAAATGAAATATTCATTATATTCCATTCTATTCAAATGTCGGATGAAGAAAGGAAAATCCATACTGCGTACACTGTGCAGAGACTTAACCTGGAGACTTAACACTAAATAAATAACTGCTCAACTTTCCATCATCAGCGTTCCCAACTCTTCCTATCGTACACACCGCCGACATACGACATCAATCTAATCGCCGATATGACTCCACTATCTTCAAGAAAATAAAATAATGGTTTTTATCACCGACAACAATATTCAAAAATAAACATAGGAAAAAGAAGACATCACCAGTGACTAGCATGGCCGCGGCCAAGTCAGTTAAAAGGAGAAGGAGAAGAAGAAGAAGAATTTTGTTTTGAAGATCAAAGAATGCGTTGATGTCAAGTACTTGCCACTTGAATTCTTGAATACCGTCTAGTTGAGGGAAGGGTCAAGTATTTTTAATCCATGGAATTGCGATATCTGTGTTCCGAAATTATTTCAAACTGCAGAGTTTATCGAGGGCTGTGAAGGACGAAGGTAGTGATCTGCTGCGCTGTTGAAATGGAGACGAGAAAGAAAAGAGTGATGTACTCAGAGGAAGAGAAGGCCGTGTTGAGTAGGGCTGTTTTCAAACGCAGGGCCATCATAGACAACAAAAAGGCGGACGCAGCTTCGGTTGTACAGAAAAGCCAGTGCTGGGAGGAGGTGAAAGAAGAATTCAACAGTCGCCCGAATACCACCAAAGTGAGTACCTACCTACTTACAGAACTTGGTTTCGCACTTCCAGTCGATTTGTTTCATAAAGCGTATCGCGTACTTACAAGAATGAAACAGCCGTCATGATTAGGTGCGGTGGGATTTTAATTTTTTCAGCGCTTTTTTTGTAAACAAAATAATGAAGAATGCGACAGCACCATATCTCCGTCTAATCAATACGCATACGAAATTTCGTGATAAATTTGTCAATTTGTACGCTCTTTTCACATCGTAGTTTATTAGTTTTCCTGGTACTTCTACAATTAAGTACGTAGCTACAATCCCAGGTTGCCAAGTCTTCATAGAGTGATTTATTGAAGGCACAAATAGCTTGATATCACATCCCGCTATGCTGCAGTACAGGATGGCCGATGGGACTTGTCGCTATTGTACTGAATTTCGTTATAAAATACAAAGAGGGCAATGAGTTTAGTTTGTTCAACCATGAATATCAAATTAAGCTACTGGGCCGATCAGTTGGACAATATTGCAGCTCAAGCAGCTACTTTTCTGTCCAAGTGAATATAACCGTTTATCCCTGAGGTATGGAAGACAGTAGTTAAGATGTACCTGTCTATCATTTTTTGGTAAGTAGAATTATGAGCTACATCGAACTGTATTACGTGGCTCACAGTTCTTAATAGCAGGGGCGTTAAGTCCATAAAGCCACTGCCCCGACACCCAAAAACTCTAGGAACAAAAAAAAATCCATTGTTCAGTAGGCATTCGAATTTCCCTCCATATATACTGTGCCTAACATTTTTCGCCAGATTTCTATTCTTGTAGGGCATCCATGGTGGTTCCTTCATGTTAGCTCCCGTAGACCAAGCATGTTGTCGCAATATAGCGACAGTAATCGATGTCCTGCAATCGAAATCTAAAGCTACGCTCCTGAAACTGGCAGGTAGGTCCTGGGACCTAGTGTTCCCGTGGCAACTGAGAAAAGTGGCCTGTCTGCACATGGTCAGTCGAGTAAAAGTGTTGTTTGCCACACCCAATTTGGGCTCTGTCCCCAGAATCCGGTTTCCACTCCAAAATCCTTCCTTTTCTCAATCGTTCGATTCAATTTGTCATCTCGATACGAGATGGTTCTTCGTCTTCCGATTTGTTTTTGTCGTGTCGTGAATCAAGTTCACTTTCTCTGTTGAGTCTGTTGTCAGTTTTCAGTTTTTTCAGTCAAATTTTGTGCGTTTTGCGTTTGGTCGGGTTCCGATGACAGATTTGTATTTTTGGTACTACGCGCGTTTTGTCCTGTTTGCTGTTTGTGATCTTGTGGTCAACACACAGATAGCTAGTACCTACCTTCTAGTCAATAGCTTCTCCGTTCAAGTAGGTACTGGCCGATGGGTCATTGTTTTGATGAATTTTCTTACACATGAATTCTAATTTGCAGTAGAAATTGTCGACGTTTTCGTACGACGATAGAATGTTGATTAAAAAGATAAGCTTTGCTGAATATCACTCAGTCAGTAAATAAGGGAGGGGTGTTGTTGCCTTGGGGTATTTTGTAGACAAATTTGTTGGTTTTGTGTTCTGGTTTGGTGGCCCACCGCTTTTCAAAGCCCACGCACCGCTACTGCTTAAAAAAATTCCGAATCTTACAGGGGCAAGCTTTTCAAAGATTTGTCATGTTGCTAACGAATAATAGTCTTGCAGTAAAAGTCTGAAGTACAAGAAATGTTTGCCACTTCTTGATTTTCTAAAACATAACATTTTAGTTCAGTGACAAACTGTAGGCATCCGAGATACGCAACACCTACCTAAACTAACTAACTAACTTTAAAACTTTTGTAAGATCGATTGAATTCCTTTTATATTCGCCTTTCTTACAGATTTAGTTGTTTGATGAAAAGGGCGAATTACTCAAGTCTTGCCTGATCACGTTGATAATAATTAGGCCGGTCCATGATTTCTTGCATCTATTATAATTGATAAACACGCTATAGGTATACGCCTGTTAGATGAGATACATAATAATGATACTCCAACTCCCTAACCCCTTTTCACCCCCAAAAAATGTTCAGCGAATTGATGAAACCCTATTATTATTGTTCGTTGTTCGAATTTGTTCATGATAAATTATTTTGACTTCTAGTGTATTCTAAGTTCCTGCATGGCAAAAAATAACACACAAGAAAAGAAGATATCAACACTGCAGGTTGATGAATAATTAGCACAATTACATGCTGCAAAATATAGAAACTGCAGCGTAATGCGCGCTATGTTAACGTAACTCCCTACCAAGAGAATCTTCTGTCCGTTGACAATAAATTCAATTATTTTCTATTATTTTGCTGGTTTTACTTGGAAAAAGAACACCTTAAATGTGTATTTCATCACTGATGAAGAGTGAGATACCTACCTAAAAATAAAAGTTGGAAATGATAAAATTTAGTATTTTGAACTCCGATTTTCAGAATGCCTTTTCTGGAGGTACCTATCTACCTTGTGTACTTAGTTAAGTATAGTTAGGTAATTTTTTGTTCGAAAATTTCAACTTGATATTTTTTTACAATCTTATCAACTTCATTTTTTTCTCTCGAAATCTCGCTAAAACTGTGCTTTGACAGTAATGAAGAGAAAAATCAATTTAATACAATATTATATAGGTAGGTAACTTTATTTTTATCATTGCTTAAGATTATTAGGTACTTAATTGTACACCTTATCTACTAACTCAAGATTTGCGGTGTAGGTTAAAAGAGAAAAACCTGATGAAGATCGTTCAACGTGAGTTTTTTTGTTTTCTTGTTTTCCGTTGGTGCGGAAGAGATGGAAAGAGATTATGATGGATTCTTGGAGTTACAATATTAACAAAGAACTGGAAGATGATGATTTATTTCGCCTTTTCAACGCAAAAAAGTGCTCTAAGTTAAAAATGCTGCGAAGTCCTTGTCACATGGGTTTATTATTCTACTGGACTTACCTACAGAAATGTTGCTGTTCATTTATTGTTTATTTCATGCGTAATAATTTAAATAGTTATTTTAAATGGTTTCCACCAATTTTGGCCCCCCAAAAATACGAACTCAGCTCCTTTTTTTTGGTATTCTTTTTTTTTTTTACAGATTATCTCTGAACACTGATAGTGCCATTTAATTGTCTTGATTCACCTGCTAATAACTACCTCTAGCGTTATACAAATTTATGGTGATTTTAGACAATTTCCCAGGTTTATGACTCATAAAAAATGAATTTCGGGAGCTTAACCTTCGTTACAACCTCAGTTCTTCACGCTTTGGTCAAAATCAACTTCATATTCGGTTTTCTCGACCTAAAAAACATGGAAAACGATACATAACAAGCTCATGTTCACTAAAACCTCAAAAAAACCTCGAAAACCCCTATTTTTACACCCATTTTTCTCCCATAACACCCCTGGGTGTATTCCGATCGGGCTGCCGAGCTTTGGAGCACAATGAGGACCCAAATGGGGACCCAAACTGTTTGCGGAAGAACGAAGATTTTAGACCAAAATTGAACGTAAATTTAAGGCTGACACTTCGTTAAACCTCAATTTTCCAATCTTTGGTAAAAACCGACTTCAGATTCGGTCTTCTAGTCCTAAGAAACATGGAAAACGGTACCTCAAAAGCTCATATTACTCAAACTCAAAAAAATACCTATTTTATACTCATTTTTCACCCATAACACCCCTGGGTATATTCCAATCGGGCTGCAAAGTTTCGGGACACAACTAGGGCCCAAATGAAGCCTGTGTGCGAAAGAACGAATTTTTTAGACCTAAATTAAAGTAGATACACGTGATATGGCGGACGGACATTGCATTTTTGGAATCTACGCACCTTGAAACGGAAAAGAAAAAATTTTGAGGGGGTGTTATACAAATTTTTTGTTGAGCGATTACATAGGTGTATTATTCACAGAATAATAAACCGAAAGGCTAATAAGCGTTTTTGCCTTTTTGACGGACTGATGTCCATTATCCGCCCAGGACCTTTTTGCCATTGAGGTGTATGAATGATGCCCATATTACCAAGTCAATAAGGAACTCCCATCCATCTGAAATTCTGTATGAAACCTTTTTTACTATACACTATACCACCTACAGTCACGAAAATGATATAAGTATGGATAAAAATGTTGTTGTAATAATTAAAATGTAATCTGAAAATCGGGAAAAGGGTACATGAATTTTTAGTTGATGAGAAGCATGGAAATCGCCTTGTCCTCCGGGGATAAGAGAACTGTGGTGTCACATGCTTGTCAACCAATCAGAGCGTTTCACAGAGCTTCCCTCCAGATTTTCAAATTACTTACTATTTATTATTATTTAATTACTTATTTTATCCATAGCTGCGTGAAACGCTCGGATAGGTTAGCGAGCGTGTGACGTCACAGTTTCTTATCCATGGGGGACAAAGCGATTTCCATGCTACTCATCAACTAACAACTGCGGTCATGTACCTAACAAGTTTCCTTTTCGTTATTGATGCTTCAACATCTTCTACACAACCTAAGTGACAACAACGCATTACCATACTGTATAGCAAAAAGAAAATACCTCGAAGAAGTAGAATGGAGCCAACAACCAAACAAAAGCAAAGTTAGACCGATTGTGAATGTGGATGCAGAAGTCAGAAATTTCTTGGTGCTATTCCTTCTTAATATGTTATTTAAAAAAAAATTTCGTACAAATATTGTGCCAGACTGTGGCAGCTCAACTGCTAAATCTTTGTGCCAACTGGCCAGCAAAATGGGAAAAATTGGTTCGACCTGAAGGCTACAATATCACTCACCCGTAAATCTGTATAAGTTTGTGGAGATCATCTTAATGTAAGTAGGTATAAATATTTACTAATGTAGGTATCTGATGGTGATCAAATCTCCGTCATACCGTTGCTTTTCATCGATGGATATATTTCGGGTAGGATAAAATTAATCATCAATTTCGTTTCATTACCACATACCTACCAAAGGTAGAAAAGCTGTGTATGGAAGTAGTCAAACAATTTTACCCTCCAAAACCACTGACTAAGCATCCTTTAGGTTTATTGTACATATTTCATTTTATAAGTGAAGTTAAAATGCAGAATAGTGTATTTGACTAAGTATAGATTGATATGGATACCTATCTACATGTTAATGATGGGAAACTATTGATAGTTTGGACTATCGATAGTTTCGATACTATCAAAAGTTAAACTATCGATAGTATCAATAGTTCTTTTGGCTGCAAGTACGGGTAAGGATATAGTTTTTTTGTTGCCACTGATTTCCAACTCAAACCTCTCTGAATATTATTGCGAGGTATCAAGAAGGTTTTAGCTAAACCTTCTGTTTTGACAATTTCTCTGTTGTGTTTTTTGCTGGTTGGTATTGGTATCGTACACTGTGCTGTCTGCTGTGTGTGTTTAGTGTTTAGTCGAATTAATTTATGGAGTGACATGAGTGCAAAACGAAAATCAGACGTGTGGAACTTTTTTGATCGGGATGTAGGGCCGAAAAAACTCGCGAAGTGCCGTTTATGCAAGGCCGAATACAAAACTTCGGGCAATACGTCTAATATTAAAGATCATCTAATGAGAAAACACAGAACCTTTGACTCACTCTCAGTAAACTCAAATGAGAACTCCGACAACCTAAATAGAATTGCTGGAAGTGGAATCACTCAATATTTATCTTCGGACAAGACGTATGAGAGAAACTCTGATAAGTACAAGTCTCTAACGAAGCTAATAGCTGCATTCATAGCCAGTGATTTTCAACCTTTCAGTGTTGTGGAAGACAGAGGATTTCTAAATTTGCTGTCCGGCTTTGATTTTAAATTCAAGGTACCTTCAAGAGGTACCTATGTACTATTGTGAGAGTCTGTCAGCAAATGTTTGACAAAGGCAAGGTTAGTTTGAAAAAATTGCTATCCCAACATTCGTACTTCGCGTTGACCATGGATATATATGGACTTCAGTTAATACACATCCCTACATTACTGTAACATGGCATTTTATTTTGGATTTCGATCTAAAATGCGCTGTATTGGCAACCCGATTACTTCCTGGTAATCACATGGCAGCAAACAGCGTCTACTATTAATTCCATTCTTCTTGAATACGGAATTGAGAACAAAATAACTTGCATTGTGACACACAACGCTAGCAACATGAAAGCTGCTATACCTATGATCACAGGACGTCCTCGGCATATACCATATGTAGCCCACACACTCAATTTGACCGTGAATGATGCTTTCGAGCATGCTGACTGCAGTGCTTTTCAAAATATAGTCACCAAATGCAAAAGAATTGTGACATATTTCCGATCGAGTGCTCTTGCCACCGAGAAACTGAGCTCTATCCAGAAAGAACAATCCGGGCATGTGTTGAAATTAATCCAAGAAGTTCCTACTCGTTGGAATTCTGTTTTTCTCATGTTACGAAGAATTGAACAGTTGAAACATGTGTTAACAATCGCTCTCACGTCATTGTCAGATGCGCCAGAACCCCTGTCAAGAGAAGAGCTATCAATTATAAGTGAGGCTGTTGTAGCATTGAAGCCTTTTTATGAGGCAACAGAGAACTTATCCGGTGAGTTTTATACAACAATTTCCAACGTAATACCGATTGTGAAAGGAATTGGTCTCCAATTGAAAGAAATTGAACGAAAAATAAACAGTGACTGTGTTAAGGTGCTTAGGGCCGGTTTCACCATCACAGCTTAAACCTGGTATCAATAAATCCTGGATTCAAATTTGATCTGTGGTTCAGAGCTTCGACAGTTTCACCAACGTTTTTGATCCGCGGTTTAGCCGAACTTGGGTTTAAGCCGAGATTGTTCAGTTTGCATCAGCATTGCTATCCCCAGAAACACAAATCCCGTATTAAAGATGACATGGAGGAGAGATGCTCATCCATGAGTGGTGGATCTGTGATGTTTCTTCTATGGATACTTAAATTTTGTCCGCCATCCTCTGTTGTGGAGACATTAAACTGCATAATAGTAGCCAGGTGCGGAAGTTTCGCGATTTTTTTTCACTTATGCCTCTGTCATTCTCATTCTGAGAACTTCTGCTCGACTCCACTCTGTCTTTACTACAAATGATCATCTTACATCTTTCGAGACAGCTCTTGTAATAAATTATAGGTAGCCTACCTAGGCTCTTTTATAAAAGGTATCTACTTTTTCACAATAATTCGCTGTATGCAGAAGAAGTTATACATGTACTTATTAGCGCAGTCTGCGAGTACCTACCACGTACAATCAAGGTTTGTTTACCTACTAAATAAATAATGATGGGTCCGACGTTGTTGCCTACCTGGTTTGGTGTAAAATTATATTTATTACACATTTTTGGTTGCACTCACATTTCTGTTTCGAGAACTAGAAGGCTTTCTCTTGCATCGAGCACTAAGCTCATCCCTTCCTTGGGAAGGCGGAACCTCGCGAAAAAATCGCCGTCATCCCACTTGTGGAAATGCTCGACCCTTTCGCGAATTATCGCCGTCTGGGCGCGGCCACTTCCAGAAGTTCATTGAAATATTCATCCAAGGATGACTCAAACACTTCAATGTAACGATTCATCGCACTAAATAATGTTGATGCAAGTTGAGAAGTATGAAAAACACTGATAAAATAGATTTCAAAATGGCGATGGCCTGGAGGAGAATCGGAGATCAACCGTAGATCAGAGGTTTAAACCACCTGAAACGAGGTATTAACTTAATGCGCCGTTGCCGCGACTTATTCCTAGATTAGGCGTTCGTGAAACTGTCTTTTCTCAGAATCGATGGCTTAAACCTCAGCCGGGATTGAACTCTGGATAATCCGCGTTGGTGAAACCGGCCCTTAGGAAGGCATTGGTAAAAGGAGTAGAAAGAAGACTGCTACCTTATGAAGAACATACTGTATGTAGATTGGCTACTCTAGTCGATCCTCGCTTTAAAAAGAGAGCATTTCGACAAGACAGGAATCTAACAAATGCTTGTGATCAAATCGTCAGAGAAATTGAGGCTGCAATGAAAAAAAGATATAGCGAGCCAGGCCATCCTGATGTTCCTGGAACATCAGCGTCTGCTGCTGCTTCTCCTGAATCTAGCTGCAAGAAAGGAGGAACCTTATTGGCGTTCCTGAAGAAACATTCTGGAACTACTGAAATTGAAGGTGTCACAACTTATCACTCAGATGCGCTTATAATTTGGAGACAGTACACTGAAGCACGAATCATTGATGAAAGTGAGGACCCTCTCCAGTTTTGGAAAGAAAAACAAGCATGCTGGGAAGTTTTGTGTGATGTCGCATGTCAACATTTGTCTACGCCAGCAACGTCCACACCAGCAGAACGAGTTTTCAGTGCTGCTGGTTACATTGTTCAAGAAAGACGAAATCGCCTTGACCCAAAACACGTAGACATGCTCATTTTCTTAAACCGAAACTTTTCTTTGTTGAATCTTGAAAAGGAAACAAAAATAACTTTGCCTGAGGATTAAAAATATAAAATGATTATAACTTCTGTTGATGCAAGTACCAGTTTTAAAGGATTTTGCTTTTCACAGTGTGCTTTACAGTTTGCTATTGACATTTTGACAACATAATGTGACCTTACCTTTCTTTCTAAATAGAATTTGAGTAGGTACCCTTGAATCTAGTTTTTTCTCAAGTGATATGCATGCTGTGATATCGAGAAATATACAGAAAGTTGTAAAATTTAATGCAATAAATACTTCCTTCTCAAAGCTATTACTTGAGGGTTTAAAAAATAAGAATATTGTGAGATTACCTGAATTTTGAGTTGCAAAATCTTGTTCAATTCAATATACGTTTTTGTTTTAACTGATATATTTTTATTAATTCCTCTTCGATAAACTTCCATAACTTAGTGGGGAAAGCATCGGGTTTTCTTTTTACGATTAGCTAAAACAATATTTTTTTAAGGTTTCCGACAGTACAATCGATAGTTTCCCATCACTACTACATGTTACATAGCGTGATTTGTCTATATGTTTTTAGAGAACGGCTGTCCAGCTCAGAAAGTTGTGGGAAAATATAAAGTTTAGAAGGAAAATGAAGTTGGAGGCGGCTAAAAGGGAGATAATGAAAACAGCAAGTGGTGCTCAGATCCCGAAAATTGAGGAGGAACTTGATTTGAGCAACGGAGGAGAAGAAAACGAAATGGCCGTGGACTCAATCGACTCTCATAGTGTGTTTCTGACTGGTAACACCTACGAGTTGGTAGAAGACACGGGAATCCCCTTTGTAGAAGAAGCTGTCACTTGTGGTAAGCAGGACTTGTGTTGTATTCATTGCCTTTATTGCATTTTTAACCTGTCATCTCAAGCAGAATATTCTCAGGTGGTGTACCATGAAAGGTAATAATATTTATGGTTAGTGGATTACGTAGTGTCATTGACAGTCACAAGGCAGAAGTGGTAACGTATGGCCTGCTGACCGAAAGGATCCACAGCCAGATAGACCATGGGTACATAGTCACTTGCAAATGTTATAAAAATCAGATCAAAACTACTTTCTGCCCAATTCCTAAAATTGTTCACAACACCTGTGGATAATAAGGTAGACAAATTAATATTTTTAGCTCTCATTCAAAACTCATTGAAAACTGGAGATCTGCTGTCATTGAGCCTGGCCTGCTCCAGTACTCGATTCAGGGTATCCTGGGGGAAGCACGAGGGCAGGTATTGACCACAGAAAACATCGATTTACGGAGAAGGGGCTACAGCCCCGTATACTGGGGGGGGGGGGGGGGGGAATGGTACACGTACTAAGGATTTAAAATAAAACTGCTATGAGACATTTTCGATCTGAAATGTTCCCTGGGGGCCTATTCACTAAAAGAAATAGTGGAAAGAGATTATCTGTTTTGAAAATCTCCTGAGAGATAGTTTCCCTCGGGAGAAAGTATCTTCCAGATGTTTCCCGGGTTCGTCTATTTTACGGAGTAGCTCCCATGTGTATAATACCTATTTTCAATGAACTATCGACTTAACTTTGGGGTGAAAAAAGATACTCGATCAAAATGAACGATGAATGATCAAAATGGCCGAAGTGGTAGCGGATGAATGAACGATGGTACAAGATATCACTATCAAACAAACGAGAAATGAGAAAGAAAGTCTATCTCTTTCAAGAAAAGACACGTATAATTAGGCGTCTCTTGAAAGAGAGAAAATGCCAAGATGGCCACCAACTATCTCTTTTAGAAGTTAATGAGTAACCCTATCGTGGATACTATAAACATCTTTGCCAAAAGATTTAGTTGGATGGAAAAGAGATATCTCTGTTGCTTAGTAAATAGGCCCTTGCAAACTTGTTTCCGGGACACACTGAGTACAGCCCCCCCCCTCCCATATTAAACCACCTATGCCCGCAAATTAGTTGCCATGTCCATTGGTCGTAGAATGTCAGTTTTCAGGGATGTTTGCTCATGGTGCTCTGGAAAACAAGCTGGAAGCTAGTAGGCGACCAACACAAAATAGCTGTGCAACAAAAATTGATTTTTAGGGTTAAAAACCTTCCAGCCATCTTCACACTTCCACTAAACGACTCACTGTTGTCAAGCGATGATTAATATTATTAATCACTAATTTTATGGTTTCATTTCTTTCATCCTCAGAACTTCACTGTTCGAGCTCCACCAAAGAACCTTCTCAAGAGTCACAGTGCAGTAGCACGTGGAGAACACCGAAAGATGGTACGTACGAAAAACTTTAAGATTTCACCATCTGAGGTATCTGTTCACTATTGCTATTTACCTACTTAGTTCATCAATTTACAGTGCCCACAAAAATGCTCGAACTAAAAACCAAAAACTGACGAATTTGGAATTGTTTGACTCGTTTATGATTCCAGCCCAGAAGAGCCAGCAGGGTCATGAAGAGAGAGAAATGTCCGAAATCGAAGAACACCTTTTGAGGAAGAGGAGAAACCTCCAAATACATTACGATCAAGAGCTTCACCAATTAAAAATCAAAGAGCAACAACTGAAAATCAAGCTAATCGAAAATCAAATCCTTCATGAAATGAGACTTTTTGAGTTACAAAAAACCAAAATTTTAGCAAGATTTTAGTATGATAATTCTTGAAAAACAAAGTTTACCATATTGGGTGCATCTAGATGCCATTGATTTTTTTTCTTCCTACTATTCAGTGTCGGTAGATATCTTAAAGTTGAAATAGCAAAAAATCAGATATTGAAAAATATTCAAATATCAAAGTTCAAAAAATCAAAGAGCAACAACTGAAAATCAAGCTAATCGAAAATCAAATCCTTCATGAAATGAGACTTTTTGAGTTACAAAAAACCAAAATTTTAGCAAGATTTTAGTATGATAATTCTTGAAAAACAAAGTTTACCTTATTGGGTGCATCTAGATGCCATTGATTTTTTTTCTTCCTACTATTCAGTGTCGGTAGATATCTTAAAGTTCAAATAAATTCTACTCCATATAAGATCCTTTTTTCGTCATCTTTTGTTCTTCTTCTTGGTTCCTCCTTCCATGTAATGCAGATACACAAAAAGTGATGTGCAACAAATATGTTGGTACCTACAACTGCTATGGTATTCACTGTTCAAACGAGGAAACATGCTCCCATGGCTTTTGATTGCTCTTCTCTTGAATTAGTGGCGTTCCTGCTCAGGCCTTTCGGGTACCCTCGACATTGAGTAAATAAAAAGTAATAAGAATAGGTAACAGAAATAATAGGATGGTTCCTTACATTATTTCATGAAGGAAGGAAGTTAGTAAAGGAGGTTCGTTTCAAAAAAAGGTGGAGCAACCTCACTCGCCCGACCACGCCTTCAACTTGACTACAAGAGATATAATATCCACCAAGCCTCTCATTTGGTATCACAATTGACGTCTGTAGTATTCATGCAGAGAGAGGCAGATGGTGTGGCAGCTGGAATTTCTAAAAACAAATCTGGCTGGGTTTAAAGTAAATGTCAATCCTGTGAGGACGAATGAAAAAGCCTGAATACATCCCACCAAATCCTCGTTGAAAGCAAGATTGCTGTCAAGCCGAAAGTGTTTCGAGTTTGTTTTTGTCGTGTGTGCCATCTTGTGTTTTGTGTTGCTCCATATCTCGGATATTTTATAGTCAAAAGTGCAATTTATATTTGTTTAGTATATAAATATGGAGCAGTGCGATTGCAATCTATGCAGTTTGCTCTGTAAACCATTCGGAGTGCGTAACTTTAGTGAAAAGTGCACTGTTATTGAATACGGATCTATGCTGCTTCCAAACATCCATATCTCTTCGGATAGCTGGCAGAGAGAGGTCGTGAGTATACACATTTTAAAATAGATAATTATGAACAATACCACAGGTTATCAGGTTGATCTTTAGGAAAACTGTTTTACTTGCCTCTTTTTCTCGTCAGCTAGTGATAAATCTGATTGGGCAAACGGCGGTTTTCATCACCCTGGCTGGAAGCCTTTTAATGATATGGGAAGAGTGTATCATCATCATGTGCACTACCTCTGATAGACCTGCCTACACCTCTGGGTTCCTGAGTTGGGCTCATGTGTAGTGTGGACGTTTTTTCTCAACATTCTACGTAGGTACCTACACCAAAAAATCTCAGTATTCGAGCAAGTTGCAACAGCAGCTCGACCACCGTTTGTGCTTACAATTTTGAATTCAGAATCTGATCCTACGTTTGCATCTGCACCTAAACTGAACGAATTACGATTTGTATAACTTACCCAGACAAGTACGAAATAATTGCGTGGATGTTGTGGATCATATCTCCAGTGCTGCCCTCTTGCCTCTGAGTTCCACTCATGGAGCACGTCAACCTCAAACTATGAGGATCTTTAATCTCATCTTTGGTCACAACCACAGGACCTATAAACGAAGCAGACATTGGCGAGTACGTTGTATGTAGCTATTTACTTATGTAGCTGTTCACCACAAACTAGTCGATCAAAAACCCGTGTGTGAATTTGGAAAAATTGAGGACTGCATTATTGTCAGCATAAACTAAGAGTGGAAACGAGGGAAATTCTGATTTTTATATCCTAAAATTCATCCAGAAATCAACTGATTGAGAAAAATGGCTGTGACTGACCAGCTAACCTAAGGGGCAGAACGTGTCCATAGATTTAGCAAATAGCCACTGTCCATTGTTCTTTTTCGGTGTCTGCCAGTCCCTGGCAGAAATGTCGTTGGCCACAGTGTAACCAAAAATGTAGTCTTCTGCATCCTCTTTTGAAACTTGGCGACACTTCTTGCCGATAACTACTGCCAGCTCAACCTCCCAGTCAAGAAACTGCAACGAAATAAGGAAAACAACTGTTAATTGAGTCACCACCCTGTCAACAATAAGTACGAAATTCAATAGAATAACAATTATTTTGCCTGATGGGTATTGAAGGTGTCGAGCAAGATGGCAGTTGACAACCAACGCACATCTGCCAGCTTTCTCTAATATTGTTTTCCAGGTGAGGGAAGTTAGCACACTCATAATGATGGAGATTTTACAAGCCACTGAACCGTCGCCCGCCCATGGAACCCCCACTCACAGAACCCATAAGCTTTGGTAGGGTGATGTCAAACTCGCTCAGATGTCTGGAACCATGAGAACCTGGGAGCAAGGCCCGGCTGATGTATAACCTTATCGACGATGGTACTTTATTTTTGTCGAACTGGTGATGAGGAACAATCAATAGTTTGGACTACTGACAGTTCTGATAGTATCGATAGTTTTCTGTCTTGCCATTTCTGCATTGCCTGCCATCCTAGTACCAACCTACTTACAGCTATAATTTGGAGAAAATTATTAGGTGGTATCGGCTCAGGTGGTGAGGAAGCAAAGCAAAATTTTATTTTTGTTTGTTTCGATAGTAATGGTATAGTAAATAACACTGTTGATAGCGCAGTTCATTGATTGTTTCTTTCATGTGCAATAGTTTGAATAGCTACTTTTATTGTCCCCCCCCCCCCAACGCCAATTAAGCAATTTTTATTTTTTAAACCAATTATCTTCGGTCGTAGATAGTGCCTTTTAATTTTCTTGATTTTCCTGTTGATATGATACTACTTCTAGGGTTATTATACAAATTTATGGTGATTTCAGACAATTTCCCAGGTTTTTGACTCATTAAAAATGAATTTTGGGTGCTGAACCTTCGTTACTACCTCAATTCTTCACTCTGGTCAAAATCAACTTCATATTCGGTCTTCTTGCCCCCCAAAAAACATGGAAAACAATACCTCACAAGCTCATGTTCACTAAAACTTCGAAAACCTCTATTTTTACACCCATTTCCCCCCCATACCACCACTGGGTGTATTCCGACCGGGCTGCCGAGTTCGGAGCACAACTAGGACCCAAATGGGGACCCAGTGTGTGCGTGGAAGAGCGACGATTTTAGACCAAAATTTAACGTAAATTTAAGGCTGAAACTTCGTTAGACCTCAATTTTCTAGATTTTGGTCAAAATCGACTTCATATTCGGTCTCCTCGTCTAAAAAACATGGAAAACTATATCTCACAAGCTCATGTTACTAAAACACCAAAAAACTCGGCGCTGCACGACTCGGCGGGGGCGAAGCATACTAGACTCCACCTTTTTTGCTTTTCAGTAAAAATATATGTATCACTTTATAAATGCGGATTATTATGTAGGTACCCAACTACTATTGCTATCGTTATATTGATCGAGTAAACCGCTTTGTATAATTAGAGAGTTCCTAAAGACTAAAGTCGGGAAGATGTGTTCGGATTTATCTCAACTGCTCATGCGCGTCGCCCAAGTTCAAACTTATTTCCTTAAGTTCGACTTATTCGGCCTTATACATAAGGCGCGTTATCTCCCCGGGAACAAACTTTAGGGATCGTCTTTAACCTTACCTAGGGGTAACAGTGCACAGCTTGTTGCCGCGTTTTGTCGTTTTTTTTTAACGCGTCATGTGTCGTCGGTCCTCGCCATCGCCAGCGTCTTTCAAAGTTAAGCCGCGTTTACACCGGAGTTAATAACAAGAGTTTTTAAACTTTTGTTATTAACTGACGTTATTAACAAAAGTCATTAACATAATGTTAATAACATTTTCTTTTGGCTGCTAGTTTTGTTATCAACAAAAGTTACAAGTCACTCCGCCATTATCAACGCTCATGCACAGCCAGCAGTTCTAGAGACAATGGTGCGAGAGGATGACGTGGTTCTCGCTGCAGCTGCGTGCGTTGTTTTGGCTACCACTGCTCAAAGGAGACGTAGAAGATACTGGGTGAAACCTTCACTCAGAGCAAGGACTGTGTACAGTGGGAGTGATATGCTGAATGATCTGCAAGAAGACGGTCTTGACCCTCTTTCAGGCGAGCTAAGGTGCGACGGAAGCATCAAGAACTTCCTCCGCATAACCTGTCTCTACTTCCTCTGTAACCTCACTCTGTCTCCACGTGCTGCTGCTGCTGTAGTTGGTACTGAGGGGCCACTGGCGCGCTCTGTGTAGCAGGATGCCGGGCGAGGGGGTTGCGGGGAAGAGAGGAACCTGTTATTAACAACAGTTAACGCGCTAAAAGAGGCTATTAACTTTTGTTATTAACATTTGTTACAAACATAACACGTTTCCTTTGATCTTTACCGACTCTTGATGGATAACATAAATCTTGTTAATAACAAGGGATTTTCTGTTGAAAACACGAGTTATTAACTTTTGTTAAGAGAAATTTTTTGGCGATTCAGTTAGGTTAATAACTTTTTGTTAAAAACTCGTGTTATTAACTCCGGTGTAAACGCGGCTTTACTCCAAGCGTCTTTCAAAGAATTTGCTAGATTGTTGCGATATCAACTTAGGATAAAAAAGTGAGTATACCTACGGATACTAGTATACCTACTGAAGCTGAATGGATTTCGCGTTGTGCTAAGTTAAGTGACGTTACTTTTTAATTCACTCCTACCCCCACCACTTCTGTCAAACCGGACTTATTGGTTAGCATCCAAAGATAGCATCTTAGCTGCTCGCCTTAGATGTGGCCAAAAGATATGGCCGTTCCCTAATGAACTTATCTCTTAGGAACTCTATTAGGTAGGTAGGTAACTATATAAATACTTGTAAGTGTACGTTTATCTAAGTAAATTTCCTTAGCAACGTTCGGTTTATAAAATACGCGCTACTTTTGTCTCACTATTTGGTCTCACTTTTTCCTGTTGCTTTTCGGCGGGGGGTCCCATCGCAAAAACCTGAAGGGTCAGGTTAAAACCCTACTTTTACACCTATTTTCCAGCCACAACACCCTCGGATATATCCAATCGGGCTGCAAAGTTTCGTGACACAACTAGGGCCCAAATGGAGCCTGTGTGCGAAAGAAGGAATTTTTGACCGAAAATAAAGTAGATACATGGATGATACAGCGGATGGCGGACGGACATTGCATTTTTGGAATCTAAGCACCTTGACATTTTTTTTTTAAATTCTGAGCGAATACATAGGTGCATTAATTCACAGAATAATAAATCAAAAATGATAATATGTTTTCAATGATTTAGCTTTTCTTCATACCAGGATGAGCCAAGACATGTACCCACACCAACACATGTTTCTGTCAAGCAATATGAACCAAATTTCTTAACCTAGCTGCCTACTGTTGCAGCCTACCTAGTTGCAGCAACAAAAGTTTAAAATTTTACGTACAACCAAATACTTTTCATTTGTTCCAGTCTCTTGTCATTTGGACGGTTTTCAATTGGCGGATTTCAATTTGCAACTCCAAATCCGATACACCGACGAAACTACTATCATTAGTCATCATTCTTGATCTTTTTAAGGCGAGTTCAATGAAAGACAAGAAAGTCACTCATTGACTAGGAGACAAATTGTAGGTACCTATTTTGAAATGAGAAGAAAAAAAAGAATGCTACAACTAATTTTGTTAATAATCTTTACAAAACAAAACTGGTTATTAATCAAAGAGATTATAACGCATTTGAAACAAAACTAAGTGATAGCGATAAATATACGTAACACTGTGTTACTTGGTATGTCATCTCTCCTTGGAATGGCCTGTCAAAATAAACCCTCCCTACAATTTAGCATCTTAGATTAGGTACTCATTCCACCTAAATGCCACGGCCGCCTGGCTGCCGGCATCCGTAGACTTTAAATTTTCTCTAATATTCTGTTGCAAAAATTCCTACGGTCATATGGTACTATTTTTATTCACCAGAAAAATCTCTTGAACAAACGCTGTACCTACCTATGTATTTGCGATGAATTCGACCATCGTTTCAGTAAATCTTACCTTGGACTTTGAGGGATGGACGATTTGATCAGTAGGACCGACGATCGTGCTGGGGAACTTGTTGAAAAAGAACGGTTCCAAGGGATAAGGCTTATTCTGTTCATCGCAGTGACTTTTGTAGTTGAGTCCCACACATAAGACTTTGTCCGGAGAGAGTATTGGCGACAGCAGTGTGACGTCGGACAGTTTCACTGCTGATTGTCCAGCTGCCACTATTCTGCGTTAAAAAAAGATGAGGTTCAACTATAACAGGCATAATGCAGGTAATTTAATGGTGCGGTATTTTTCCCTCCAGTGGCCTTTGGGTACTACGCTTGTAGAACCCAGAGGTATATCCCGTCCCCATCACTAGGTTCTTGAAACCCCTATAAGCACACATTCAAAAAGATGACCAGGTAGAAATCTCAATCCCATTACAAAAGTGATATAAAATACCAGATTCGAATGCCTGATGTAATGGGAGTCGAGAGGGTGGCCCCCAGGGGTTCAGTTCAGGCGCTGCCAATAGTTGCGATGTGTAGACCTATCTTTGTTGTCGTCTGTGAGTCGTTTTCACACTTGGAAATTAAGTTTGGAACCTTTCAAACCAAAAAATTTAGGAAAGAGGGCATCCCTACCTCATTCCCACGACTACAAGTAAATATCCCTAGGGTTTTGAGATTGTCATTTGTGGAATGGCAGGTTGGACACACACTCTCCTTCTGCTGATTCAACAAAACAATATTAGTGTTGGCAACCCTGTACTCCCTGTACTGTAACTGCCAGATTGGCACCCCTCAACAATAAAGTTGAAAGGTAATCAGGAATTGATGAACTGAATGGAAAATTTGAAGTGCTATACTCTTCTAAACACCAAGTTCAAACCGCACTGTGCTACCAAGTGATGTAATGCAAGTGATCCCCCTTCAAGGGACTGAAGATACTATGCCTCCAGATTGTGCAGAACCCAGAGGGAAACCTATACGGTCCCAGTCACTGAGTCCTGGATACTATACAGATTTCATTAAGTACAAGGATTCAATTCGTTTACATTGTTGTTGTAGATAATGGTAAGTTACATGATTGTGTTGCCAACAGATATTATACACTATACAGCTGGTCAAATATAAATAATTATAGTTTTATATAGGCACGTCTGAGTTTAAATGTGTATAAATCAGATTTAAACTGCACAAGTTTGCCTCCTGTATCAGCCTAGCCAAGCTATCCCTTTGTGGGCAGCAGCAGGCTTCTCAGACCCCAAAACTTGAGGTTTCCAGTGCAATAAACTGTTTCAGCACATCATCAAATACAATCGATGGGCAAGTATGGAGAACTGTTATGGTTGCCTTGTAAGGACTTTCAGCTCACAGCTTTCTGTTGTGTCACCCGAATCTAATTCACAGAGTGGTACGGGGTGCGGCCCCAGCTGAGGGTCTGATAAACAAGGAAACTCGTCAAGAAATTCCACATAACTGTACTCAAACAGTTGGCCAACAAATAAGTGCATTGACGATTTGGTCGCATTGACATCTTGTCTTTCATGACAATGCTAATAACTTGCAATAGGAAACAATAATGATGCTCACTTTTCAGCCTTTTGCAAAGCTTCGGGCCCATGTTTGATGAGGGACACAAGACTGCTCGGGAGGTCAGTTTTTCCAGAAGAAATTTCCACGATGTCCCCACCTTTTGTGACCTAAAATATGTCAATTTATTCATAAAAGGTCACTTTTTTTAATCGATAAAAGCCATAGAATATTATTTATCACTGCATTTTCACTAGTTCCTATTTATTCAATAAATTACTTGGAGACAACAGAAAATGTAATACTGGGAATATGATCCCCCACATGGAGATGTTTGCGGTCTACAGAACTTTATTCCAGCCATTGTAACTTATAAAGAGGCCATTCCCACCTATTACTGTGAATGAGAGGCAAAATAGTTATCAGCCTTCCACTCTCCCTAAGGGATATACCCGCGACAGGCATATTCAGTTCCTAAAACCATGAGGATAGCGCAACCCTTCTCCCTCTTTTTCCTATATTAAATATACGAAAGATATTAAATATATTAAAGATGTTGTATGAATGCTGAGGCCAGTTGGGGCCCATGCATGCGTAGCGAATTTCAGAAAAACGGAACTACACAAATACAAAATATTCAAAGAAAGGAAATGTACAAAGCAAAACGTTGCACCCACAGTATTTGTAAAACAGTCTGAAAATAAAATATATGCAGCCTACATGCTTTGTACATTTACTTTCTTTTAATATTTTGTATTTGTGTAGTTCCGTTTTTCTGAAATTCGCTACGCATGTATGGGCCCCAACTGGCCTCAGTGTTAATACAACATCTTTATTATTATTATTATTTCAATATAAACCCCAAACAAGCAAAGACGGGTATAACAGTGCAGTTTATATAAGCCGATTCCCGAAGAAGAGCTCAAGTATAATTCAAAAATAGATGTTTCACAAGAAAACAATATATTTTACCTGGGCGCCGAGCCGGATAGTTCCACTGGAGGAGCAAGTGTACTGAATGAATCTCATGTTCCTGGTGGCACTTGTGGAGAAAAGGGCAGCTCTGATGACCAACTGAGGGACGAATTTAGACATCGCACCTGATAACAGTACTATCATTATAAAAAGATAACTGGTTATTGTTGCTGCTATCTACTTCGGAATAACATGATAAGTAACTTCAAGTGCCATCCTCCATGAACAATCACTTCAACAATTCAAAACTGGCACATTTTGCATGTCAGAACACCCAAACTGGTTCGGTTCTGCCCCTTGCATGGTCAAATATAAATCTTTTGAGTTATCCAACTAACTTTGATGAGATCACAAAAAATCCGCAAAGATGGCGAGCCTCATATGAGGAGGGGTTGCTACTGAACCGGTCGTGAGAGCAGCCGAAAATGGAAGCCCAGCACTGGTGGCGGATATAAAAATCCAGGTGCTGCCTCTCACTGTACCCGTGACTGGGATGCAGTGGCTGACGCAGCAGCTAGGAAGAAACACTGAAAATATGACAGGGCTGCCGAAGACAGACTCATTCCCCTAACACGCTTGAGCGACGGAGCACTGCACAGGGAATATTCTGTATTTCTGAAGCGAATGGCCCTCACTCTATTGATGAAGTGGTTGAAACCACAATTCGCAAGTTCTGAGGTGGGCGAGGGTATAATATGGGCAGTTTCGCTTCGACTGAGAGGATCACAAACCTTTATGCGGTTTCCGGGCCTGGAGGATGGACGGTAAACTCGCTGAACACCTTGTGTTAGTAGAGGAAAAACGAAGTCCACGGACATGGTTGCCCATCTCTGCTAAGCATCTCTTTCCCCACTTCAAGATTCGAATAAAGAGATTACTAATTTGTGGGAAAAAATAACATGGCGGCTTTGTTGGTGCTTATTTTTTTGTTTTCAATCCGACGACGACTAACTCTCAATTCTTTCAATGAATTAGAAATTGTTTCAGCTTACAGAGAGCATGCACACATTGATTCCATGTGAATTCCTTACAGTTCTAACACATTGATTCCATGTGAATTCCTTACAGTTCTAACACATTGATTCCATGTGAATTCCTTACAGTTCTAACAGTTTGCAATTTAGTCTAGTAAAATGGCAAGTGGGTTAAATGATTTAGTTCAACAACTACTGCTCTCACTGAGATAATACTTCAAAATACCATTAACAGCTAGCCCCATCCTGAAGCATCAACGTCAAGCGAGGGGCCACCAAGACTTACTGTAACTTCGGTGGTGGAGTTGATTAATATCTATCAGGTTGATATGCACCATTCACAATGTAAGTGCCACATGAACTCAAACATCCACTCTTACACTGCTTAGTCAATCACGATTCTCAGACAGTCTCCGTGAATAGCAGGATCTACCTACTAATTCAAAAGTCCTAGTTCCTCCCTAATAATCCTAGTTTCCCCGGCACAAGTTTGTGGTTTGGGAGGCGTTCGTTTTGGCCCTATCTGTGGTTTTTGATCCGTCACGGGAAAGTTCCTGGTTCCAAAACCAGCTGGGGCACCGTGAGACTTAGGTGCTCTTTTTATGGACAGAATTATGGTACCTTTCCTAATACTGTGCTTACATCACAGTGGTTTTTATAGGTAGGGCATACGGTTTATGAAACTGCGACCAACTACATACCTGCCTACCAGGGGCGTGGCATCCATAAGGCCACTTCCCCGGCACCCAAGAACACTAGAGTAAAAAATACCGATGTTCAGTTTGCATCCGAATTTTCCTCAGTACACTGTACCTACCTTGCATTTTTCACAAAGTTCAACAGCGACTCACCAGATTTCTCTGGCTATGGATATTCAATATTCTAGTAGAGCATCCATGGTGGTTCCTTAATGTTAGCTCCATAGACCAAGCATGTTAGCGGAATAAAGCGACAGTAATCGATGCCCTGCAGTCGACATCGAAATCTAGGGCCCTGAAACTGGGAGGTAGGTCCTGGGACCTAGTGTTCCCGTGGCAACCGAGAAAAGTGGCCCACCCGCGCATGCTCAGTCGAGTAAAAATGTTTTTTGCCTCGCCCACTTTGGGTCCTAGCCCCAGAATCTGATTTCAACCCCAAAATTGTTCATTTCACAATCGATTCCATCCCTTCGATTCAATTTGTCATCTCGATTCGAGATGCTTCTTCTTCTGATTTGTTTTTGTTGTCTTTGAATCACATTCGCTTTCTCTGTTGGGTCGTCAGTTTTCATTTTTTTTTTTTTTTTTGCGTCAAATCTTGCGTGTTTTGCGTCTGGTCCGGTTCAGATGACAGATCTGTATTTGTGGTACCTACCAACGTGCGTTTTGTCCTGTTTGCTGTTTGTGGACTGAAAGAAGGGTGTTGTTGCCTTGGGGTATTTTGTAGACAAATCTGTTGGTTTTGTGTTCTGGTTTGGTGCCCCGCCGTTTTCATACACCCATGCACCGCTACTGCTACCTACACTATCGTGACAAAATCTTATAAGACCTTGAACATTGCCGCTTTGTGTACCATCACCATGGTTTGAGGAATAAAGTTTTTCAACCTATTCCATTTGGTTCCTTGGTTCCTATTTGAAATAGGTACCTACACTTGATCGGGTGTAAGTATAATCACCAATTTCTGTCATGTTTTCTCCCTTCTTTTTTTTCAGATTACGGAAATGCCACCTTCAGTCACGTAGGTACAAAACAAATAACTCCTTCAAGCACCTTGGTACTTTGAAACAGACACGACATCCATTGTCCATTTACTTATCAGACTTGTCCTTATCATTTGTAGGAACTGGAAACGATATGTAAGTAGGTAGTTACTTACCCAACTACAACCAAGTTCCAGATAGAAAGGAATGACTGACGAAAAGTAGTACGTAGACGTACAAGAAAGGGGGGTCTGGTTGTGCAACGATTACGTTTCACCGCACCATATATGATAACAGTATTCCAACAGCAAGGACACGAACGGATTGAACACACTTAGTAACTGGAACAAGAATCTACGAAAAAATAATGACCAATATTACTAACTGTTATAATTTGTTATAATTTACCTACTATTTATAATACAAAAAGAAAATGATTAGGCAGTAACCCTAACCAGATGGAAGAGAGATGAAAACCTTTGAATTAATACAAAATACATTTATTACCTACCTATTAATATTATACACTCAAACAAGTCGAAAGCGGGACATGGCAACATGAAGATAAGAAGATAAGATAAAAGATAACGTGGAAAATGGAACCGTATTCTTCTTCCGTATTCTCAGTTTCCTCTGAAGGGGGACTTCACGTGGTCAGTGGTCATAAAAAGTAGCGTGGGTTGTGAAAATTCACCCCGGTGAATGTTTCTGCATTTTTTGTCCCCCATTCAAAACAATATCCCCTATCCAAGCTAAGCCCGTAGTTAGGGTAGGTAGGGAGAAGAGTTCCACAAATAACATGAAAGAAAACGCCAGATTGGTATCTTATAAAAAACGCTGCAAATCCCTACACAACGGTTTATTATTTTGTATAGAACACCCTTCTGTTACAGATCACAGCTCTCTGTATAGATAACCCTTCTATATAGATCTCAGACCCTCCGTAGCCCAGTACCTAGCCCAGTACCTACTAGTTACTAGGTCCCTACTTAAATCACATGTTGGATGTTGCTAAAATAATTCTGTCAATGACAAACAGTAGCTAAAATGGAAAAAAGAAACACAAATGAAGTTTTGAAGGGAACTGTTGATGTGTGGTGAAAAAATATACTGTGCCCGTAGGGTTTCGACCTCGGGAACTTTGGCGATACAGTCTGTTACGTACACCACTGTACGTATAGCATCAACCTGGCCAAAATACTGGTGCTCTGTGCTCTCAACTACTCACATTGATGCCTCATACTCCCTGCTCTTTACGGCCAGTTGTGTAGCAAATTTTATGGCAATATCATAAAATGCTCAGGATGGTCTCAAAAATTCAGAAAAAATCAAAATATTTAAAAATGCGAAAAAAACCACACCTCAAAATAAAATTTCCGAGATAGGGATACTCTGGATTTTTCAACCCCTATTTTTCACCCCTTAGAGTTTAGTGACAGTAACGCCGAGCTTCGAGGACCAACTAGAGTCCAAACGGGATCCGTATACCAAATTTCGTGAAGTTTGGTTCCTGGCGAGTAAGGGAAAATTCGCGGGCGGCGTACGGCTGACGGTGGACGGCGGACAGCATACGGCGGACGAACGGAAATACTTTTTTTGATATTCGTATTCTACGTCCCTTGCAACGTAAACCGTGAAATTTTGAGGTGGAGGGGGGGGGGGGGGTCAAAAAAATTGTTTAATGGTCGATTCCAAAGGTTCATTATTGAAAATAATAAACCAAAACGCTGCAGTCACATGGGTTTATTATTCTCGACTGAATACGGCACGATTGGGACCTCAATGAAGAGACCCACAGAGCCAGTTTGTCAGTTTTAAACTCGAATATTAGGTTGCTATTCTGTCAAATTATTTTTGATCAAGGAAATGGTCATTGAATTGTGATGATCCACCTGATAATACTGCCTCCTGTGTTATTATACAAATTTCTGCCATTTTCACAGGTTTTGGACTTATAAATATTGAATGTTGAGAGTAAAAACTTTGTTAGAACCAACTTCATAATTTGGTCTCCTCACCCTAAAACACACGGAAAACGATAGGTACCTCACAAGCCCAAGTTCACTAAAACCTCAAAAATACTTAATTTTGCACCAATTTGGTTTATTATTCCATGAATAATAATACACTTCTGTCAATAATACACCTATGTATTCGCTCAAGAAAAAATGTATATATAACACCCCTAAAAATTTTTCCTTTTACGTTTAAAGGTGCGTACATTCCAGTGCAATGTCCGTTCGCCGCCCGCCGTATCATCCATATCTACTTTACTTTCAGTCTAAAAAATTCGTTCTTTCGCACACAGGCTCCATTTGGGCCCTAGTTGAGTCCCGAAACTTAGCAGCCCGATCGGAATTTACCCAACGGTGTTATGGGTAAAAAATGGGTGTAAAAATTAGGTTTTTTGGTGTTTTAGTAACATGAGCGTGTGAGGTATAGTTTTCCGTGTTTTTTAGGACGAGGAGACCGAGTATGAAGTCAACTTCGACCAAAGATTGAAAAATTGAGGTTCTAACGAAGTTTCAGCCTCAAAATTACGTTCAATTTTGGTCTAAAATCGTCGTTCTTCCGGACACAGTTTGGGTCCCCATTTGGTAACACCTAAATGTCGTAGTTGTGCTTCGAAGCTCGGCAGCCAGATCGGAATACACCGTCTGGTGTTATGGGGGAAAAGTGGGAGTAAAAATAGGGATTCTCGAGTTTTTTTGTCGAGGTTCTAGTAAACATGAGCTTGTGAGGCATTTTATTGTTTCCATACCTTTTAGGGCGAGAAGACAGACTCTGAAGTTGATTTTGACCAGAGTGATGAATAATTGAGGTTGTAACGAAGATTCAGCTCCCAAAATTCATTTTTGTGTGTCAAAAACCTGGGAAAATGTATGAAATCACCATAAATTTGTATAGTGACACTAGCAATAGTATCAACAGGTGAATCAAGACAATTAAATGGCACCAACAATTATCAAAGATAATTTTGTAGAAAAAAAGGAGCCTAATTCGTGTTTTTGGGGGCAAAAATTGGTGGAAACCATCAAAAGTAGCTATTAATTTTTGCACATCAAATAAACAATAAATGAACTGCCAACATTTCTGTAGGTATGTCCAGTAGAATAATAAACCCACGTGACAAGGACTTTGCAGCGTTTTGGAATCTACACACGTAAAAGAAGGAATTTCGAGGGGATGTTCCAAAAAAAAATTTCCGAACCGAATGCATACGTGTATTATTCAGAGAATAATAAACCAAATGCGATGTCCGTCCGCCGTACGCCGTCGGCCTACGGATAATTTTTCACAATAGGAGCCTGATCCGAGTTTTTAGTGCCAAAATAGGTGAAAACTGTCAAAAGTAGCTATTTCAATATTGCTGCACACGAAAGAAACAACAAATGAAAAGTCAACATTTTTGTATACGTCCAAAAGAATAATAAACCCGTGTGACATGATTTTGCTGCGTTATTGGAATCTAAGCACCTTGAAACGTAGAAGAAAAAATTTGAGGGGTGTCCCAAAAAGATTTTTCGAACACATAGGTGTATTATTCAGAGAATAATAAACCAAAATAAACTTTTCTTTGATACAAATACTACCTATTTAACTATTTCACAATATCTGGCGCATGGGTATTTTTTTTTTAAAATAAAAGTGAGTGTTCGTCTTAATCATGTAGTTCCACAGAATGCAGTTCGATCGAGCGGTAGGTAGTTCCACATTTTTGTAAAAAAAAAAACATGAATTGTAATTATATTTTTAGTAGCCCTAAGTAAGGTTGCAAATTGTTTTGTTATCTTGGCGGAATAAACATATTTTCCATTTCATTTCATTTCAGTTACTTAAGGGCCGTTCGTGTGTGACTCAACAAGTGATAGGTATTGATTATGAAGATCTAATTGACCTTTTAGAAATCATGAAAATAGTCGTTCAAAAAGTAGCTGGTTGGTAGGTAGGTACCTAACCGCGCAGGTAGGTATCACGCAAGGTTAATGCTTCAGGGACATCCAGTGGGCATTGTATTGGTAGCTTCAATCAGTTCAATGATATATTCTCCGTGGATGGCTTGTATTTTACTTTGGTACCTACTACCTAGTTGTTCCTTAGTAGTATGTAGTACTACAAGCTAGGGATGGGATATCGAGGGCTCGATATCGATATCGGTATCGATATTGACATCGGAAGAGTGGTATCGATACCAGGTAGATATCGGCTTCATAATATCGATATCAACCGATATATATCGATGTCGGTTATAAAAACTCCTACTTCGTTTATTTTAATTTTACCTACTTATTTTAATTTTATTTCCTTTTCTCCGAACATTTTTGCACTTGCAGTTCCTACCTAGATACCTACTGGTCAATAATTTACCGTGGACAAAGTAGGTGTAGGTGATTCCATGGTAGAATAAATACGATGGACTTGGAAATACGAAGTGGTTCAAAGTAGTGACCTCTAGTGTTGATACCTACCTAAAGCCTTTTTGTTCAAAATTCCTTTCTAAAAAAAAAAATTCTTCTGATTATTTTTTTATTTTGATTATTATTATTTTTTTTTCAATTTCAACAGGGGCTCAACACAACACAAAACGCTGCAAAGTCCTTGTCACATGGGTTTATTATTCTATTGGGCCTACAGAAATGTTGGCTGTTCATTTATTGTTTCTTTCATATAAAATAATCGAAATAGCTATCTCTGGTGGTTTCCACCAATTGTGGCCCCCAAAACACGAATAAGGAGCTCCTCTTTTTTTTTTTTTTTTTAAATAAATTATCTCTGATCATTGACAGTACCATTTAATCGTCTTGATCCACCTGTTGACACTTTTTCCAGTGTTATTCTACAAATTGATGGTGATTTCAGACGATTTCCCAGGTTTTTGACTCATAAAAAATCAAATTCGGGAGCTGAACATCTGGTAGAACCTCAATTTTCTATTCTTTAGTTAAAATCGACTTCATATTCGGTCTTCTCGTCCCCAAAAACATGAAAAACGATACCTCAAAAGCTCATGTTACCAACATGTTGCTAAAACGCAAAAAGTACCTATTTTTACACACATTTTCACTCATAACACCCCTGGGTATATTCCGATCGGGCTGAAAAGTTTCGGGACACAACTAGGGCCCAAATGGAGCATGTGTGCGGAAGAACGATTTTTTTAGACCGAAAATGAAGCCTGTACACGTGATACGGCGGACGGTGGACGGCGGACGGACATTGCATTTTTGGAATCTACGCACCTTGAAACGGAAAAGGAAAAATTTTGAGGGGGTGTTATAAAAATTTTTTGCTGAGCGAATACATAGGTGTATTATTCACAGAATAATAAACCAAAATGCGGATACTTTTTAGCCAACAACAGCACGGAAACGGAATGATGGCCACAAGAAGAACTTCGCGGTTCGATAGGCTGTCAGAATATCGATATATCGATATTATCGCCAGTGCTGATATCGATATCAGAATATCGGATATCGGACGCTAGATATCGATATTTCGATACTATCGGATATCGATATCCCATCCCTACTACAAGCTAACCTTTTCACACTATAACTCTTAAATCCATTTAAGTAATAATTATACCTACCTAATATAAAAACGCTGCAAAGTCCTTGTCACATGGGTTTATTATTCTATTGGACATACGTACAGGAATGTTGGCTGTTCATTTATTGTTTCTTTCATGTGAAATAATTGAAATAGCTATTTCTGGTGGTTTCCACCAATTTTGGCCCCCAAAACTTGAATTAGGTACGCTCGATGGTGCTTTTTTTTTCAATTTATCTTTGATCATTGGTAGTGGCATTTAATCGTCTTGATCCACGTGTTGATACTTTTCCTAGTGTTATTTTACAAATTGATGGTGATTTCAGACGATTTTCCAGGTTTTTGACTCATAAAAAATCAATTTTGGGAGCCGAACATCTGGTACAACCTCAATTTTCCACTCCTTGGTCAAAATCGACTTCATATTCGGTCTTCTCGTCCCCAAAAACTTGGAAAAAGATACCTCAAAAGCTCATGTTACTAACATGTTGTTAAAACGCAAAAAGTACCTATTTTCATCCACATTTTCGCTCATAACACCCCTGGCTATATTCCGATCGGGCTGCAAAGTTTCGGGACACAACTAGGGCCCATATGGAGCATGTGTGCGAAAGAACGACTTTTTTAGACCGAAAATGAAGCCGGTACAGCGATACGGCGGACGGCGGACGGCGGACGGACATTCCATTTTTGGAATCTACGCACCTTGAAACGGAAAAGAAAAAATTTCGAGGGGGTCTTATAAAAATTGTTTGCTGACCGAACACATAGGTATTTATGCACAGAATAATAAACCAAAATGAATGTTTCTTTGTTTATTCCGCAGGCCTTCCTATCGTATGCCTTCCTACACCATCTATCCGACTGCGATGAAACCACGGTGAGTTGTTGTGCGCGCGCCTCCGCAAAGGTTTCTGAATTAGTTGAACCCTTTTACAATATCTGGCGCGCATGTCTTTACACAGACAGTTGTAAGTAGGTATACGGCCTGCTTACTTCATTTATTCGTATTCGCTTCGGCGTACTCATTTTTTAATTGGGTTATAGCCCGAATGTTGAAGTACCTACCACCTATGTTCAAATTTTATAGTACGTACCTACTACCTATTTTTTTTTGGTAAAAATTTACCCGCCAAGAAAACCTCTTCATCCAAAAAGGATAGCAAAATAGCATGCTCGCTGCTTCGCACCTCGTTGTTGGATGTGCGTGTTCCCAAAAGGAAAGGTCTTTCATTATGCTGCGTTATAATAATTATATGTACCTATTGTTTTGAGCTTTAACTTTCGTCTAAAATCGATTTTGTACTATGTCTACTTCATGATTAATTCCTACAGATTCCAGTTTTCAGGTAGCCGAGCTGAGTGTACATGTTTTACTCGACTCAGTATCAAGTAATATTATTTTCGGTGGGTTGTAGTACGAATTTCGAATTGCTCCCTCACTACCGAGTCGATTTATTATTATTACCTCCAAGATCAAAATTTCCACTCGTTTTCTGGGGTCGGATTAAGGGTTGGGTTTCTGACATAGGTACCCCGTTCAATTCCTCCAAGATTAAAACTTCGATGTTACATACTTGAATTAAAACTCCTGGAATGCTATCTAGACGCAGTTTTAATTCGATGGCCTGCGCCATGGGGACCTTACTTACCTCATGAGTATATTAAATTCCTACTCTACATTATGTTCCTACTTCCGAATTCCATTCTTCGAAAAACTCCTTACTTCGATTCCCAACCCTGAACATGCCCTATAAACAAGCTTAGGGTTTCTATTACTGGCCTCGGATTTATACGGCGATGCCAAAGAACCTTTTCCGATCTAACGAATCGAAGAAGCGGGCGCGTATTAATCGGAAACGAACGTGGGTGGAAAGCGGTGGGTAGGGGGAAAAAAATCTTCCTTTTCCCAAAACAAAGAATCAATCACAAGGGCGGGAAATCCGACCTAAATGAGGCTTCTAACTAATTGAGTAAAAAGAAAAGGCTGCCCTCTTTCCTCAGGTTCAGCACTTTGACTGAAAAACTGAACCCATCACCGGGATTTCGTCTATAAATTCTTCCATCCGTTCAGAGGAGGAGGCGATTTATGGATCGTTTGAGAGGAAATATCGTCTAGCGTTTTGGCATACCTTCCTAGGTGCTATCCCGTAAGACAGAAGTCCTTCTCGAGAGCGGTTATCGTGTACATCCTCCACCTACATTTGAAAGTAGGAAGTAGGAATTAAATATTCATTAAAACGATAGTGGATTTTTAGAGACACTGCTCAGGAGGCAGGAGCCAAGAACTCGTTGGTAGGTGGTTTGGTCTTTGTGACGGAGGTGGGGGGCTGTTTGTCCAATGGACGTTGATTTGTTGGTTTATTATTCTTTGAATAATCCTATGTATTCGCTCAGCAACAAATTTTTATGACACCTCCTCAACATTTTCTCTTTTACGTTTCAAGGTGCGTAGGTGCGTAGATTCTCAGAAAACGCTGCAAAGTCCTTGTCACATGGGTTTATTATTCTATTGGAGTTCTAGAGTTTTTTGTTGGCTGTTAAATGTATTGTTTCTTTCATGTGGAATGATTGAAATAGCTATTTCTGATGATTTCCACCAATTTTGGCCCCCAAAACATGAAATAGGTACGCTTTTTTTTTTTTTTTAAGATCATCTTTGATCATTGGTAGTGGCATTTAATGGTCTTGATTCACCTGTTTACACTTTTTCCAATGTTATTGTACACATTGATGGTGATTTCAGACAGTTTTCCAGGTTTTTGACTCATAAAAAACCAATTTTGGGAGCTGAACCTTTGGTAAAACCTCAATTTCCGCGTCTTTGGTCAATATCGACTTCATATTCGGTCTTCTCGTCCTCAAAAACATGGAAAAAGATACCTCAAAAGCTCATGTTACTAACATGTTGTTAAAACGCAAAAAGTACCTATTTTTATACACATTTTCACTCATAACACCCCTGGGTATATTCCGATTGGGCTGAAAAGTTTCGGGACACAACTAGGGCCCAAATGGAGCAAGTGCGCGAAAGAACGACTTTTTTAGACCGAAAATGAGGCCTGTACACGTGATACGGCGTACGGCGGACGGCGGACGGACATTGCATTTTTGGAATCTACGCACCTTGAAACGGAAAAGAAAAAATTTTGAGGGGGTGTTATAAAAATTTTTTGCTGAGCGAATACATAGGTGTATTATTCACAGAATAATAAACCAAAACGCTGCAAAGTCCTTGTCACATGGGTTTATTATTCTATTGGAGTTCTAGAGATTCTTGTTGGCTGTTAAATTTATTGTTTCTTTAATGTGGAATGATTGAAATAGCTATTTCTGATGATTTCCACCAATTTTGGCCCCCAAAACATGAAATAGGTACGCTTTTTTTTTTTTAAGATCATCTTTGATCATTGGTAGTGGCATTTAATGGTCTTGATTCACCTGTTTACACTTTTTCCAATGTTACTGTACACATTGATGGTCATTTCAGACAGTTTTCCAGGTTTTTGACTCATAAAAAACCAATTTTGGGAGCTGAACCTTTGGTAAAACCTCAATTTCCGCGTCTTTGGTCAATATCGACTTCATATTCGGTCTTCTCGTCCTCAAAAACATGGAAAAAGATACCTCAAAAGCTCATGTTACTAACATGTTGTTAAAACGCAAAAAGTACCTATTTTTATACACATTTTCACTCATAACACCCCTGGGTATATTCCGATCGGGCTGAAAAGTTTCGGGACACAACTAGGGCCCAAATGGAGCATGTGTGCGAAAGAACGACTTTTTTAGACCGAAAATGAAGCCTGTACACGTGATACGGCGTACGGCGGACGGCGGACGGACATTGCATTTTTGGAATCTACGCACCTTGAAACGGAAAAGAAAAAATTTTGAGGGGGTGTTATAAAAATTTTTTGCTGAGCGAATACATAGGTGTATTATTCACAGAATAATAAACCAAAACGCTGCAAAGCCCTTGTCACTTGGGTTTATTAATTATTCCTTCGGACATACGCCCAGAAATGTTGCTGTTCATTTATTGTTTCTTTTATGTGAAATAATTGAAATACATAGTGATTTTAGGTGGTTTCCACCAGTTTTTGCTCCCAAAAGCACGAATTAGGTTTTTTTTTTTTAAACAGATAAACTGTGATCATTGACAGTGCCAGGGACAGGATATTTGTAAAGGAATCCTTCTGGAAACCTTTGGGCTTATCCTTCCGAAAAGTCAAGAAAAACGCTGCAAAGTCCTTGTCACATGGGTTTATTATTCTATTGGAGTTCTAGAGATTTTTGTTGACTGTTAAATGTATTGTTTCTTTCATGTGGAATGATTGAAATAGCTATTTCTGATGATTTCCACCAATTTTGGCCCCCAAAACATGAAATAGGTACGCTTTTTTTTCTTTTTTTTTTTAAGATCATCTTTGATCATTGGTAGTGGCATTTAATGGTCTTGATTCACCTGTTTACACTTTTTCCAATGTTATTGTACACATTGATGGTGAAAGTGGATGGAGTATGGTGAATTGCTCAGCACATACTACCAAACCCCACGCTCTGCCATCATGTGAGAGAATATGACAGTGGGCCCTCGAGAGTCCCCCTCCTAGACCAGCCAGATTATCACCGGAAGGTATATCGATTAGGCTTCCCCAAGCGACCCCGCCTTCACCGGACCAAAAACTACTCGAGAACAGCCATACTGTAACAGCTTGCATGTGCTTAACCGTCCAGCGATTAGCACTTCACACCTCATGGAATCATGTGAAGCCTACAGGGACTTCAGTTGAAATAATAAGTTAGTGTCTCGCTTTGGAGTGCCACTCCCCCCCCCCCCCCGCCACCGGGATATAATAATAGTAAGTAAGGTCAAATCCAGGGTTATAATAATAATAACAATATAAGAGTTCCCCTAACTAATTGATTTATTAGGATTGCTGGTCCTGAAGTCTTCTCGTAAGTTATCACTATCACCTTCTTCAAATAATTTGATCTAATTTTGGTTTCAGAGGATAAACAACCTATAATAAAATTTATTTGAAGGATAAGGAGGGTTTTTTATGTTTTTTTTTTTTTTTAATCGTTAGCTTTCATGGAGCGTTCCTAGGATGAGAAAATGGAGGAAAACGTGCTTCATCGATCAAAACATTTAAGTTTGTCTGAAAAGTGACAAATCGAAGTCTTAGGCTGCTTTTGAGGTATCAAACCTAAACAATTGAGGCACTAGCCACCAAGACCCGTCAGTCTGGTTCTTATGAACTCCAGTTGATTTGTAGAGGACAATGGCTATTGTTCAGGGGCATGGTTCGGGGGTGAACAACCCTCTCCATCCCCTAAGTCGAATTTCTCCTGGTCTGTGGGTAACCGAGTTTACCCAGGCAGTAGCGATTTCTTCAACCCCTAGTTCTTTCGTCCGCCGCACGGCCATGCGCTGTTCGGGAGAAATCAGAACTCTTGACTCGTCACAACTCGTCTCGCAGAAGTTCCTCGATGTTTTTAAATTGCAAGATAAGGTAAGATACTACCTATTCGTAAATCACCACAATGAGTTTGGTAATACCATCGAGATAAGAGTAGATCTTACTCTAACGTCGATGGTTAATACACCGTCAAAGATGGACTATTCAACTTATTGCAGACTATTTCTTCTTATACAGACTTCTTGTAAACTATTTCTGTTTATTCAGATTATTTCAACTGTAACCTTTATTTTAGTTAACAAGCCTACCTACATACTAGAAATCAAAAACTTAAAAAGAAGTTATTCAAATATGAACTTACAGACTATTCAATTTATTGTAGACTATTTATTTTTATACAGACTTCTTGTAGATTATTTATATTTATTCAGACTATTCAATTGTAACCAGTATTTTCGTTAGCAAGCCTACCGCACTAGAAGTCAAAAACTGTTTTTTAAAAGTTATTTCACGAAAAGGTTAGAAAACAGGAAAGTGAATAATGTATTGAAAACAATAAACTTATTTTTAATCTTCTGATCACACAACATTGAAACATACATCGCGACATTTGGTTTTTCCCTGTTTTGAAATAGTGAAAATATAAACAGTTATTACAGACATTCGATCTTTTATAATAATCTCAGTGATGAATTTCATTCATAGAAACCGACATTTTTCAATATTTATAATATAAATAATATTATTATATACATACACCTATCATACATCCATTCTTCGATTATCTTAAAAATAATTACGTCTAGGTATAACAACAATATACACTCATTTATTTCTTGAAAGGAAAACGGCAGAGGAGTGAAAAGGATAACTAGATTTAATTGATGTATTGTAATCGATCAAGTTGAAAAAGCAGAATTAAGGTACGTAGTCCATTCATGTTCGGTAGAACTAAAAATACCTAGGTAGAAAAGGTTTGGGATGTAACTGTTGAAAATCGCCAACCATATAAAAAAGTAAATAATAAAAACTGTGCTAATAGAAACATTGGCAATGGAGATGTGGGTGATGACATGGAAGTATCAGTATTGGAACAAAATACAAGTTCACTGTTGAAAATTGATTATAATAAATAAAAATATAATAATAGATCGAAGGTCTTGAAACCTCATTTTTTTTATACAGCTGTTGGTTGAGTCAGATTTGAAAATTACCTATGTGAGTTTCCAGATTGTACAGCACAGATTATTGAACACGCTAAACAATACTATGAACCAGTTTCACTGTTTGACTTTCGATTCATAACTTCTTTTGTGCTCGACATGGGAGAATCTAAAAACATCTAGAAGATCTACTAATTACATCGAAAGGAACGGGGAAAATCCTGGAGAGTTAATTGATAAAATGGCGACTGCTAATGTTGATCGCTACGAAATGCCATTTTCCTTACACCGTACATAATATGTATATTTATACGACATTCAACAAGTCGCATGCGCTTGGAGGGTATGAAACGGACTTCTATGATGTTTCGCGACTCAGCAATCGTTGGACGTAAATTTACGTACCTATACATATTTTATAAGTTCCACTAAGTTCCGCTGTATAGGTATCATTTCGTTCCTAATAGTGTATCACACGATTATCAGTATTAGGTACTGCAAAGACAACGGCCATTGAAGATTCATCGTCATCTTCTTTCTTCATTAAATTGTACAGAGTTTTAACGACTTCGATTACAACACAATAAGGCACTTTTTTCTATAGGGTCTCGCAAGATGTCCGTTTTCATTGAGCAGGTTGTGGAGATTTAATCCGGGGGTGGCATTAGTGGTCCTTCCGTTACCCAGCTTCTCCGGTACTCTGAAAAACGAAAAAGTGCGTTTGAAATCAAACGAATAAATAAAATAACTTTCAATAATTTAAACGCCGTTTATTGCTTCCGAGTCTGCGAAGCAGCGGAAGCCTTGTGTTCACTTTCGTGAGCCAAAAAATTTTTGTCTTCAGAAATAAAAATTTCCACTTGCATTTTGCGTTTCAAAGCCTACTGAACAAATTTGGTTCCGTGTCTGTCGGTCTGTGGGTCTGTGAGTCTGTGAGTCTGTCCGCATTTCCTTGTTACAGCCATAACTTCCACGATTTTTAATTGATTCAGCTCAAATTTTGAGGGATGGTGCGGATAAGGCCCCTTGAGGTCCCATACAAATTTCAACATGATTGATCCAGCGGTACGCCCTGCGCATGCGCTAACGTTAAATTCAACAAACACGCATAACTTTCACAATTTTGATTCAATTTCGCTCAAATTTTCAAGGGTTGTTTGGACGAGGCCTATTGAGTTCCAGTATGAATTTCAGCATGATCGGACCCTCGGTGCGCTCTGCGCATGCGCTGGCGTGAAATAGATTCAATTTCCTTGTTACAGCCGTAGTAACCAAAGATTTCACCCAATTTCAATGTAATTCTCAGGGATTAAGCGGGTAGGGCCCATTGAGGTCCCATACAAATTTCAACATGATAGAGCCAGCGGTTCGCCCTGCGCATGCGCTAACGTGAAATTCTTCAAACACGCATAACTTTCGCAATTATGTATAATGGACGTAATGTATTATGGACGTCATGTTATGTAATATGTATATTTCATGTAATGTTATGCAATGTTATGTAATGTAATGTTATGTAATATGTATATTTTACGTTATGTAATGTAATGTAATGTAATGTTATGTAATGTTATGTTATTTTGCTTCCGAGTCTGTTCTATTTTATAATGGGTCACTCTGATTGTGACGAGGAAGCTCCTGTGCCATCACCTTGGCAGTGTATTTTTGTATTACCGACGGGATGGTAAAAGTCATGTTTAAAAATAGATTCTATGAATAGGTAACAATAACAACAACAATATCAATAATAATAATAATCATTATTAAAACGGATTCATGAATGCCATATGGCTTCTTTCCATGTGTGGTGGTGGTAGATGGGCCAATGAATTTTTTTCTTCTTGTTTTTGCTCCATTTTATTATTGCGTGAAACCAGTCGGCTATTATTGCATGAAACCTACTGGGTTTGCGATTCGGACAGCACCCGATAAGATTGTCTTTCGACAAAAAAAAGATGGAATGATAAGCACATAAATGAACGATTCTGAGTTCAGTGAAGGAATCAGGTAGTTTACATAGATCATTAACAAGGAGTATCTCGAGAATCAAGCCCTGGGTCAGAAGACAGCAATCTATCCAGGTAGGTATATTCTGAGAACGGCCCTTCAGGTAAGATCTGGAGAGACCCAGGAAATGACTCCTTTTGTGCCATGATATTCAAGTTTTTCCGACAGAGCGACACGAAAATTAAAAATGAGTTATTTCTGACCATGGCCGTTAACTCTTGAACGTGAGACTTAACGGACAGATTGTATTAGTAGGGGAAAGGCAACATATATTTGGGATACCTACTTTTAAATTCATATTTCTTGCAAATCAGCAATGTTAGAAAATCTATTTTTGGTTGTTTATGAGGGCAATCTATTCCTAATTGGAAAACGTCTTAGGTATCACTTAGGAGACATGTTAATTTTTGCAGAAAACAGGATTTCCGGTGCCTAGGCAAATGGTGACCCTATTTGGGACAAAGGGTGCCTAATTTGGGATATCCATAATTCCGTTAATCACATCCATTATTCTACTTACTGAGGAGCGGAATATACCATCAAAATTTAAAATCAAATCGAGTTGGCAAATTTACACGTAAGTATTAGGCATTAACCTTTAAACGTAAAAAAACCATTTAGTTGACGAGAGATATAATCAGAAACAAATCAGAGGAATAGTCTTTCTACGTAGTAGAAATAAAATCTGCTCTGGTAATTTTGTTAATTACACATTTTTTAAGACATTATCAGTCTCATATGACATTATGAAGTACCTACTCAAAATATATATCACATTACAATTGAATCACATAATTATTATTCAGGTAGGTACAGTGAAATCTCCTATTTACAGATTCGCTTACAAAATAACATATATTCCTATCTATCAATTCGTGAAAAAGACAGAAATGGTCTGAATGGGACCACCATCGATATCTGGAAAATACAGTTCAAAACGAATCAGAAAAAAAAACCGTGGATAGTTATAAGGGTTTATTACTGAAAATAATAATCCTAAAACTCTGAGGGTAAACTTGAGAGCAAACGAACAACCTGTAGGTAGTTGCTTACCTTCCTACTGGAAAAAATGTTCATAGAAGGCTACCCACAATTTCGTTTCCCCAGGAGCCATCTATACATATAATAAAACAGTGTCTGTTTGTTTGTCTGTTTGTTTGTTTGTCTCGGCATCAATTGAGAACGGCTGAACGTAGAAAGTTGCGGCTGGTACCATTTGACGCAGAATTTATCTGGGAAGGTTTATGAAAAATCCGCATTTGAATCTGTCCATCCGTTGAAACGCTATGAATGAAATACTACTAAAAAACGTGTTATAATCACTTCGATGAGGACGTTTATGCTTATAACTAGCTGTGTACCCGCGCTTCGCAACGGTAGAACCGACGCGTGTTGCTGCGATTTAAATAAATGGAGCCAACGGTCATGTATTTTAATATGCCTGTATCCCCCCCTCCTCAACTGATCAGAAACCTTCCCCAATGCCAACCCTAACTGCCTTTAACCCCCCCCCCCCCCGTATCCTATGAACCCTCCCTACCTGGTTAGAAACATTCCTCAATGTTCACACAACAAATTCCCAAAGTTGCACTCCAATTGGTCAAGTACTTAGTTTTGAAATTTCTGTAGACCCCCCCCCCCCCTCTCATAACCTGTACCCCCCTCCCACTAACATCCTGATTGAAGTACCACTTGAATGTACTCGTCGAGCTGAATCCAGAATCTAATTACAATCGGATTTACGTCCAACCGTTCAAAGTTATTATAAGCATAAACGTCCTCATAGAAGTGATTATAACACGTTTTTTAGTAGTATTTCATTCATAGCGTTTCAACGGATGGACAGATTCAAATGCGGATTTTTCATAAACCTTCCCAGATAAATTCTACGTCAAATGGTACCAGCCGCAACTTTCTACGTTCAGCCGTTCTCAATTGATGCCGAGACAAACAAACAAACAGACAAACAAACAGACACTGTTTTATTATATGTATAGATAACTTTGAACGGTTGGACGTAAATCCGATTGTAATTAGATTCTGGATTCAGCTCGACGAGTACATTCAAGTGGTACTTCAATCAGGATGTTAGTGGGAGGGGGGTACAGGTAATGAGAGGGGGGGGGGGGGTCTACAGAAATTTCAAAACTAAGTACTTGACCAATTGGAGTGCAACTTTGGGAATTTGTTGTGTGAACATTGAGGAATGTTTCTAACCAGGTAGGGAGGGTTCATAGGATACGGGGGGGGGGGGGGTTAAAGTCTATACATATAATAAAACAGTGTCTGTTTGTTTGTCTGTTTGTTTGTTTGTTTGTCTCGGCATCAATTGAGAACGGCTGAACGTAGAAAGTTGCGGCTGGTACCATTTGACGCAGAATTTATCTGGGAAGGTTTATTAAAAATCCGCATTTGAATCTGTCCATCCGTTGAAACGCTATGAATGAATTACTACTAAAAAACGTGTTATAATCACTTCTATGAGGACGTTTATGCTTATAATAACTTTGAACGGTTGTACGTAAATCCGATTGTAATTAGATTCTGGAGTCAGCTCGACGAGTACATTCAAGTGGTACTTCAATCAGGATGTTAGTGGGAGGGGGGTACAGGTTATGAGAGGGGGGGGGGGGGGGTCTACAGAAATTTCAAAACTAAGTACTTGACCAATTGGAGTGCAACTTTGGGAATTTGTTGTGTGAACATTGAGGAATGTTTCTAACCAGGTAGGGAGGGTTCATAGGATACGGGGGGGGGGGGGGGGGTTAAAGGCAGTTAGGGTTGGCATTGGGGAAGGTTTCTGATCAGTTGAGGAGGGGGGGATACAGGGGGTGTCTGTTCTACCGTTGCGAAGCGCGGGTACACAGCTAGTCTGCAATAAAACCCGGGTCATAGAATTGACCGACATTTCGTGGGGAACCCAATTTGGGATATAAAAAACTGAAGACCCACTCACTATTCCGAATTAGGAGAAACATCAGTAAAAAAAAAACTTTCAAAAGCTACCACTATCCATTTGAATAAAAGTAACATCTAACCGCGTGGAATCAGTAGGTAGTAATTATTTGTACTTTTGACGGGTAAACTGAAAAAATAAAAAATTAACACGTCAGTTAGTTGACCAAGTCAGTGACTGGAGTGACTCTGATAACAGCTTTTTGATTAAACTGCAGTAGTAGTCAGGTACCTACAAAACTGCCTATTGTGGCGAAATCATTATGAGGGCTTTCAAGGCTCCAAACTGCCATGCTACCCCAAATTAGGAGCTATCCTCAAATAAAGGTGTCTTTCCTGTATTGATCACTTATCTTCCTTGCTTACCCCGTCCCTTGCGTTTCCCTCCTTGGATCAACAAGTCCGTTTGATAATAACACAGCAAAATATCATGATTTTTTCCTGTTTGCTATCGCCACTTTAGAGTTGGAACCAGAAGGGAACACTGGTAATGTTCCAATGGTAAGCTGTCGTTCAGGACCACCCCTATCACAAGACCCTCCAGACCATTAGGACCCTAACTCAGTTGAGATTACGGACCCAACTTGAGGGACCGCCCATCCCTTGAACCCCCATCCCACCCATAATTTGTACGGTGGGAGCGAGCACAACCGTTCTTCCGTACCTACATAATTCCACCCTAGAAAAACTCCCTTTACCCCGTCCGCCATCTTTCTCAAATTTTATCTCTTTTTCCTCGGTTTCAACTCCTCTCCAGTCCTGGAAACAGGATGACGACAAAGCAGGGATTTTCGGGCTGAAGCCGCGGTAAGATCGATGGGCGAGGCGCCACCCGCCCGCATTTCACGTAGTTTTTTTTCCTGGTTCGACTCCAAAAGGTAACTCACCTAAGGGTAGGAGGATGGTTCATGGATTCCGCTGAAGTCAGCAGCATTCAATAAAGACTCAAACGTCGATGAATCCCTTCTACAGGGCCAGCATCGCTATCTTACAGTTAGAGTGGTTAGAAAAGCTTCCAACAAATAAAAGGACTCGTGATGTTACCTATGTCCCAATAATCCCAATGAGCGACGGATGAGGCAAGGGCTGCAAATATCACTCCTCTTCCTAGTTATTCCCTTACTTGATACATTTCTAAGACAAATTTAAGGTTTTCCTAAACAAACTGAAGATTTAGGTATGCATTTTAGAACAAAGATTATTAAATAATCTTTGTTCTAAATGTTTGTTGGGAAAAACTTGATCCGATAAATTTTATCGGATCAAGTTTTTCCCAATCCTATTAAATTAATTTCCTATTAAAGAGTTTTTAATGAGAAGTAGATAGAGACATAGGTCATCACTTTACACATCAATCATGCAACAAAATATTTATGTGAGTAGCCTTTAGATTATCTACCTAAATTTCTGACGGAGCGTGCAAAAATTAGGAACCTAATCCAACGGCGTTCATGCCTACTGGTCGTACATCCCGAACAAAACGAATAATACTGAAACTAATGTATGGATAATGCAGGAGTGACTGCAATAGAGGCACTGTATAATGACAGTACAGTGTACATAGTAGAGGCATTTTAGAAACTGCTACATCAGTCTGTCGAATTCTAGGTGATTTGTTAATATTCCTCCTTTTGAATGCGAGAGGTTGGAAGACACATTCCATCTCTCTCGAAGAACCGATCAACAAGAAGGTCGCTTCAAGATATATATAACGGAACGAAAATGATGTCCGTAAGACGATTCCCGGGTCAGAGTCTTACGGGGAACAGAATGTATATAAACCGCTGATAACGATAAAGGATTTTGCTACATTCCTTGCAGATGCAACAATATTATTATGAAAAGCTGGGTAAATTGCCTATACTTTCTTGGATAAAAATTCTCTCGTGCTCTTACAGGTAAATTGTGGGTGAGACATGGCAAGGGATCTCTAAATGATACAGCTAATGACTTTGTGACGGACCCCCCCCCCCCCCCCCGAAATTGGACTTTTAGCCAATTTCAATCTCCCCTATGAAAACAATTATTATCCGCCATTTCTGAGTCCTGAGTAATTATTATTGATTACCTATTATCTAGGAACCCATATCATCTACGTATGAGACCGCCGCACAACTCGCTGTCGACGACTTCGCTTTCTTTCTATCCCACCTACATAATAAAATACCTAAGTATCATACCTAACTACCTGTGAACATACGATGACAAGGCTCATCGTACATAGTTGTTCCTCGTTTCGTGCCAAAGAACCATGAGAACCGGTAATAATGAGCTGGTCGGTGATATCCCAGTCTCCCCGAGAGATGAAGAGTTGGTATACTGCACAAGACTGTTGAATGAGTTCTTCAGGTCGGGCGTTCATCTCGAAAAAGGGCCCATTATCCTTTAGGAGGATAACCAAATATTTCATTCTGCATTAACAATGACGATACTAAATTCCGCAGTTGAATTCGCTGAAGAGGTCCGCTTAAGCGCAGTTCGTGAATATTCCCTCAGTGGTGCAACCATTCTTTGGTGCCAGCCTGGAATAATTTATCACTCCTGTTTCTCTGGCCTAGAGAGTAAAGCAGCATCTCATTTCCTTTAAATAACCATCGAGCTATCTGCAGTCAGAACGTGAACATCAGTTGATGCCCTTCAGCTAGTTGATATTGTTCATTGATCTTTTGGCTTGCAACTGCTCCAGCGAAGTCTTTGAATTATTTTTGGTCTACTATTTTCAATAATAAACATTTGGAATCGAGCATGGAAAAAAACACGATGGTTTCCGTTTCACGGTATAGGTTTGCAGAATCCGAAAATGGAATACAAACATTTCTGTCCGTCCCCCGTACCTCGCACTTTCCTTAGTTACCATGAACCAAAATTAACGAAATTTGGTTTATAGGTCCCATTTGGGGTCTAGTTGGTCCGCGAAGCTCGGCGATACTGTCAGTCACCTCTAAGGGGTGAAAAATAGGGGTTGAAATTTTCAGAGCGCTGTTGCTCGAAAACTTCCAATAGAAGGGTATGGTTTTTTGCGATTTAAATTGATCTCGAACTAAAGAATTTTTTGAGAATACCCGGAGCGTCATACATTCAGCCGTTCGTTTGGAGCGAAAAGCTTCGTCAACATGATCGTGAACGAAACGGTATAAATCCGGCCCAGATATCAGTTCTAGGGAATAAATTATTATAAGCAATGGCTGTATGAAATCGAGTTGGTTGTTCTGTGATATTAGCTCATTTGAAGAATGGCAGTTTTTTTTATTTTGTTGATAGGTACACATTTTGTATCTTGAACAAACACACAAACATTTTATCTAATGAATAATTTATTAATTACTGAATTATTGAATATTACGCATTTTTATGAAACTGCAATTCCCGATCCGGCTGGCTCCAGTTCTCGATTTATGACTTTCCTGGGAGGAGCACGAGGGTAGGTATTGACGCAGAAGGGGCATCTTAGCTAATTAATAAACCGTTGTGTAATCATTTGTAGCATTTTTTTACGGTAGGTACCTATACAACGGGGGTTTCGTTCGGGTGAGTAAGCGGAACATTCATGCAATTTGATACGTATGATTTCCAGTTCAGTAAAAAATTAGTGATTATAAACCCACGCTAAATGGCAGCCAAGACTTCTCGAGTGCAGAGAGGTTTCATTCTTGTTGAGTCAACTAAGTCTAAGTGAGATACTACCTTCAGAAGCTTCACTGAATTATCCATCCAGCCTTTGCTTGCGTACCTACTAAGTACTCCTAATTAATTAACCATTAGTCAGAAATAAATTTTACTTTCTTACGAGTTATTGAGTTGCACTCTACCAACTAGCTGAATGACTGGTAGAGAGAAGGCGTTCAACGCCTTTCAAAAAGTGGCCAAGCTCCGTCCTAATTTTCGCGTGTGGAAGGGCATGTGTGCCATAAACGATGTCTAGCAACTCCGGGGCGTAACATTTAGGTTGCCACTGCAACTGAAAATGCCTAGTTGGTCCGCGAAGCTCGGCGTTACTGTCAATCATTGCTAAGTGTTGAAAAATAGGGGTTGATATTTTCGAAACGCAATAGCTCGGAAATTTCCAATTGAAAGGTATGATCTTTATGACGTTTTCAAATGATTAGGGTTTCTTTAGGCCACCCATAGCACTGTATGTCCAGCCGAGCCCAGTTAGCACCGACATTCTTCGTCAATCATACGGTATGCATAACTAAAACCCAGATAATAATTGTCGTTAACAGAGGCCATCTAATCACGCATTACATTTGAAGGATGGTTATTTTTGAATTTGTTGATGTCTAATTTTCCCCTATTTTTGATAGGTTCGTTGTTCACGGTCAAAAGAATCATCCAAATTAGTTGTAAATTTGGGAACATGTTGGGGGTCCTTCCTAGTTTCAGCGACCATCAGAATCTCCAATATGATGGGGGGGGGGGGGGGGGGGGGTGTCGTGTGACCGAAATGGCGGGGAAAGGAGCGGTGGGAAAAAGCATATTTTATGTAACTGTGACTGCCGAACGTTGTAAAGCGTATACTTCGACTCTGGTGACATTTTTGTCTTCTCTGTGTGTCTGTATACCTACACTTAAGTCTGTATGTGTGAGTGGGTGCGAGGGTAGGAAGATGTCCACGGTTAAAAAAACGACGCTGTTAATTCAGGGTCGCACGAAAAGAATTAAGTGATCTACGCATCAGAAGAGGTATCTATGCAGGAAAATAATAGTTCGTTGTGTAATAATTTGCAGCGTTTTGGTTTATTATTCTGTGAATAATATACCTATGTATTCGCTCAGCAAAAAATTTCTAAGACACCCCCTCAAACTTTTTTCTTTTCCGTTTCATGGTGCGTAGATTCCAAAAATGCAATGTCCGTACGCCGTACGCCGTATCACGTGTACAGGCTTCATTTTCGGTCTAAAAAATTCGTTCTTTCGCACACATGCTCCATTTGGGTCCTGGTTGTGTCCCAGAACTTTTCAGCCCGATCGGATTATACCCAGGGGTCTTATGAGTGAAAATGTGTGTAAAACGCTGCAAATCCCTGCACAACGGTTTATTATTTTGTATAGAATACCCTTCTGTTACAGATCACAGCTCTCTGTATAGATAACCCTTCTATATAACATTTATGTACTATTCTACACCCTCCGTAGGTTAGTACCTAACCCCGTACTTGTTACTATTATAGGTACCCACCTAAACCGTTGTGCAATAATTTGCCCATCAATAATACTTCAACGGTTGTTCAAGTTGCAAAAGTAGGTACCTACCAACAAAATCCAGCCCCTTCTTGGTAGATGAGCCGTTGTGTAATAATTTACCGTTATGTAATAATTTACCGGTGTGTAGTGATTTACCGTTGTGCAATAATTTGCCGTTGTGTAATAATTTGCCATTGTGTAATAATTTACCCATCAAAAATACTTCAACGGTTGTTCAAGTTGCAAAAGTACCTACCAACAAAATCCAGCCCCTTTTGGGTAGATGAGCCGTTGTGTAATAATTTACCGTTGAGTAATAATTTACGGTGGTGTCATAATTTACCTACCGTTGTGTAATAATTTGCCATTGTTTAATAATTTACCCATCAATAATACTTCAACGTTTGTTCAAGTTTCACAAGTACCTACCTACAAAATCCAATAGTCCATCACTTATCAAATGAAATAATATCGCAGAACAACCAACTCGACTTCATACAGCCATCCTTGATTACAATCAGGTGCTCCTTAGTGATGATATCCCGGCCGGTTTTATACCGTTTGATTCACGATCGTGTTGACGAAGCATTTTGGTGCACATGAACGGCTGGAGGTATAATGCTCCGGGTGGTCTCAAAAAATTGTTTAGCTCAAGACAAATTTAATAACGTAAAAAAAACAATACCCTTCATTCGAAAGTTTTCGAGATACGGCGTTCTGAAAATTTCAACCCCTATTTTGAACCCCTTAGAGATGACTGACAGTAACGCCGAGCTTCGAGGACCAACTAGACCCCGAATGGAACCTATAACCCGAATTTCATCAATTTTTTTTCATGGTAACTAAGAAAAGTGGCCCGTACGGTGTACGGCGTACGGCGGACAGACAGAAATATTTTTATTGCATTTTCGGATTCTTCATACCTTGAAACGTAAACCATCAAATTTTGAAGGGGGGTAAGAATTTTTTTTTGGTTTATTATTTTCAATAATGAACCATTGGAATCGAGCATGAAAAAAAAAATTCTTACCCCCCCTCAAAATTTGATGGTTTACGTTTCAAGGTATGTAGAATCCAAAACTGCAATAAAAATATTTCTGTCTGTCCGCCGTACGCCGTACGCCGTACGCCGTACGCCGTACGGGCCACTTTTCTTAGTTACCATGAAAAAAAATTGATGAAATTCGGGTTATAGGTTCCGTTCGGCGTCTAGTTGGTCCTCGAAGCTCGACGTTACTGTGAGTCATCTCTAAGGGGTTCAAAATAGGGGTTGAAATTTTCAAAACGCCTATACCATTTTTTTACGTAAATATTTTTACGGTTTTAAATAGTTCTTGAACTTGCGAGTTTTTTAAGACCATCCGGAGCATCGTACGTCCAGCCGTTCGTTCACAGTAAGGCCCCGAAGTTTGCACCGACAGGTATTTTCGACTCCAGTGTGAATGAAATTGTATACAATTCAAACCAAATCTCGTAACCAGAGACGCGCCCACAATAGGAATTTGTGAATACGGCCAATCATTGGTAGGGATCACCTGATTATATTGGCGGAGTATGAAGTCGAGTTGGTTGTTCTGTGATATTATTTCGCTTGAAAAATGATGGCTCTTTTGGAGTTTGTTGGTAGGTAGTGAAACTTGAACAAACGTTGAAGTATTATTGATGGGTAAATTATTACTACGGGAAATCATTACTCAACGGTAAATTATTACACAACGGTTCATTATACCATCTACGTAGAAGGGGCTGGAGTTTGTTGGTAGGTACTTTTGCAACTTTTTTCACTCCTCATCAACAATTTCTTTTCAGAACTTCATTATGTGTGTTTCTTTTTGTTAGGTACTGTTTGTCATCGGCAGAATTATTTTAGCAACATTTAACTCCTGATTTAGGTAGGTACCTAGTAACGAGTACGGGGTTAGGTACTAACCTACGGAGGGTCTGCGATCTACATAATATGTATATAATAGAATAGTACATATCATATATTATATAGAAGGGTTATCTATACATAGAGCTGTGATCTGTAACAGGAGGGTATTCTATACAAAATAATAAACCGTTGTGCAGGGATTTGCAGCGTTTTTTGTTGCTCGATTCCAATGGTTCATTATTGAAAATAATAAACCAAAATAGGTACGTTTTGCGTTTTAGCAACATGTTAGTAACATGAGCTTCTGAGATATCGTTTTCCATGTTTTTGGGGACGAGAAGACCGAATATGAAGTCGAGTGGAAAGAGTGGAAAACTTAGTTCTACCAAGTGTTCAGCTCCCAAAATTGATTTTTATTATTTTCAATAATGAACCATTGGAATCGAGCATGAAAAAAAAAATTCTTACCCCCCCTCAAAATTTGATGGCTTACGTTTCAAGGTATGTAGAATCCAAAACTGCAATAAAAATATTTCTGTCTGTCCGCCGTACACCGTACGCCGTACGGGCCACTTTTCTTAGTTACCATGAAAGAAAATTGATGAAATTCGGGTTATAGGTTCCGTTCGCTGTCTAGTTGGTCCTCGAAGCTCAACGTTACTGTGAGTCATCTGTAAGGGGTTCAAAATAGGGGTTGAAATTTTCAAAACGCCTATACTATTTTTTTTACGTGAATATTTTTACGGTTTTAAATTGTTCTTGAACTTGCGAGTTTTTTAAGACCATCCGGAGCGTCGTACGTCCAGCCGTTCGTTCACAGTAAGGCCCCGAAGTTTGCACCGACAGGCATTTTCGACTCCAGTGTGAATGAAATTGTATACAATTCAAACCAAATCTCGTAACCAGAGACGCGCCCTCAATAGGAAATTTGGCGGAGATGAAATCATTGCTAGGGATCACCTGATTATATTGGCGGAGTATGAAGTCGAGTTGGTTGTTCTGTGATATTATTTCATTTGACAAGTGATGGCTCTTTTGGAGTTTGTTGGTAGGTAGTGAAACTTGAACAAACGTTGAAGTATTATTGATGGGTAAATTATTACTACGGTAAATCATTACTCAACGGTAAATTATTACACAACGGTTCATTATACCATCTACGTAGAAGGGGCTGGAGTTTGTTGGTAGGTACTTTCGCAACTTTTTTCACTCCTCATCAACAATTTCTTTTCACAACTTCATTATGTGTGTTTCTTTTTGTTAGGTACTGTTTGTCATCGGCAGATTTTTTTTAGCAACATTCAACTCGTGATTTAGGTAGGTAACTAGTAACGAGTACGGGGTTAGGTACTAACCTACGGAGGGTCTGCGATCTACATAATATGTATAGAATAGTACATATCATATTATATAGACGGGTTATCTATATTTAGAGCTGTGATCTGTAACGGAAGGGTAATCTATACAAAATAATAAACCGTTGTGCAGGGATTTGCAGCGTTTTTATGAGTGAAAAACCTGGGAAATCGTCTGAAATCATCATCAGTTTGTATAATAACACTGGAAAAAGTGTCAACACATGGACCGAGACGATTAAATGGCACTACCAATGATCAAAGATAGTTTAAAAAAAAAGGAGCGTACCTAATTTGTGCTTTAGGGGCCAAAATTAATGGAAACCATCAGACATAGCTATTTCGATTATTACGCATGAAAGAAACAATAAATGAACAGCCAAAATTTCTGTAAGTATGTCCAATAGAATAATAAACTCATGTGACAAGGACTTTGCAGCGTTTTTCCATAGAATTAAGTGATCTACGCATCGGAAGAAGTATCTATGCAGGAAAATAATAATCCGTTGTGTAATAAATTTCCAGCGTTTTTGGTTTATTATTTTCAATAATGAACGATTGGAATCGAGCATGAAAAAAAATTCTTACCCCCCTCAAAATTTGATGGTTTACGTTTCAAGGTATGTAGAATCCAAAACTGCAATAAAAATATTTCTGTCTGTCCGCCGTACGCCATACGGGCCACTTTTCTTAGTTACCATGAAACAAAATTGATGAAATTCGGGTTATAGGTTCCGTTCGGGGTCTAGGTGGTCCTCGAAGCTCGACGTTACTGTCAGTCATCTCTAAGGGGTTCAAAATAGGGGTTGAAATTTACAGAACGCCGTAGCTCGAAAACTTCCGATAAAAGGGTATGGTTTTTTTTACGTTAATAAATTTTTCATGAGCTAAACAATTTTTTGAGACCACCCGGAGCATCGTACGTCCAGCCGTTCGTGAGCACCAAAAAGCTTCGTCAACACGATCGTGAATCAAACGGTATAATTCCGCCCGGATATCATAACTACGGAGCATCTGATTATAATCAAGGAAGGCTGTATGAAGTCGAGTTGGTTGTTCTGCGATGATATTTCATTTGATAAGTGATGGACTTTTGGATTTTGTTGGGAGGTACTTCTGAAACTTGAACAAACGTTGAAGTATTATTGATGGGTGAATTATTACACAATGGCAAATTTTTACACACCGGCAAATTATTACACAACGGTAAATTATTACACATCGGTAAATTATTACACCACGGTAAACTATTACACAACGGTAAATTATTACACAACGGCTCATCTACCCAAAAGGGGCTGGATTTTGTTGATCGGTACTTTTGCAACTTGAACAACCGTTGAAGTATTATTGATGGGTAAATTATTACGCAATGGCAAATTATTTAACAACGGCAATTTTACACAACGGTAAATTATTACACCACGGTAAATTATTACACAACGGCTAATCTACCAAGAAGGGGCTGGATTTTGTTGATAGGTACTTTTGCAACCTGTACAACCGTTGAAGTATTATTGATGGGCAAATTATTACACAACGGTTCATTATTCTATCTCCGTAGAAGGGGATATACAGGTAAATTATTACACAACGGTTTAGGTAGGTAGTACCTAGTAACGAGTATGTGGTTAGGTACTAACCTACGGAGGGTCCGCGATCTACATAATATGTGTAGAGTAGTACATATGTTATACAGAAGGGTTATCTATACGGAGACCTGTGATCTGTAACAGGAGGGTATTCTGTACAAAATAATAAACCGTTGCGCAGGGATTTGCAGCGTTTTTCCATAGAAATGAATGATCTACGCATCAGAAGAAGTATCTATGCAGGAAAATGATACTCCGTTGTGTAGTAATTTTCCATTGTGCGGTCTCCGATTTATGGTATGACTTTTCTTTGATCACTGTAACATCAGTTAACCACCTAGTGTACAGTATGTATTCATATTGATGAGGTTTGATTGTTCCGATGACTTCCAACATGAAGCCAAGCTGCTGGAATTGCATCTGAAGCAAGCTTAAGGGAGCATCTTCAGGTAGGTAATTGAATTACGTGCCGGATCATTCAGTCCATTCGGCAGCCCCGAGAATCTACTGCATGACTGCTAACAAGAACTACCGATCATATGAATAATAATTCTACTAGCAACAACTACTTATCATAACAATCATAGTGTGCGCATTATTTATTTATTTTAACTCGCACAATATATTACAATAATAATTGGAATATAAATATTCGGCGCTCCTGTCGTCAGTAGCCGTCGAACGCTGTTATTACGCATGTCCGGGTATGCAACTAACTAGCTGTGACAAAAATATTCTTCAGAGTTTTCATCTACCTCTCTTATACATTTCCTAGAAAATGGTGGAAGCGAAAGTGAAACGCGAGCCAACTAATTAAGAGAGGATTAGAAATTATATTCGAAGGTCGGTTCCCAGGGGTTCATTTGAAAATGATAAACCAACATTTATCAACAGAATAATGTTGTGTTCAGGTGATTTCTAGAACGAGTAATTACACTTCTATGAAATTATTTGATATAAATTAAACGTTGAAATCCTTTCAAAGAGATTAAGCAGTAAGTGGATGACAGTTAATAATAATAAAATAAGAAATACGGTACGAACGGCTGTCAAACTGTCAATGGGGAATAATTATTATGCTTTATATATATATATATATATATATACATATATATATCTGAAAGAATCTTCGGAAGGATGAAAGTAGAGTTGAGTTGAATTTGGGAAAAAATGATCTGTTCATCTTTTGGTTTATCATTTTCAATAGTGATCCTTCGGAATTCAGCATGAACATTTTTTTAACACCCACCCCCCCCCCCCCCTTGAAATGTGATGGTTCCCGTTCCAAATTTGAGTTTTTTTGAGTTATTAGGTGTCAAGAAACGGTAAAAATGGCTAAAATCGCGAACAATTGATATAAAATCACTGAAAGTCGCATGGATTGGTGAGTAAAGACAGAAAGACCATTTCAATTGTTTGTTGATTTACTATATTCAATAATGAACCTTTGGAATCGAGCATGAAAAAAAGAAAGAAAAAAAAGGAGGAGCTCCGCCCCCTTGGATGTTCTCTACAGTTATAAAAACATGGAAATGCTTTAATCGCCTGATGGTTTTTAATAGTATATAATTAAATCGTTAATAGTAAAAAGGAAGGAATAGTATAGAATCAACATAAAATATCGAGCGCTTATAAATTTTGAACGATCGCGAAAAGGTTTTGCCTCGTTCTGCTGGGTGCAGAGAGTGGGGAGTGCCTTATTCCCGGGCTAGCTCCGCTGCTGGCGCCACTCGATCATTACGGCGGTCTGTGCGATCATCTCCCGTGGCAAATGTGATTTCACATTTTCGCACAGATGTGCACTGACGAACATCATCGGAGCGCGGTCCGAACACGACTGAATGAATATGTAAATGAGGCTCTGCGGTCTCGCAGAAATTTTAGTGCGCAATCCTATATAAACAGTACCGATAAACAAATGTGATAACTAAGAAGCAGTCCCTTATAAGCTTCTCCAAATGACAGTTACCGGTCTACTACGACCACGCACTACCTGCAAACGAAACTCGCCAACAACAAGCAGTCATATTAGTAGGTTTAACAAAAGTTGTTTAAAGTTAGTTAACAACTTGGCGCAACAACACAGCTTCCTTTGCTCTTATAATGTTCTGGGCAGCATACAATTTTGGCATAAATTAAGAGCTTTCCAACGAGTGGCGATTTCCGTGGGATGAAAATTTAAAGAGATTTCTCCAACAACGATTTGGCTGTAGTGGAAAATGTATCTAAAATATGTGCTACATTGGCGTCACATTTTCGCAAAATGTTTGCTGGCAGTTAGGTGATAAAGCATGTTCCATAATAAAAAAAAAAAAATTTGACGGTTTCCGTTTCACGGTACGCAGAACCCGAAAATGAAAAAAAAATTTTCCCTTGATGGGAAAAATAATAGATCATGGATTTGTCTAGTACCTATTTACTGCTTACAAGTACCTACTACTCAATAGTATACCTACCATGTAGCGCCTTCATTTCACATTAGTAGTTCATTATGGTTACTTAGCAATATTAGTTTATAACTTAGCGAAACAAATCAGCTTCTCTAATTCAAGGAACGGTTTACGTTAATATTGAACAATATTATCTACCTGTACAGGCATCATAAATGTTGAATTTAAGTAGACGTTCACAGTATTCAGTAACTTCAGTTAAACTGCATAAATAAAACTGAGTAAGAAATGATAACAATCAAATGTGATAAGAGCGCTAGTATCACGTATTTCCTAGTATTAGAGACTTTTTGCAACACACTCGTGACGAAACGAAACGGAAAACGACACCGAAACGGAAATGGCGGATAGGGCGACCGAAGTCAGATGCTAACCTTTTTCGGTTCAGTTTTCGTTCAGCTTTGGCGTCTACCGGCTGGTGGAGTCACGCTAACGTTATGTCAACCTCTCTTTCATCCATTTTACTCCATGGTTAATACAAATCTATGTCCACACATGGCGTCAAGTCTGCCAAGACGCCAAGAAGCAGCTGTGAATACGACGCTCGACATTTTTATTTTCCAAGGAAACAGAAGAAGGTAGGTAGCGTTATACAGATGTAAGGTTAAATTACGTTTCGTCATCTCAACACGACGAAAGCTGACACCGCGAGATCCCGGTATTTTTCGTCGTCACGGTTCGTCAAACTTTTCGGTGTCTTAAGTGCGCATGCGCAGCACTGCTTTCGTTTCGTTCGTTTCGTCGTGAGTGTGTTGCAAAAACTCTCTAATAACAGCGTCATTCGGTCGTGTTGGAAATCGTTTATAGAAACCTATGCATTCATGTTTCTGCCAAACGAAAATTTTGTTTATAGTCCGATCAAATTAGTTTAGGAATGTAGCCAGGTGCGTAAAGAGGGGGAAATTTGTAGCTTGAGATGTGTACATTTTTCACATAAATCAAGAGTTTTCCAACGAGTGGCGAACGATTTCTGTGCGATGAAAATTGCGGAGGTTACATTTACCTACCAACGGGTTGGTTATACGTGAAAATCGACCGAATTAAAACGTTGCATTTTTTCACGTTACATTTTCACCCCACGCTTTAGACATACCTAATAGAGAGTTTTTGCAACACACTCACGACGAAACGAACGAAACGAAAGCAGTGCTGCGCATGCGCACTTAAGACACCGAAAAGTTTGACGAACCGTGATGACGAAAAATACCGGGATCTCGCGGTGTCAGCTTTCGTCGTGTTGAGATGACGAAAGGTAATTTAACCTTACATCTGTATAACGCTACCTACCTTCTTCTGTTTTCCTTGGAAAATAAAAATGTCGAGCGTCGTATTCACAGCTGCTTCTTGGCGTCTTGGCACACCTGACGCCATGTGTGGACATAGATTTGTATTAACCATGGAGTAAAATGGATGAAAGAGAGGTTGACATAACGTTAGCGTGACTTCACCAGCCAGTAGACGCCAAAGCTGAACGAAAACTGAACCGAAAAAGGTCGCCCTATCCGCCATTTCCGTTTCGGTGTCGTTTTCCGTTTCGTTTCGTCACGAGTGTGTTGCAAAAACTCTCTAATATCCATGTCAATCTCCGTTGGCCCTACTTCGCACTTTCCTTAGTTACCATGAACCAAAATTAATGAAATTTGGTTGGAAGGTCCCACATGGGGCCTAGTTGGTCCGCAAAGTTCCAAACTGAATTTTTCACTATTCCACGTTGACTATTTCAACATCGATATTGAGCATTTCAACAACGATGTTATCGATGATATCGAGAGGGGTGATATCGATATTGGATAGTATCGGACCTCTCAACACCGATGATAACAATATGGGAACAAAAACATCGATGTTTCGATAATATCGAAAATCGACATTATCGAAAATCGATATCCATCCCTACTACTAATTTAATTTTTGATTGATCAGCTGCACCATGGTGATACATTCTTTCTGTCCATTCCTTTGCCTTCCGTCTATCGTTTTCCTATTTTTGCGTTTTATTGTGATATTTTCCTTTATTGTTCTTGGACAGCCAAAAAATTTAATCCCTAGGACATCAGAGGCTGTAGCTCTAGCTCAAGAATCTGGAAATAATTTGTCTTCTCAAGAAAGACATTTGGAACCGGAAGACATTTTGCGACAGGCAGATGAGGTCACTCAGTGGATGGAAGAGGCGACTTCACCCCACATCGCCCAAAACGCCCAACATCCCCTCTGGAAGATCTAGGAATGAGGAGTACCTATGACTTCTGTTTATATTTTTAAATGAAAGTAGGTTCCATTCTAAGAATTTTGATACCATTCGCACTCTCCTACGATGAATAGTTCTTTTTCTATGATTTTTCAAATATTCCAGCACTACCTAGCTCACAATTGGTAAGGGGGTCCCCAGACGGGAGGGGTTCAGTGACGTCACTCGTTGCTGAAATTTTGAAAGCTCATAGAAAAAGAATTAACTATTCATCGTAGGCGAGTGCGGTTGGGGTCAAAACTCTTAGAATGGAATCTACTTTCATTTGAAAATGGGAAAGTAATATAAACAGAAGTCATGGGTCTCCACTGAAGAGGTGCCTTCAGCCCAGCACTCAACCTTTCGAACACGAAGGAGGAAGTGGGATCATGTATTAGGAAATATCTCCTGAGGAACCTAATTTCAGATGCCGACGAGCTAATTGTATGCGATCGATCTTTTGCATCATAATGATCGCCAGGATCACAGTTTAAGCATCACGGCAATCATAATCTTCATGCAAGAGTGAAAGAAAGCTTCTTTTAGCTCTTATATGGTTATTTCATTAATGGATCACTATAAAACTCCTAAAAAAAACACTCCCTGTAAAAAAAGATGCCAAGCTACAAAAGGTGTGATATCCAGGTTGTGCCAAGCACTGTGCCTAATAATCTTCCGTCCACATCCGACAGTTGATTTTCGACGTTAATTTTGAGGTATAGACTAGACTTAGCTAACAGGGTGAGGAGTGAGTTAATCTTTAGGAAGTGTGCTGCTTGGCCGGTCTAGTTACTGATCTATTCAGTTCCTACACGAAGGATTCGAAGCCATCAAAATTAATGATTCAAATTCTACGTGCCTACTAATCTTCCGTCCACATCCGACAGTTCATTTTCGACGTTAATTTTGTGCTGCTTGTCTGTCTACGACATATCAGGCACATAGCATGTGAATCATTAATTTTGATGGCTTCGAATCCTTCGTGTAGGAACTGAATAGATCAGTAACTAGACCGGCCAAGCAGCACACTTCCTAAAGATTAACTCACTCCTCACCTTGTTAGCTAAGTCTAGTCTATACCTCAAAATTAACGTCGAAAATGAACTGTCGGATGTGGACGGAAGATTATTAGGCACAGTGCTTGACACAACCTGGATATCACACCTTTTGTAGCTTGGCATCTTTTTTTACAGGGAGTGTTTTTTTTATGAGATATCACAAATTTTGAAAGGTCGCAAGTAAGTTTGGAGGGGGGGGGGGGGGTGAGGTATTGTTTTTCAAGACGAGGAGACTGATTTCCGATACCTAAGTTTGTTGTTGAACTTTGTGAAAACTCGTAATTTTTTGTGCTTCCAGTTGGATGTTGTTCATATAGTTGTGTGGGTACCTACTTACACAAAATAGTAAATTAAGTGAAAAGGAAGAGAGGGGGGGGGGGGGGAGACGACATTTTCGAACAAATGAGTACTAAACAGTTGCTATTTAGTGAGCCCTACATCCATGACAAGGTGTTGGACATTGGTGAGGTTAAGGGTTGATGGATCAGGTGCATAAACGACGCCAGTTACAATAGTAATGAAAATAATAATAAGAATATGTAGGTACAATAACAAATTTACAGTAACATAAGTGCAATATGTACATATTTATGTTCTTATATTTTAGTAGTAATATATAATACTTACAATGACATAATTACAATAACATATTGACAATAAGAACATAATGTACAATAAGCCTGAATCAATGTGGTGCAACGACGATATTCTCACACAAGCAATGCTAAAAATGCTTGACACTTCACATTGGAAAGGGTAGACCTCCCGTTATTCGCCATGTCACTTCGGCGTTACAGTTTTTAATTTTCGTTTTGATGGAAACACCCAAAATCACTTCACGCATTAACATTATTTGGATCGGTACTAAATTTCATAAAGATCGGTCTAGGGAAGAGGGTATATAAGTGGCGTGACAAAGAATGGGTGGAACAAACAAGCCCCCATCCCCCGGAACCCCCCCTTTGCATGTGCGAAAACGGTTACAACTCCCAAAAGGTACTTCACCACGCCAAACCTGATCTACATACCAAATTTCATAAACATCGGTCGAGGGGAAACGGTAGAAGTGGCGTGACAAAGAATGGGTGAAAAAAAAAAAATGGGAAGAAAGTCACCAAACACGTATTTTGAGCCCTATTTTTCGCAGGTTTTCGAAACACCTACCGCTTCGAATTTGGTGTCAGGCGACTCAGGGTGTTTGCCCCACATAATATATACGCGCGAATAAAATATAGAAATAACGGGGAAGGCCCGGGAGGGGGCCAAAGTTGGCCCGATTCTTCGCTCAGTTATACCTATTAGGCTCTGGGGCTGCCGGGCGCGGGTTCATGCTTGGCATCGCTCGGCTACCGCCTCGCTTGATCAGTCATTCAGTAACCAGTGTTCAATGTTTAAAACTCGAGATTTCATTGCACAGGATTTATTTTTAAAGTGAAAGAGATCATATATAGTTCTATAAAAATTAAAACAGTGGATTAAAATAGCATTATGTAATGTGGGGGAGTTTTTTTCTCTCATGAAATATATGTTTCCCAAAATCAGCTTTTCGGCACTTAGATGGTTACTGCATAACACGATCCAGCTGATCTCCATATTTAAGGCTTTATTGAACACAATTCAGCAGTGAACGAAACGAGTTCAATGTCTATGGCTACTAGAAACATGTGCTATGGAGTAACATATAAGTGAGTTTATAACATTCTACACCCCCCCCCCCCCCTTCCTTTTCAAAATCGATCGTAATCATCCAGGTATTTTGGTGGCCGCCTGTCTCTTTGAGGACGATCTTTGTGTTCTTCAGGTCCTTTAAATGCCTCAGGTAATGATTCAGGGGACTTATAATATTATTCTATTAGGGGATTATAATTATCTACTCATGGTGCTTTGGTCCTGGCGGCTGCTTTGGTTTACTTGCTTTGCTGTGGCAGGAGGTTTTACTGATTTCAAGCTTTCAAGGACAGTTTGTAGTCTGTTATTTTGTTGGTTGGACTTACCAGTGAACCAGTTTGAGGAGGCTGACGAGGACGAAGTTGAGGGCAAGGCAAGGCCTGATCCCGCTAGACCCGTCTTGCCGCTGGATGGCCGCTATGTTATCACCAACTGCAACCACATGAACATCCATGTAACTGTACGTATTGTTAAGTGGATAGATGTAACATGAATATTTTGAAGGAAAATCATGAGGGTACGTCAAGTTTGAGCCTTGGACTCAGCTCAAAATTTAACTGGAAGTTCGTGTGTAATAAGATAAAGTGACAACTCACAAACTGATATCCTGAAGATGAAATTCATCAGGATGACTTTTCAAACCGAGAAAACCTGCTGAATCAGGTACTCTAGTGGTCCTAGCAGCTGACCTTCGGTTCAAGCTCGTACAATACCTACATACTCATTTTATCAATTCCCTCAATAGATCATTCCACATAACGGACTCGTTCAAACAATAAAATGATCAGGTAAAGAGCAGCTCCTACCACATCATCTGCTGCAGCTGCTCTTATTGAAACTCAACATTAACCTGTCATCATTCTTTATATTGTTTGGGGCCTCTTCACCATTTCTGATTTGTTATATTATTTCGTGGACAAAAAGACTTTTATTTCCGGCCGAAATTGTTAGTTATTCCTGGATAGTGGATACCTATACGAAACGAACGAATCAAAAATCGGTTTGATTAATATTTCGAATGTGAACCTTCGGAATCGAGCATGGGAAAAACCCCTCAAAATATGAAGATTTACGTTTCAAGGAATGCAGGAAAAAAAATTCCGCTGTTCACTAGGCTTCTAATTACCATGAATCCAACTAAAACCTAAAATTGGTATGACCACTGCGCATGCGGAATCGCAAAACCTTAAGAACTCATTTCTCATGAACCTATGGCCCGATTTTGATGAAATCCTCATTGAACTACGTAGAGGAATTTTCTTTCAACTTAATAAAAAACCTACTTAAACGCTATACTTCATGCATTACAAAATAATTATAGTCACAATTTTCGAATCCACCGCATATGTTATGAAACCGTAATCCGGCTGGCTTAACTATTCGATTCAGGGCTTCCTTTTGGGGGGGGGGGGGGGGGGGAGCATGAGGGTAGGTATAATGAACCGCCGCTTCATGACTGTCATTACTTTCACGCATAACTATCTATTTAGCAGGGCAAAAAGAAAATACCGAAGGGACCAAAACCCGCCATCTTTCATGGATTCTTATTGGTTTATTATTTTCAGTATTTTACCATTGGAATCGAGCATGGAAAAAAAAGGTTTAATCCCCCACCCCCTCTCTTAATCGAAATTTGATGGTTTGTTTCAAGGTAGTAGAATCCTAAAATAGAATTAACAAAAATTTCTGTCCGCCCACCGTACTTTGCACTTTTCTTAGTTACCATGAACCAAAATTAATGAAATTTGATTAGTAGATCCCGTTTGTGGCCTAATATTAGTCCTCGAAGCTCGGCGTTACTGTCAGTCACCTCTAAGGGGTGAAAAATAGGGGTTGAAATTTTCAGAACGCCGTTTTTCAATTGATCTCGAACTTGAAAAATTTTTGAGACCACCCGGAGCATTGTACTCCAGCCGTTGGTTTGCACCGAAAAGCTTCCTCAACTTGATCCTGAATGAAACGGTATACATTCCGCTCCAGCCCAGATAAATATATTGCTAAGGAACGCCTGATAATAATCACGGATGTCTGTAGGAAGTCGAGTTGGTCGTTCCGTGGTATTATTTCATTTGAAGAATCGCGGTTACATTGGATTTTGTTGACAGCTTTTGTAACTTGAACAAACGATATACTTCATGAATTACAGCTAATAGTAATCAACGATAAAATTGTTGAATCTACTGAATATCTACGTAACTTCATTCCTTGGCCGGCTCCAGCACTCGATTTTGGACTTCCCTGGGAGGAGAACGAAGGTAGGTATTGACCACAGAAAACAGTGACCTACGCGGGAGGGGCGTATATGTAGGTAACTAATAAACCGTTGTTTAATCATTTGCACCGTTTTTATAGTAATGTACGATGTGTAATTAATTAATAGATGTTGTGGAAGTTTGACTGATTGGTTCGGGAAATTTATAAAAAATCAACAAAGGGAAATTCCTCAATCTTTATAATTCAGTCGAGTTCTTGCAAGAGAATTTCCGACCCGCTTCGGAGCTGATGTTTTAGTCGTGCCAAATTCGAATTCCGAGGATCTCCAAACTGATGAAGAATGTTGTCGTTTTCTTTCCGACCCTCAGAAAAGGGTTGAGAGAAAGTCTTGACTCCGAGGGGCTTCTATACATAGAGAGGCGTAGGTATTTAATTCGTCAAGCAATTAGAACTTGCCCACTCCACAACCGACTCGACATCTATCCCCACTGAAGAGAAGACTCACTTTTCAGCCTTTGGGAATGAATTGAACTTCCACCAGGACGCTTAGCGACCCCCCCCCCCCCCCCCCCCTTCTGATTCACCAGGAGATCATCAATTTCTGGGCTTCTACGGTGGTTCATCGCCAGCTATTCCCGACCACAGAGGAAGGGAATCGAGTAATTATCTAGATAATGTTTTATTTATTTTGCAGGAATTATGGGAGCACTTGTTAATTGGTAAACAAAATGTATGAATACGTACTCGTATGTATTGCTACGTAATCTTAGTACCTACTCACAATATATATGCATATAGTTGGTAGTGAATTTAAAAATATAATGTACATTGAACTTATGTTGACATCTAAAATTGTAGAATTGAAAAATAGTTGGTAGTGAATTTAAAAGTATAATGTACATTGAACTAGGTACTTAAATTGTTGCCATCATGAGCAGGGACACAGAGCACTATTCTGAGTACTAGTGAGAGCTGATGTTTTCACTGCTGGTTGAGGATGTTAACTGAAGTATGCATTTACGATTTGAAAACGGCTTCTTGATTGTCCGTTAACAGTTAACATCCTGAACCAGCAGTGAAACCATCAGCTTTCACTAGTACTCAGGATAGTGCTCTGTGTCCCTGCTCATGATGGCAACAATTTAAGTACCTAGTTCAATGTACATTATACTTTTAAATTCACTACCGAATATTTTTCAATACTTTCAATTTAATTTATATGGATGTAACAAAATTTTAGATATTTTGTTTTTAGCCCTTGACAATGAAGAAATAAATCTTCGAAACATTGGGAACAAAATATTTCCTTGACCGAACCTCAATGTGATGAATTTAAATTTATCATCACGGTGGCGTGAAGGAGTGAATAGATGAGAGCGAGGGGAATTTCACCTAGGCGGCGGTAATCCACCGATGTAGGTGAGAGGAAGGAAATTCACCCAGGCGGCGGTAATCCACCGATGTGAGTGAAGGGAGGAATCTCGTCTAGGCGGCGGTAATCCACCGATGTAGGCGAGAGGAAGGAAATTCACCCAGGCGGCGGTAATCCACCGATGTGGGTGAAGGAAGGAAGGTGCTTGTCTAGGCGGCGGTAATCCACCGATGTAGACAAGAGGAGAAGGTAGGAGGTGAATTCCCAGAGCGGCGGATACCACCAGGCATCTGGGAGGAGGAAGGTAGAGAGAGAAGAGAGAGCTGGTTAGAGGAAGTGTCGAATGAAGCTAAAGCTCCAGGATCCGGGATTATATAGGACTTGAAGTCCTCTCCCTCCAGCTCCCTGCTGGGAGCTGGTAGTGGGGCACCAGGTTGTGTCCCCCGGATTCTGTCGCCTGTCTCCCCACTCAGATGTTTATTGACGGAAGGTAATTTCTACATCGGAATATTGGTGAGAGCTTTAAGGTTGTAGTGGAGTGTTCCCGGGAGGGACTCACGACAGAGGTCCCCCCAGTTCGAACCAATGATTGAGGTAGCTGAAGGCTCAAGTTGACAGTGGCTGAGGGCTGCGGAAACAAAAAGGGGAGCTGAAGGCGCAAGGATACAGGAGCTGAAGGCTGAAACAAACAATGGTAGTGCTGAAGGCAGAAGAGTGACCGGAGGTGTCTTAAAGCTAGGGTGACATACAATTAGTAGAATAAGTAGGCATAAGTTGACATAAGTAGACATAAGTAGGGCTAAGTAGACAAAAGTAGGCATAAGGAGACTTAAGTAGCTAAGTAGATGTAAGTAGATGTAAGTAGATGTAAGACATAAGTAGGTGTAAGTAGATGTAAGACATAAGTAGGTGTAAGACATAAGTAGATGTAAGTAGATGTAAGACGATGGTGGGAAACATATGTACAAAGAGGGTGTGATGGAAAATTTGATGAGGTGACAATATTTACAAAGGTGGTGAGTTCGATGATGATGAGGACAGTATGTTAGGCATTTACATTAGATATTTACAGGTGCAAGGTATTTACAGGAAACATTTACAGGTATGTACAGGTATTTACAGGTATGTACAAATTTTTGGTACGGTGTCAGGGGAGGCAGATCGGAGCGGGGTTGTGAAATCCGCCGTTCCCTGGGTGTGGACAGTGTGCAGTGTAATGTGGTGAGTGTGTAATGATGGTGAGGTGATGGGGTGAGGGAGGCGACTCCCTCTAACAGTCTTCACGTTAGTGAAGACTGACAGAGGGGCCCCTTCACTGCCGGGGCGGTGGTGAAGGGGAAGAGCCGGTGGGAGCCGGTACCCGGGACGTCGCGGAGGTGGGTGGCGACGTTGGGGTCCGGTGGGCGAAATGGAGGTGATGTGTGGCGTGTGTGGTGTAGGGGTGGTCGGGTGAGTGGTGTGGGGCGAAGTGTCTGGGAGGACGGGGGCTGGCTTACATCGGGCGAGGGGTACAGTGTGGGGCTTCCCGTCAATTAACAGGGTAGCCGTGGTGTTTGTGGAGCGGATGACGTGGAAGGGCCCGGCGTAGAGAGGTGAAAATGTTTTGTGGATGCCGGGCTCCTTCAAGTACATGTGAGTGGCTGTGTAAAAACGTGTGGGATAGGTGGTGTCGTTGTGTGGTGTTGTTGTGCGGAGTGGTTCCCTGTTAATTGACGGGGTGGGGTGTGGGGTGAAGATGTCGGCTGGCAAACGTAAAGGGTCACGAAAAGCGTGTTGTGCGGGACTTGTGTTGTCTGAAGGACGGGCGGAAGTGCGGAGGCTAAGTAGAACGTAGGGGAGGGTTTTGGTCCATGAAGGGGTAGTGGCTGATGTGGAGATGGCTTGCTTGAGGACCGAGTGCCACCGCTCTATTTTCCCGTTGGATTGGGGGTGATAGGGAGTGGTGCGGATTTTCTGAATCCCGAGGGAACGGAGGAGGTCGGCAAAGTGGGCTGATTCAAATTGCCTCCCCTGATCGACCGTGAGTGTCCGCGGACAACCGTAGCGGCTGATCCATTGAGTGAGGAAGGCCGCGGCGACGGCGTCCGCGGTAATGTGGGCGAGTGGGATACACTCTACCCAATTTGTCGCACGGTCGATCATGGTGAGGCAATACCTCTTCCCCTCGGAGGGGGGAAGGGGGCCGACCAGATCCATGTGGACGTGTTCCCACGGGAGAGAATCGGGGATAGGTTGAGGAGGTACATGGGGGTGAGCCGAGACCTTGAATTGCTGGCACTTCTGGCACCCTAGAACCCAGGTACGTATATCCGTGTTCATATGGGGCCAGAAGTACCGCGTTTTGATGAGGTCCCGGCTCGCCCGGATGCCGGGATGATGGAGGGAGTGGTAGTGTAGGAACAACTGCCTCCTCAGCTCCGGTGGGACGTACGGGCGCGGTGTGTCGGCCGATACGTCGCACCAGAGGTCTAGGGGAGGCAGCTGTTCCAATTTTGAGGCGGAGATGAGATGGGAAAGAGCGGGATCGGAGGTAGGAGTTTGATGGTTTTTGAGGGTTTGCGGGGAAGGGAAGGGCAGTAGCTCCGCCACCGGCGCAGGGGTGGGGCGGGAGAGGGCGTCGGCAACGCAGTTGTCGGCCCCCGGCAAATAACGAATATCGGACGTGAATTGTCCGATAAATTCGAGTTGCCGGAGGCGACGGGGGGAGGCTGATTTTCGATTTTGGAGGAGGGCGTGGGTGAGGGGCTTGTGGTCGGTTATGACAGAGAACTGCCTGCCCTCCACGAAGTCACGAAAGTGTTTGATGGCTTCGTGGATGGCGAGGAGTTCTCTGTCAAAGGTGGAGTAATTTTTTTGTGTGGGGGACAGAGTTTTGGAGAAAAAGCCGAGAGGTTGGGGGGTGGCGCCGGTGTGTTGGTGGAGTACTGCCCCGATGGCCCAGTCGGACGCATCTGTGGTGATGGAGAGTGGGGCGTGGGGATCGGGATGGGCCAATAGAGCGGCGTCAACTAGGTCCTGTTTGCATTGTTGGAAGGCGGTAGTGAGGGCGGGGGTCCATGAAATGGGGCGTTTATCGTTTTTTTTAGCCGGTTGTGGGATAGCGTGTATGAGTGGTTGTTGGTGTTGTGCCGCGTGTTTGATGTGTCTACGGTAAAAGTTCAGCATACCCAGGAAACGGCGGAGTTCTGAGACAGTGTTGGGACGTGGGAAATCGGTGAGGGTGTGAACCTTGTCTGGTAGGGGTTTTATTCCTTCGGACGAGACCTGGTGGCCGAGGCAGCGGACGGAGGGCTGGGCGAGGACGCACTTTGGAGTGTTAATGGTGAGGCCCTCGGCCGCGAAGATGTCAAGTACTTGTGTCAGGTGTGCGAGGTGTTCGGTTGGGTCTCGGGAAGCGATCAGTACGTCGTCCAAAAAACAGAAGACGAAGGGTAGGCCTCGTAGTATGTTGTCCATGTAACGCTGCCAAGTTTGGGCAGCGTTACGGAGGCCGAAACCCATTTTGATATACTCGAACAGGCCGAAAGGGGTGATGATAGCTGTTTTAGGAACGTCAGGGGGGTAGATGTGAATGTGATGGAAGGCACGGGAGATGTCGAGTGTAGAAAAGATGGTGGTGTTGTGCAGGTGGGAGGAGAAATCCCTGAGGTGCGGGACGTTGTAAAGGTCTGGGGTTGTACGGGCATTGAGGCGGCGGTAGTCGCCGCATGGGCGGATATCCCCGTTAGGCTTCTGCACAATATGTAGTGGAGAAGCCCACGGGGATTTGGAGGGACGGATAATGCCGTCCTTGATGAGGAGGTCGAAATGTTTGCGGGCCTGTGAGAGTTGGAGGGGGTGGAGGCGTCGGGCTTTCGCGGATATTGGGGGGCCAGAGGTTTCGATGAAGTGTTGGGTCTGTGAGATGTGGGCTGAGGGGCGGCGCTGGGGTTTGTAGTTGAGGAGGAGTTGTTCAAATTTGGAGGGGGGTCGGTCCACCGCATGTATGAACCCGGGGATGGGTTTCTGGGTGGAGGGGTCGAGCAGGCGCGCGTTACGGACGTCTACCTGGAGGCCGAAATATGCGAGGAAATCGGCCCCCAGGATAGCTTTCTCTACGTCCGCCACGGTGAATTCCCACTCGTACGCGAGCCCGCTCATATGAATTGATGAGCGGTACGTCCCGTACGAGGGGATGGTAGTACCGTTGGCGGCGTAGAGGAGTTGCCGGTAACAACGCGCCTGTCGCCGGAGTATGTTATTGGGGAAGATAGAGAGCGCCGCCCCTGTGTCAACGAGGAAGGGGACGTGCGTCTTTGAACAGTTCAGAAACAGGCGTTGATGAGCTGGGGCGGAGTGAGGTAAAATTGGCGAAGTGTTGGAGTCCGTCGGAGGGGGGGGGGCTTGGGTCGTCCGAGGTGATGGGCGGGTGCGATGGTGGTGGTTGTTCCCCCGCGAAGGAGACGCGGGGTGATTTTTTGCCGTTCCGGGGAGGGGGAACGGTAGTGGCGGCGCGAGTGGCGGCCGGAGGGGTGGTTGTTTTGGGGGCGGGGTTGGAGGGGCCGTTCCGTGGTGGGGGAACGGTAGCGGCGGCGCTAGTGGCGGCCGGAGGGTTGGCTGCCCTGGAGGCGGGCTTGGAGGGGCCGTTCCGGGGTGGGGGAACGGTAGCGGCGGCGCTGGTGGCGGCCGGAGGGTTGGCTGCCCTGGAGGCGGGCTTGGAGGGGCCGTTCCGGGGTGGGGGAACGGGAGTGGCGGCGCAGGCGGCGGTCGGGGGGTTGGCTGCCCTGGAGGCGGGCTTGGAGGGGCCGTTCCGGGGTGGGGGAACGGGAGTGGCGGCGCAGGCGGCGGCCGGGGGGTTGGCTGCCCTGGAGGCGGGCTTGGAGGGGCCGTTCCGGGGTGGGGGAACGGGAGCGGCGGCGCTAGTGGCGGCCGGAAGGTTGGCAGCCGTGGCGGCGGCGTAGGAGGGGTAGCGAGGCGAGGTGGAGGTGGTGTGAATGCGGGCGGGGGGGGTTGGTGGTGGTCCCCCCCGTGTTGGCGAGGAGGGGGGCCCGCCGGATTTACCGGCGGGCGTCCGCGTTTCCCTGCTTGGAGGAGTAGGAGCAGGGGGGCTGGCATTTGCGGGCCTCCCCACCGAAGTTCACATGGTAGAAACATCGGTGGGGGGGGTCCGCCGGGAGGTAGGTCCTGGTGGGGCGCGTGGAGTTGGAGTGGGGCGCCGTTTTTGGGGACCTCCCTCTCTGTTGCTGGGAGGGGGAGACGGTGCGGCGGTCGGCCGAGCGCTGGCGTCGGTGGTCGGAGGAGGGGATCGGCCGGCGATCGACGGAGAGGGAGCGGCGCCGGTGGAGGGAGGGGGGCCGGCGGCGCTCTTCAGATGGCGATCGGTCCCTGCGTGGGGTGGGGAAGCGGGGTGCGGCGACCTCCGTGACGCTGGCGGCTGCGGCGAGGTCGTAGACCGTGTCGGCCAGACGGAGAAGCGGCTCGTCCGGTCCGTCTAGGTGGCTGGCGAGCGCCATCTGGATGGGGTGGGGGAGGGCTCGCAGCCAGAACGTCCGAGCGATGTCGGCCGTCACGACGTCGTGTAGTTGATGACGTAGGCGACGGTACAGGTGGGAAGGTTTCAAATCGCCGAGATGTTGGGGCTGGGACAGCGCTGCGATACGTGCGATCTTGGAGGGCTGGTATAAGTTGATGAGGCGGCTGCGGAGGTCGTCGTAGGCGGCCGTGGCGTCGGGGGAGATGTCAGATGTCTGCAGGAGGATCTCATATGGTAACAGGGAGATGATGCGGGAGTAGCGGGTACGCTGGCTGCGGATGTTGGCGGCAGAAAACGCAGCGTCGACCTGGAAGAACCAGAGTGCGGGGTCGTGCGTGTAGAAGGGGGGCAGTGACAGCGGGAATGACGCCGAGGCCGTCGTGACGTCGGCGGCGGCGTGTGCGGCAGCTGCAGCGGCGGCGGCAGCGGCGGCGGCGGATGCGGTGGAGCCGGGTGATGAGAGGCTTGTGAAGGGGTTGTCGGTTGCGTCAGATGTCGCAGCGGTCGGCGGCTGCAGCAGGGACGGCCGGAGGAGCGGCGGTGACGGCGAGTTCGGGTCCATAGTTGAGGTGTCTGGAAACAAAATTCAAATTGGGTGAGGTTTTGAATTTTTAAAATTCGCAATTTGCGGCAGCGGGGGTGGTTGCAGCGGAGCGTTGAGAGTTGGTTGAGCGGATGCGGGTGGGCCAAAATTGCGAATTTAAACTGACTATTTTAAATGTGAATTTAAAATGCGGGACACCGAACTAGACTGGGGGCGACACATGAGGTGGTAAGAAGGGAGGAAGGGTAGAAGGTTGGATGAACGTCGGGTTCACCACTGTGATGAATTTAAATTTATCATCACGGTGGCGTGAAGGAGTGAATAGATGAGAGCGAGGGGAATTTCACCTAGGCGGCGGTAATCCACCGATGTAGGTGAGAGGAAGGAAATTCACCCAGGCGGCGGTAATCCACCGATGTGAGTGAAGGGAGGAATCTCGTCTAGGCGGCGGTAATCCACCGATGTAGGCGAGAGGAAGGAAATTCACCCAGGCGGCGGTAATCCACCGATGTGGGTGAAGGAAGGAAGGTGCTTGTCTAGGCGGCGGTAATCCACCGATGTAGACAAGAGGAGAAGGTAGGAGGTGAATTCCCAGAGCGGCGGATACCACCAGGCATCTGGGAGGAGGAAGGTAGAGAGAGAAGAGAGAGCTGGTTAGAGGAAGTGTCGAATGAAGCTAAAGCTCCAGGATCCGGGATTATATAGGACTTGAAGTCCTCTCCCTCCAGCTCCCTGCTGGGAGCTGGTAGTGGGGCACCAGGTTGTGTCCCCCGGATTCTGTCGCCTGTCTCCCCACTCAGATGTTTATTGACGGAAGGTAATTTCTACATCGGAATATTGGTGAGAGCTTTAAGGTTGTAGTGGAGTGTTCCCGGGAGGGACTCACGACACTCAACATCCTTTTATGAGTTTACAGACGAAACGGTCGTTAACCCCCGATTCACTACCGGATCTATTCACTACCGGGGGTACAGCCGTTGGGCACCCGGCCTCTCAAAGCAGCTCTCGTAGTCCTGGGGTCCTATTCACTAAGCCGAAGAGACATCTCTTTTCGGTCTGACTCTCTCTTTTGGCGGAAGAGATTTTTATAGTTATGCATGACAGGGTTATTCAGTAACTTGTAAAAGAGAGAGTTGGCGGCCATCTTGGCATTTTCGATCTCTTTCAGGGAGACACCAAATTAGGTGTCTTCTCGAAAGAGTCCTTTTCTCATTTCTCGTTTGTTTGACACTGAGTTTGTATCATCCTTCGTTCATCGGCTACCATATCGGTCATTTTGATGTATGTTTTTCATCTCTTAAAGGTAAGTCAAGTCGATTGTTCATTAAAATATATACATATTATCGATTCATGAGTAAAAACGTCTGAGTACGGGTACGGGTTGAGAGCTATTCAGTAAAATAGACGAACTGGGAGACACTTGAAGAGACTGTCTCCCGAGGGAGACTATCTCTCCCCGGAAATTTCCAACATAGATAATCTATTTTCACTATATCTTGCCCTGGGCACCTCCTTTGCTCTGGGCACCCGGGCGTAAGTGAAAGTGGAACGGACCCCGCGCGCGACCTTTGGCTTCTGGCACCCAGGCAGATTCAAAACAAACATGAACGGGTCTTATCACTTCAACGCGTTGAGTTCGTCAGTTTCGCTAAAACGATGGACGGCACAGGAGATGTTTGTGTGGCTGGTGGGTCGAGAAGTGGCCACGACGTTTTTTTCCACAACGGGTTCCGATTCACGTACCAAAAGCAATTAAAATTTGGTGAGCAGAGGTGGATTTGTCCGGGACGAAGGCATTTCAAGTGTACTGGCTATTTATGAACCAAAGATGGGGTGGTAGTCGGCGGATCTCACAAGGACGACAAATGCTTGGGAATCCTTCCATTCACGGTTCAACAAGGACTTTGAGACGCCGCACCCTAACATCTATGTACCTTTTCGTTGAAGAGCTCCAGGAGGTTCAGGCGAGGGTTTGCTCCAAATTGAACTCCTTGGAAAGTTGTGAAGCGAGGCAACCGAAGCCATATAGGACCAAGGCGCAGAAGTGGGCGGAGAAATACATAGTGAAAAAGGAAAATGGTGACATTACCCCTTACAAGTACATTAAAAAATTGTCGGCAAAACTGCGCCCTCACTTCGAACACTCTTCCCAACCAACCTAATGTAAATATGTTCATCTGTCTGACGAGTCCTTCAACTGGGATGACCCATAATTTATTTTACCATTTTTTTTTATCATAATTTTTAGTTAACATGACGACTTCCTCATCTGGAAAGACGACAACATGCTTTCCACAGCCTAGCTCAAAACACAAAAATTTTTAACCACACCTCCTAGTACGCGGAGACGGTCCTAAGTCTGTGAAGGGGTACAGCCGTTGGGCACCCGGCCTCTCAAAACAGCACTCGTAGTCCTGGTTGCCCTCGGCTGCTCGTTTGCTCTGGGCATCTCGGAGCCCTACGTTCGGCACCCGGGCCCTAAAAAGCGTTACTCTCGGCACCCGGCTCGTTCAAAATCGAGTTTTACTTTCGGCACCCAAGTTACGGTGGGCACCCAGCTGAAATAGAAATGGACTGTTACTTTCGGCACCCCGTTACGTCGGGCACCTGCGTCGCGTTGAACACCTTAATTTGCCTTCCCACTTTTACAGACTTAGGACTGTCTCCACTGTCTGTGGAGGTGTGGTTAAAAATTTGGTGTTTTGTGTCCTTCCAAGAGGAAGTCGTCAAATGATAATACTAAAAAGTATGAAATTAAAAAACTAGCAACACAAACAAAAATTTGGTGTTTTGTGTCCTTTCATGTACATGTAACTGGAAACTCAACTTGCGGGGTCTTCAAAATGGGGCCTGAGTTTGGCAGATAACTTTCTGGCACACTTGTAAGGAGAAACGTCACCATTTCGCATCTTTTCAACGTACTTTTGAACCCAATTCTGCCCCTTAATCAGCCGTGGCCTCGGTTGGGTCGTCTCACCTGCGGCAACGGAATTAATCTTTGTGTACACTTCCGCCTGTAATTCTAAAAGTTCTTCCAGTTCTTCCGGGCATCTTGCCCTCGGCACCTCGTTTGCTCTGGGCACCCGGTGTAAGTGAAAGTGGAACGGACCCCGCGCGCCACCTTTGGCTTCCCGCACCCAGGCAAATTCAAAACAAACATCAACTGGTCTTATCACTTCAACGCTGAGTTCCTCAGTTTCGCTAAAACGATGGACGGCACAGGAGATTTTTGTGTGGCTGGTGGGTCAAGAAGTGGCCACGACGTTTTTTTCCCACAATGGGTTCCGATTCACGTACCAAAAACAACTGATATAATGGTGAGTTGAGGTGGATTTTTCGGGGTCGAAGGCATTTCAAGTGTACTTGCTATTTAAGAACCAAAGATGGGGTGGTAGCTTTCGCTCAAGATAACCACAATCATGGAGCGACATTTCGGACATTATGCTGAGGGCGGCAGTCAAACGTAGAGCCGATGACAATATCTCCACAGCCCCTCAAAAGGTAGGCTTATGTAGTTATTTTACTCTATTTACTCGACTACTTTATGGTACCCTATCTACTCTATTTTACTCTCCTATTTCTTCCGAGAAGCAGCGTCTTGTTACACTTCAATTTTCAACTTCGCAGATAGTGAGAAAAGCCTTGCTCGAAGTTCCAACTGCATCCCCAACGGCCAAACAAGCGCAATCCGGGTGCCGAGGGTGAAAGTAAGTTTTCTTATAATACCCTTATAATAATCTTATAATAATGGGTGCCCAACGCAACTTGGGTGACGAGAGCAAAACTCAGTTTTGACTGAGGCCGGGTGCCGAGAGCAACAATTTTTGGGGCCCGGGTGCAGAACGGCTTTCCCCGCTGTGAAAGTGGGAAGGAAAATTTTTTCGCAATCCGGGTGCCGAGGGTGAAAGTCATTTTTGGTTTATTATTTTCAATAATGAACCATTGGATTCGAGTTTGAAAAAAAAATTCTTACCCCCCTCAAAATTTGATGGTTTACGTTTCAAGGTATGTAGAATCCAAAACTGCAATAAAAATATTTCTGTCTGTCCGCCGTACGCCGTACGCCGTACGGGCCACTTTTCTTAGTTACCATGAAAAAAAATTGATGAAATTCGGGTTATAGGTTCGGTTCGGGGTCTAGTTGGTCCTCGAAGCTCGACGTTACTGTCAGTCATCTCTAAGGGGTTCAAAATAGGGGTTGAAATTTTCAAAACGCCTATACCTTTTTTTACGTGAATCTTTTTACGGTTTTAAATAGTTCTTGAACTTACGAGTTTTTTAAGACCACCCGTCCAGCCGTTCGTTCACAGTAAGGCCCCGAAGTTTGCACCGACAGGCATTTTCGACTCCAGTAGTGTGAATGAAATTGTATACAACAGACGAAATCTCGTCACCAGGGACGCGCCGATTTTATTACTGGGGTACCTAAGAGGTCGAGTTGGTTGTTCTGTGATATTATTTCATTTGAAAAATGATGGCTCTATTGGAGTTTGTTGATAGGTAGTGAAACCGATTTTATTGGTGGGGTACCTATGAAGTCGAGTTGGTTGTTCTGTGATATTATTTCATTTGAAAAATGCTGTGCGTTTCTTTTTGTTAGGTACTGTTTGCAATCGACAGAATTATTTTAGCAACATTTACCTCGTGATTTAGGTAGGTACCTACCTAGTAACGAGTACGGGGTTATATAGGTATTAACCTACGGAGGGTGTGCGATCCGGCTGGATTTTGTTGATAGGTACTTTTGCAACTTGAACAACCGATGAAGTATTATTGATGGGTAAATTATTACACAATGGCAAATTATTACACAATGGCAAATTATTACACAATGGCGAATTATTACACAACGGCTAATCTACCAAGAAGGGGCTGGATTTTGTTGATAGGTACTTTTGCAACTTGAACAACCGTTGAAGTTTTATTGATGGGTAAATTATTACATAAGGGCAAATTATTACACAACGACAAATTATTACACAACGGTAAATTATTACACAACGGTAAATTATTACACCACGGTAAATTATTACACAACGGCTACCTAATCTACCAATAAGGGGCTGGATTTTGTTGATAGGTACTTTTGCAACTTGAACAACCGTTGAAGTATTATTGATGGGCAAATTATTACACAACGGTTCATTATTCTATCTCCGTAGAAGTGGAACCTATACAGGTAAATTATTACACAACGGTTTAGGGAGGTACCTAGTAACGAGTATACGGGGTTAGGCACTAACCTACGGAGGTCCGCGATCTACATAATATGTGTAGAATAGTACATATGTTATAGAAGGGTTATCTATACGGAGACCTGTGATCTGTAACAGGAGGGTTCTTATATTACGGGTGCCCAACACAACTTGGGTGCCGAGAGCAAAACTCAGTTTTTACTGAGGCCGGGTGCCGAGAGCAACAATTTTCGGGGCCCGGGTGCTGAACGGCTTTCCCCGCACTACCGAGTAGTACCTGTGACCAAGCTCGGGAATTCCAGTTTTAGGCATCAACAAATCACTCAACAGGTTTTGAAATACCTGTATTATTCGTATTTACGTGCGTGCAATACCTTCGTTAACCGCATCAAATGAAAGAGGCTGTCACAGTATGAAACAAACACCCACCAGATGAAACGAAGACGTAAACGGAGTCTGGCTCTGTGTTGCTCGCTTGGCAAGTGTAATTGCCCGAATGAGCTGATGTCGCATCCGTGATGAGGAGTCGGCTATGCGTTTTGTCGCCGGCCCCTGTTTCCGTCACGATCTGGGCCTGCCGCGACGATGCCGCCGAGTTGCTGTCAGCGGCGTTCTCGTAGCTTATCATCTTGTCGTTGTGATACCACATCACAAACTGAGGCGGCGTTGGGCTCTGAAATTTAGATCGATTCATTTGTATGATGAAATAATTAGGTTTTTATTGTGTTGTAGTTCGGTCAGCTACAGTCATACAGGGTACCTAAATATGCTCCAAAAAATTAATGATTAAACGGCGTGTTTTTGAAATATATAATAATTCAGTTCTGGTGCTCATGAGTCAAGTTCTTATAAAAGAACTTCTTATCTTCTTCTTGAAGAGTTCTTCAGTTCTGGTGCTCATGAGTCAAGTTCTTATAAAAGAACTTCTTATCTTCTTCTTGAAGAGTTCTTATTTTCATTATCTTTGAATTGTCTTTCGTTTTTCCTATTTCAAGTGTAATATCCTTTTTTTCTTCTCTTTTGTGCACATGTGAGTTTACAACTTTAAATTTTTTATAAATCTGTAAATTGGCGTCAGCCATACTATCGAATAAATGAATAAAGAAAAGAAGAATCTAAAGCTATAGAAGATAAAGCCGAACTAGAAATAGAAAAGATTTTTCGTAGAATAAGTTACTGAAACCTGGAAATAATCATGTATCCTAGCTCAGGTTGAAGCTCTAGCCATTCGGATGGCATGTTGTGGCAGCTAAAAGAAGCTGTTGGATCGAAGGCGAAGACTAATACCTATGCGCTATGAACGAAAGTAGTCAGGGAAATCACGAATAATTTCGCTTGTTGGGAGACATGGTGTGTTCAGTGTAGTTAGAAGAAACAAAGGAAGGGCGGCCTTCCACTTGCTTGGACGCAAGTGTATGTAATGTGAAGAGGATAACCATTTCCGCTCTCCGTAATCATACCACGGTTTCTTGCACCAGCCGTTAACAATCAAGCAGGGTAGTTTAGTTTTCAGTCGAGCTATCAGTTTAGTTGTGGATGCGAATGACAAAACCAAAGTAAATTCATCAGATCCCAATTTGATAGTTGTGGATGCGAATAACAACTAAAGTAAATTCACCATATCACAATTTAACATTAGAATCTATATTCTAAAAATCATAATAAAAAAACCAAAAAGATTTCCCACAACTGACATATTTTCGATATAGAAGGTCTGTTGAACAATTACATGCAAAGTCAGCCCTCATGTTTTTGCATAAGCATCCTAGCAAATTAAATTATTGGTTTTCGCCAAATAGTGCCCATTCGTTCCGCCTCACTACACAATCTATTATCTCTGTACCCCATTCACGTTTGAAAAGTACATCACGTCACATGTACTACAGTGTGCCACTGCTGTTAAGAACTGCACCCCTTACTATAACTAACCCCACTAATCATACTAGAGTAGAGTAGTGTAGTGATCTGTGTAGTAGCAATGTACTAATTAAATGCTATTGATTTAATCATATACATAATTATATAATATTAGTCAGCACAGTTTGAATGTTTTATGTAAGTACTCGGGAGTTGACTCCCTCACCAATCTCGGAACTGAGTTCTTTGGTGCGGGGTAGTTCCAGTTGTCAAGTGGACACTGTAGTTTAAATACTCTATTTCTTCTTCATGTATATATACCTATGTATCTTGGGTTTTAGAGGAACAAATTTCATTTTCATTTCATTTTCCATTTAATTTCATTTCATTATTACACAACGGTTTATTATTTATCTTATGCTTCATGAATAACTACAAATAATTAATTATTGAATAACTGAATCCCGCGCATTTATGAAACTTATTGTTGAGTACGGGGATTTAGGGCTTTCCTAGAGGGAGTTCGAAAACAGTGATCTACGCAGGAGGGGCATCTATATAGGTAAATAATAAACCGTTGTGTAATAATTTGCAGCGTTTTTAAACGTAGAGCCATTTGAGAAAATAGTGATTTTGACAATTTGAGAAAATTTGTTATTCAGTTCTATCTTTCGCCCGGTGAATTTACTCCAAAGTTTATGTTAGGGCCATATTCTGATAGTAAATTTAACGTTCTTTCCAACGGCGGTATGTTTAATTTTACAGTTGAATTTAAGGGAGTTATGGCCATTATAGTGACCCAAGGTTGAAAACATGAAAAAATCTTAAAGTAAAAAAATCACGAAAACAATGGGTTAAAAAAAAATGTAAAGAGGAACTTTTTGTTGGAAATTAGTAGTTGTAGAATCTATTCCTAGAAGGTTCCCAATCTTAAGTGTGAACAACCTGCAAAAGGGGACACAATTATTATACCAATGTTAGGTTCAAATTAATATACATGGTACAAAAGGAAAAAGGCTAAATTGAGGTCCAAGAGAAATGCATTATACGCGTGGAAGGGTAGGTATATTCGTAGTGAAAAGAAAATGTCACAATAAGAATGAATTTAGGGCTCTTAAAATCCTGAAACGTCGTATTACATTCGCTCCCCTGTATTTAAGTATAATAAGGTTAAGTATTCTACGGAAAATATACAATACTGAATCCTGTTAGGTCACACTTGAACCTCAGCTAATAGAACAATGTAGCTCTCACGCAGCTAAAGTGGTTCAGAAAGTGGAATTCCGCCCTTGTGGCAACGCACTCGGTGATGGCGACGGATGGGAGGGGTGGGTGGGGGGGGTAGGGGAATTTCACGAGTTTTGAGTGTGATGGAACTTCCAGCACTCGGGATCGAGTGTATTATAAAGCAGACCGCAAAAGCCGACAACCTCTCCCCACCAGCTCTGTAGCCCTCCCAAACTACTCGTATAATAGTCGACGTCACTTCCATATTTCACGTTTATTGCGGCTCGGGACACACCCGCTTCAAGTGCCCATTCCAAAAGGAATAAAATCTATTACTCACCGTCTATAAATTCGATTTCAATTCACCACTGGGACTTGAAAACTCCTTTTTCCTTCAAGGGCTCCTCTCAGAGTCTGAGCTATAAAGTTAAATTGATCCTATTTTGAAATTCACTTTAGAGAAACCAACTAATTTTCCGTCATAGAGCACGTTGTATTGAGAAATGCGTTCGTTTAGCCCAACGAACCTCTACTAGTGGGACTCGTTGATCTGCCGACCTCTAATAGTAGGACTCATTGATCGCCGACCTGTAATACCTAGTGGTTCTCGGTCCCACATTGTTACTTTTGTTGTTTTGATAGGAACCAAAGTTGACTGATTATCTTTAACGATTCACTCGATTTTTTAAAGAAAAATTAATTTTTAACCCTGTACAGACCTACATTTTTTTCTACGGTACCTACATGACTTTTCCCAATTTTAATCACATACATTCTCAATTTCAACTTTTTTAAATACACTTTTCTTTAAGTGGGAAACTCGGCTAAGTGGGAGATGAGTGGCATTCAAAAGCTGGTCCCTTCAACTTCCACATAGGTATCCCGGCTCCGCTGTATAACCATTTCGAAAACCACTGTCAACACCATATTTTAATTCTATTTCTTATTTTTCCCTTGAAGTGTGATCTTTAATATACTTCTTAGATACATGACAAACTTGGCTCGGCCCAAAATTATCTTTTTGATGTCGTTCGATTTGTTGGGTCTTCACTTCAAATTCACCTGACTTGAACAGTTACGATTCGACACGGACGTCCAGATTTCGTTTCGAAAGACCAACGGTTCCTGACAGAAAGAGGAGATAACATAACGTATTAATTGTCACGTTGAATGATTCATTTAGTGGCAGAGAAACACTTTTCCTGAAACAGCTGCTTGCGAGTTTATCCAGCTTTAATTCATTTCCTAAGTATGTCCACTGTCTCAATTAACAGAGCAAGGAGAAAGAAAACGTCAAAGCATTATACATGCGTGGAATAAAGGGAAGAACGTTGAAAAAACAAACTTGGTAAACTGCTGAACGTTAAAAGGTTGGTACACACAAAAGGACTGATACAATTATCCTTTACATCCACAGTTGTTCTGGCGGTGGGAAGTCGGCTCGGAGTTGCAGGTTGGAAGTTTCAACAGTATTCTTTGTAATTTTTTCCTGGAGGTAGGAAGACGTCACCTGCCCAACCGCACGTTTTAATTAATTTACGAATGAGTCGGTTTTTCTCTACATTCGCGCACCTTATTTTTTGCTCTGTTTTTTCTGTGACGTTTCTCATTCCGCGTTTACGCTCCACAAATGTATGGGGAAAAAAAAAAAAACGGGGAAGAGGCGCTCCGGTGGCGTGTTTTCAACGTCAAAAAAATGAAAGAATGAAAACAGCGGCTTGTTGTAGTATGAATGGCTCTTCCCAGTTTTACCTGTCACTCTTTCATGAGCAGGAACCCACAAGCCTTCCAGGTATCACTGGAAGTAACTTGACGGTGAAGTTAAAGCTGATAAATACGGGAAAACTGGGTGATCCGTAGAACAAAGACTAGCTAGTAACAACAGCTAAGGGCGTTTTAACGTTGGAGCTGCGTTAAGCGAACATGGCAGCGAGAAGTAGCATAGCAGAGAAAATGAAGCAGCGCTGAGTCTCGCTCTTTGATCCCGACCAACGACTACGACAATGAATCACAGGTTCTCTGTATTGGTGGTATCTACGATATTAGTTCAAAGAGAGAAAGCAGCCCAAGGTAATGTTAATACCACCCGCGAATATGAACCCATCCATAGGTCAGGCACAGCTCTCCTTCTTCGTTCTGACCGCTTGTCGCAGCTTCAATATCAACTCACTCTGAATTAGCCAAAGGCTGAACGTGAAACACAACCTACGGAGACAAAATCCTTGGTCATTAAAACATTAGAAGCCAAGCGAATTCCTCTGCAGGCGTGTGATAGAGGACACTCGTTTTTGGTTTATTATTCTGTGAATAATACACCTATGTATTCGCTCAGCAAAAACTTTTTATAACACCCCCTCAAACTTTTTTCTCTTACGTTTCAAGGTGCATAGATTCCAAAAATGCAATGTCCGTCCGCCGTACGCCGTCCGCCGTCCGCCGTATCACGTGCACAGGCTTCATTTTCGGTCTAAAAAAATCGTTCTTTCGCACACATGCTCCATTTGGGCCCTAGTTGTGTTCCGAAACTTTTCAGCCCGATCGGAATATCCCCAGGGGTGTTATGAGTGAAAATGTGTGTAAAAATAGGTACTTTTTACGTTTTAGCAACATATTGGTAACATGAGCTTCTGAGATATCGTTTTCTATGTTTTTGGGGACGAGAAGACCGAATATGAAGTCGATTTTGACCAAAGAGTGGAAAATTGAGTTCTACCAAATGTTCAGCTCCCAGAATTGATTTTTTATGAGTGAAAAACCTGGGAAATCGTCTGAAATCACCATCAGTTTGTATAATAACACTGGAAAAAATGTCAAGACGTGGTTCAGGACGATTAAATGGCACTACCAATGATCAAAGATAGTTTAAAAAAAAAAGAAAAAAAAGAGCGTACCTAATTTGTGTTTTGGGGGCCAAAATTAATGGAAACCATCAGAAGTAGCTATTTCGATTATTAGCATGAAAGAAACAATTAATGAACAGCCAACCTTTCTGTAGGTATGTCCAATAGAATAATAAACCCATGTGACAAGGACTTTGCAGCGTTTTTGTTTAATATTTTCATTAACGAACCTTGGGAATCGAGCATTGGGGGGGGGGGGGGGGAAGATTAACCCACTCCCTCCCTCAAAATTTGATGGTTTCCGTTTCAAGGTACGTAGAATTCGAAAATGGAATACAATTTTTTTGCCCGTCCGCCGTACGCCGTACTTCGCACATTTCTTAGTTACCATGAACCAAAATTAATGAAATTTTAGGTCCCATTTGGGGTCAAGTTACTCCGCGAAGCTCGGCGTTACTGTTAATATATGTTTAAAAATGTAGGTCTGTATAGGGTTAAACAATTAATTTTTCTATACAAAATCGAGGGAGTCATTAAAAATAGTCAACTTTGTTGCTTAGCAGAACAACACAAATCAACAAAGTGGGATAGAGTCCCACTATTAGAGGCCGGCAGACCAACGAGTCCCCACTATAGAGATCGGCAGATCAACGAGTCCCACTATTAAAGATCGGCAGATCAACGATTCTCACTGTTAGAGGTCGCGCTCTCACTGATGGAGGCTCTGGCGGCTGAGATTCCCCCTCATGGAGGTTGCCCTTGGGGAAAAAGAATCCCACTCATAGAGGTCTCATTTTCCCTCTCAGTTTAGTCCTCAAGGTTATGGGACGGGACTTTTGTTCACATACATAATGGTTTCCCACTTACCCAGGTCACGCTTATCCGGGTTCAACTGTATAACTCGACAACGGCTAAATTGTATGAGCTAATACTTTGTCAGAGTTTCAGTTAGACATTGTGAGTGGATGAAAATCGAAAAATTATTTTTGTGTGTGTCGAGGAAATAGTATAGCGACCCTAGGGTGTATCTCGACGTCCAAGGCCGAGTGTCGAGATAGAGAGGGAAGCCCCTGTTAGAGAGAGTGTTGTTGTTATCACTAAGTGAAGTTGGGCTGTGTATGGACTCTACTCGAAGTTACCATGTGTGGTCTGTATAACGACGTTTAGCTGTGCTAGATGTATCAGAGTGCTTCATGAAAACTAATCTTAGTATCTAATGATCGCAGGCAACGTTATATAAGATTATTAGGGAAGCGGTTGCAACCTCTTGGTTTGGATCGAAGTGGAAAGGTGAGATTAATTCAGGATTGATTTAGCCTGAGATTATTAGCTGAGATTATTATTGCAGTGGAAGACTTTTTGTGAAATCGTTATCGATCTGCTACCATGTAGGATGGTGGGAATTGGTAGAGGAGGAAAATTTATGGTGAACCAGTTCAATAAGAGATGGTTTCTAACTAAATTGCTGGAGTCCCAGTAATCTCACTAAAAATATAATAATAAATTCTGCCAGCAAATAGGGCTAAGAATTGTGCTAAAGGGAACTTAATTCCCGCTGACCTTCTTAATGGTGATTAAGATTATCAGGTTTGAGGTATGAGAACAAGTATTTGAGATTTAACCAGGAAACTTGTATTTCTCCTATAAGGGTTTAGCCTCAGAGTTCTAGGGGAGGATTCTAAGATTTAGAATAGAACGGTAAGGACCGCAAGGGCAAGGGACTTGTGGTTAATATAATGATATTCAAATGACTCACCGATGGAAAGGCTTCAGGGCAACTAACTTGCTCTAGGAGGTTTCAGAACAGATGGAAGCCAAAGAACTGTTCCTTTGAGATCCAGAGGTTCCAAGAAACAGTTCCCGTGATGATACTATGTAGCTATCGTCACAAGGTACGTATTAATTTTCCTGAATACTCGAATCATTCAAAAATATTATAATAGGTAACAAGAGTAGCACGGTGCCTCCCACCTGCGTATTCTGAACTATGTAGTCATGTGTTGTGGTCCGTGGGATCCGAATCCATCATGGGAATGCTATGTAGAACCCCTGTGCTACCACATTAAATCATTGTTTCATTATTGGTAAGGAGGAAGAAACTTGGCTAAACGAACTCATTTATCAATACAGCGTGTTGGAAAATACGTTTGCGAGTTGTACAGGGCAACTTTCCCAAAATGTTGACCACACTCCAATAGATTATACACTCGTAACATGCAATCCAACACACACGAAACCGCAACTCCTCGTTGATGTATCTGAAACAAAAAATTTGACTGGACTCTACATATACATTTATGACACATGGGTGGTGATGGTGTGGTACATGCATGTATTCAGATGCAGCATGGTAAACCACGTACAGTCTGAAATGTAAGATAGCGACAAATTGGACTAAGCGCTCTAAAGGTCATCAAAACTCATGTCAGTAAAGTCATAGGGATACGACAAACTCCGCAGGCGAGTGCCCTGTACAATAGTACAACCCTTTGGGCTCGTTGAAACAATCCATTCGAGTTGGAACGTTACAAGGACCTTGTTTCTGAATAAAGGATACTTCAGGACGTCAGACTATCCCTCGCTTGTTTCTGATTAAGGATACTTCAGGACGTCGGCCTCTCCCTCGAATATTGTCAAACCCACAATAATAGCGATTTCATTCATAGCTGAGAGAACTGAACGGTGAAAGATAATGAAGGGACCGGGCCAAATATCACACGCGAAAATTGTGGTATTAGACACATATATCTATAATATTGGTCACATTTTACGCTCTCGGCATCTCATGGTTGCAAATACAGTGAAGTTGCTGACAGTGAGCGCATTGGGATTGATAGGAAACAATAACACTAAAGACGACCAATCTAAACAATATACACGATCTAATACATTGAAACACAATGGCACAATGGTTTTCGGTAATAAATCATTGTATATTATTGTAATAATGTAAAAGAATGTAAACTGGGCCGCCAGTTATTAAAGAAATAAAGAAATATAATTAACAATAAATACTAATTAACATGTACGAGCTACTTACCTACTCACAGCGACTATCAACATGAAGAATCAAGGCCCTCTTTGGAGGCGACGTCTGTAGGATGCTAAGATCACCTCGCTCATTCAACCAAGGCATCATTCGAACCCTCAAACTGATCAAAATGAAATGCGTCAGTGAATTTTGGACGAAATTTCCAAAAGACATTTCTGGGAAATCAGCCTCCCAGAAAGGAAATTTAAAAACCCGGATCTACTTTACGCCGCACACTGCTGCTTAGAAAGTGGAGTGACAATAACAATACAAGTAACCCCCAAGATTAATCCCCCCCCCCCCCATACATATATCCATGACATGATGGTTTTTCATGTTGACATAATTCTATTGAATTAAAATTTTAAATATTCTCTTAATATTTTCTTCATCAGTCCCTTATTGAGATTCACTTGTTTCCTATCAATCCTTACGGGATAACTGTCAGCGACTTTTACTGCATTTGCAACCACGAGATGCCGAGAACATAAAAAGTGACCAATATAGACATTTTGTGACTAATACCACAGCTTTCAATATCTTTCACCGTTCAGTTCACAACTCTCATTCACAGCTGTGAATGAGAGGTTACCATCCTGAAGTATCATTAATCAGAAACAAGCGAGGAAGAGTCTGACGTCCTGATATATCCTTAATTCAGAAACAAGGTCCTTGTACCGTCCCAACTCGAACGGGTTGTTTCACCGAGCCAAAAAGGGTAAACTATTGTACCTAATCTGCCGTGCTAAGCTTAACTGCAGTATCTCCAAAATTATGAAATCGGAGAAAAAGCGTTTTTTCAGGTTTTTCGTCAGGCCACCGTCAAGAAATGCATTTTTTTCACAAAAAGTAACATCACCCGTTACCGGGGGGGGGGGGGGGGGGGGGTACTGTTGCATAGCTTCATATAATTTTAAATGTTGTTTTAAGGCTTACTTATGGTGGGATGGCGGATACTGCATTTCGGCTTAATAAATCATCGTTCATCTCTACGCTAAATTGCAGTAGAAGCCACACAGTTGTTGACACTGCATTTAAGCTTAACGAATTATTTCACGTCTACTACGCTTAATTGCAGTAACAGCCCCGATCTCACTGATACTACAATTCACTTTAGTATTAACAATCTGAATTTCATAAACCACTGAAAACATTGCAGTAAAATCCATTAAAACCAGGATCGGTAACCACTTATCACCATTTCATCAGAAGATGACCTAATCTAGAAGTTCCTACCTTAAAATAATTGCTGCATTAATAATATGTAATTCATTATTTAAAATATTGAGGTACTTGTAGAAATAATCGCCCAATTTCATCCTAGTTAGAGGTGCATGACCTAAGTGCATAATTTTGCAATATGGATTGATTTGAGTCATGAGCATGGAACATATCAGTGAAATGTGAACACACACTTTGTACTGCATTGGAATAAAATATAGGGAAATACATATCAGACAGATATTATCTGTCTTTTTCCATACTTACTATTACCAAGTACCGTAATATGCTTATATTATAACCAAGATGCAAAATTCTGAAAAATAATAAGAAATTTACATCACAGTTTTGAATCAGCATTTATATTAATTTAAATTAGAATATGGTTAACTTGAGTTTGATCATATGGCATGTGGCCGCTATGATATTGGAATGGAGATGCGAAATAAAATGAATTTTCGGAATTCCGAATGGAAGAAGAAAACATCCCGTAGAGTAATACATGCATTACAGTAGACGTCCCGTATTGTGGTGCACTCTCACTCATTGCAGATCGTCTGGAAGTATGTATGAGTAGGTAGCTGATCTGTGATGATGATGAATTCATTGCGCAATTTAATTACCTAATTTCGTGACTAATGATGCGATATGAGCAATTTACGTAGAAGTTTGACTACCCATATTTGAGTAGGTGATGTTATGCGCCCCAATAATTATGGTGGATAAACTGATTGATTGATCTAAGATTAGGTTGCTACCTACCTATTGTTTCCTACATACCTATGACGTATGGCAGCTAGCTTCAAAAGTTGAGAATACGGGCAGCAGACTGAAGATCTGCAGAAAATGCCGCGTTCTCCCTCTGCCCGTATAGAAATAAATTTCGGAATTCCGGTGACGTAGTGCACAACTAGATATGTTTCTGCATGGAACAAAAAAGAACCACTCAAATCGTTCGAGAATTGCGGCCTGGGACACAACATTCTGACACACACACACACACACACACGCACACGCACGCACACACACACACACACACACACACACACACACACACACACACACACACACACACACACACACACACACACACACACACACACACACACACACACACACACACACACAAGGTTTTTTCACGCCTAAGTTTTTTTTTCTCACCTGGATTTCAATGTGTTTCTTTTCATTCTCGGCTGAATATTGCCCTCTTCTGACCAGATCAAATACATAAGGACGTATCTTACTACTGAGGGACGTCCTAAAAAACCATTATTTAGAATTGACTTTTGCAGTAAACTCCACAAATGTTGGGTGTTAATAAGCTTATTTGCAGTTAACTCCATCTGCTAAGCTTAATTGCAGTAACTCCAATAAATTGAAACGGAGATACCGCAATTAAGCGTAGCAAAAGGAGTTACTGCAAATAATCTTAGCACCGCCCAATATTTGTGGCGCTTACTGCAAAATTCGTAATCGATTCAGGCGGGAAAACGAGCTTTTCCCGCATTTTTCGTACTCACATATGATAGAGTACCCACCCACAAACCTCCAGGGCGCTCTAACTCAAAACCGCCAAAAGTGGACTTACTGCAATTATGCTTAGCACGGCAATAATACACTGTACTGACACTGAGTTTTTGATGGCCTTTAGAGCGCTTAGTCCCATTTGTTTATCAATTAACACGGACTGAAATTGTTTAAAAAGCAGCATTTAAATGCATAGATGTACCACACCATCACCATCCATGTGTCATACATGTAGGGGAAGGTGGGGTAAGGTGACGAAGCTAAGCTTCTGCGATTTTTCCTGGCCTCAGCTATTGGGTTAAAGAGCTAACATTTGTATAAGTACTTCTTCCAATCCTAAGAATATTCTAATTTTTTCAGTCGCCTATTTCCACATTCAAGGGGTAAAAACAGATTTTTTTCCAAAAGTCATTTTCGTCATCTTGTCCCAACCTTGGGGTAAGATGAACATAATATATACGAATATCAAAATATAAAAACTACATGTTCAAGCTTTGTCCAAACAAGAGTCCCACCGTTATTCATCTCCTAAACTCCTCATTGCAAACATGTACATGATAAACCTAACAACAATGACATAGGGACATGACTTTATGAATAGTTCAATGCTCATCAGCCATAGTAAGTAAAACATAACAAACTTTATTGAAAAGTTTAATATGCTTAAGCTATCGATCGAGGTAGGTAGTTACTCATAATTAATGGTGAACAAAAGGATAAAACAGAAATGAATGTTCAAAATAGCATGCGGGGCAAGATGGCGAATTGAAAAGTCATTCGTCATCTTACCCCAGTCATATTTCGTCAACTTACCTCATGCCACTATTATTATGAAACCCTTGTTAGAAGATATCCAATACCATCGTAAACCAAATGGATTTTGTGTGAACGTATAGGTTTTGAGTTGTACTTTCAGAATATTTCTGAATTCAGTGAGGAAGTTGAAAAACTCACCGTAGAATGGTGAATCCCTAGGATTTGAGGCCCGAAAATTACATAGACCTTCACTAAAAACATTCGGGCTCCTAGCTCCTCCGACAGTGTGTGGAAGCGGATTTCTTGCAGTGAGTGTCAAGGGCAGCCAGCAGGGGACTCTGACCGGGACCTCGAGACCAAGGCTGGACATCGGCGGTGATGACATATTCTGAAGTTCTGGAGGACCGAGCTCCCAGCCCGTTTCCAAATATATAGCTAATTATGAGCTTCCTAATAATTTTTCCTCAATAGGACCTTCATTATCTGTATCTGGGATATCTTTTCTGTCTCCCAACCTATTAAAATGCAAAAAAAGGTTTCATCAAGTTAAAAAAAGAGCTGCAAATCCCTGCACAACGGTTTATTATTTTGTACAGAATACCCTTCTGTTACAGATCACAGCTCTCCGTATAGATAACCCGTCTATATAATATAATATGTACTATTCTATACATATTATGTCGATCGCAGACCTTCCGTAGGTTAGTACCTAACCCCGTACTCGTTACTAGGTACATATCTAAATCACGAGTTAAATGTTGCTAAAAAAATTCTGTTGATGACAAACAGTAACTAAAATGGCAAGTAGAAACGCAAATAATGAAGTTCTGAAGGAAAATTGTTGATGTGGAGTGAAATAGATGCCCCTTCTGCGTAGATCACTGTTTTCTGTGGACAATACCTACCTTCGTGGTCAAGTATAATGAACCGTTGTGTAATAACTTGCCTATCAACAATACTTCAACGGTTGTTCAAGTTGCAAAAGTACCGATCAACAAAATCCAGCCCCTTCTTGGTTGACGAACCGTTGTGTAATAATTTACCGTTGTGTAATAATTTGCCGAATTTCATCAATTTTGTTTCATGGTAACTAAGAAAAGTGGCCAGTACGGCGTACGGCGGACAGACAGAAATTTTTGGTTTATTATTTTCAATAATGAACCATTGGAATCGAGCATGAAAAAAAAAATTCTTACCCCCCCTCAGAATTTGATGGTTTACGTTTCAAGGTAGGTATGTAGAATCCAAAACTGCAATACAAATATTTCTGTCTGTCCGCCGTACGGGCCACTTTTCTTAGTTACCATGAAAGAAAATTGATGAAATTCGGGTTATAGGTTCCGTTCGGGGTCTAGTTGGTCCTCGAAGCTCGACGTTACTGTCAGTCATCTCTAAGGGGTTCAAAATAGGGGTTGAAATTTTCAAAACGCCTATACCATTTTTCTACGTGAATATTTTTACGGTTTTAAATAGTTCTTGAACTTGCGAGTTTTTTAAGACCATCCGGAGCATCGTACGTCCAGCCGTTCGTTCACAGTAAGGCCCCGAAGTTTGCACCGACAGGCATTTTCGACTCCAGTGTGAATGAAATTGTATACAATTCAAACAAAATCTCGTAACCAGAGACGCGCCCTCAATAGGAAATTTGGCGGAGATGAAATCATTGCTAGGGATCACCTGATTATATTGGCGCAGTATGAAGTCGAGTTGGTTGTTCTGTGATATTATTTCATTTGACAAGTGAAGGCTCTTTTGGAGTTTGTTGGTAGGTAGTGAAACTTGAACAAACGTTGAAGTATTATTGATGGGTAAATTATTACTATAAATCATTACTCAACGGTAAATTATTACACAACGGTTCATTATACCATCTACGTAGAAGGGGCTGGAGTTTGTTGGTATGTACTTTTGCAACTTTTTTCACTCCTCATCAACAATTTCTTTTCAGAACTTCATTATGTGTGTTTCTTTTTGTTAGGTACTGTTTGTCATCGGCAGAATTATTTTAGCAACATTTAACTCGTGATTTAGGTAGGTACCTAGTAACGAGTACGGGGTTAGGTACTAACCTACGGAGGGTCTGCGATCTACATAATATGTATAGAATAGTACTAGACTCATAGACTAGTAGACTCATATTGATAGGGACTTTTGCAACTTGAACAATACTGATGAAGTATTATTGATGGGTAAATTATTACACAATGGCAAATTATTACATAACGGCTCATCTACCCAGAAGGGGCTGGATTTTGTTGATAGGTACTTTTGCAACTTGAACAACCGATGAAGTATTATTGATGGGTAAATTATTACATAATGGCAAATTATTGCACAACGACAAATTATTACACAACGGTAAATTATTACACAGCGGTAAATTATTACACCACGGTAAATTATTACGCAACGGCTAATCTACCAAGAAGGGGCTGGATTTTGTTGATAGATACTTTTGCAACTTGAACAACCGTTGATGTATTATTGATGGGCAAATTATTACACACCGGTTCATTATTCTATCTCCGTAGAAGTGGAACCTATACAGGTAATTATTACACAACGGTTTAGGGAGGTACCTAGTAACGAGTACGGGGTTAGGTACTAACCTACGGAGGTCCGCGATCTACATAATATGTGTAGAATAGTACATTATGTTATATAGAACGGTTATCTATACGGAGACCTGTGATCTGTAACAGGAGGGTATTCTGTACAAAGTAATAAACCGTTGTGCAGGGATTTGCAGCGTTTTTATTGCAGTTTTGGATCCTACATACCTTGATACGTAAACCATCAAATTTTGAGGGGGGGTTAGCATTTTTCTTTTTCATGCTCGATTCCAACGGTTCATTATTGAAAATAATAAACCAAACACACGGCAAGGTGAATGCATTCAACAAGAGATAAATATGATTCTAAAACTTTTTAATTCAGTAGAAGAAACATAAAGACTAACGAATATTTACAGGAAGAAACATATTTAGAAGAATTAATATTAATACGTACTAACTTATTACAATACAGGTATTCAATGAATCGAATATTCGAATAATGGAGAGTGCGAATGGGGGAACCTAAGCAGTAAGGGTGTTCGATTTTCTTGAATTTGATGTCTTTTGTGGCAGCACATCATTTTTCTTTTTAGCATAATTATTTAATAATACCTATGTTGGCAGTTACTGGGATAATATGTTTTGTGGCTATGAGGTAGCTGTGTCCCATGTCGTATTGATCTTCGTCGACGAGTTCGTCAAAGCTGAGGCAGTTCATTACAATTTCTGTGAGGGCCAATTTTTGTTTTTCTACCATACTTGGGAATTCCTCCTCAAACGAAACATTACTTACAATTTTATTCATGAAAATGTAGGTATATGCAACCGCATCTACCACATTTTCACGAGGGAATATCAAACCACCTCGCGAGAGAGAATTTATTAGCAAGTTTTTTGAGTTCAGTGGCTCATGAACAACATCCCCTGTAGTAAAATGATTACGGATTACCGGGATGGTGCGAACCGGGACCCACTAGACATGAGAAACTCTTACACCATTATTATGGGGCAATAAATCCAGTAGATACGTCCCTCATATAGTCCGTGCATCGGCATTATATTTCCAGGAGGGCATCCCAAGCTTCAATAATAACGGTCTTTTTTCGTATTTTCCAACTCTTGGACCTAAAAAAAAAATTAATTTTTTTGCCATAGCCACAAACAGTGACTTATAATAACATCACAGTAACATTTGCAAAGTGGTATCTTCAACAAGTATTTAGGGAATTGATAATTAGCGAGCGAAAACCGCTCGCCCTTATGGATTTCTTATGGAGAGTGGGCTTCGGCTGGGTCCTCGCATGAGTCACCAACCTCGATCCTCCCAGGATGTCCGGCCTTGGTCTCGTAGGTCCCGCTCTGACGTTACATTGCAGATGCTGCTATCTGTAAGCGACTAGGGGAAATACTGAATTCGTCGTCTTGCCCCATGACGAAGGTGGGGTAAGCCCACCTTCTCCTATATCCTATTATGTAGTAACAGATTCCAGTCACATTTTGCGTTTCAGATATCAAGGAGGAGATGTGGTTTCCTGTCTGTCGGATTGCATAATGTCTATATATCTACTGGAATGTGTTCAAAATGTTTGAAAAGTTATCCTATACAACTCACAAACGTATTTCCCAAACCATTGGGAATAGAATAACCTTCCGTTTACGCACGCTACACTCGACACAGGTTGTAGCGCAGAAGCCTCGGAATAGCACGCAGATTGAACAAGCAGATGGAAGAAACAAGAAGGGGGAGCACCATGAATGGGACCCGGAACATAGCAAATTGAGCCTGGTGGAAAGCGTTTACCGACAAAGACGAGCTTATTGGCTGGAAACTCCCATTCAAATGTTGCCTAGTAATTGCGTTTTGCGGTTCACCCCCCCCCCCCCCCCCCTTCATAAAGTAGGCTTGTAATGAAGTGTATAGCGTACCGACGTTGGTGGATGGAGGATTACATACTGTAATAACCTGTGCGGCGCTCAAACTCAATCTTAGCAATGTTATCGGTTTAGGTGGGCTCTATAGAAGCGCCAAGGCAAACCAAGCATAAAACGGAGGTTAGCATATAGAAAAAAAAACCACAGTCATGCAGCATGGCTATAAGAGCGAATTTTCGAAGTTTTCGGCATCTTCCTCCTCCGCCTAAAATTTTCTGAAAATTAATTTTCGGCCAATGTTTTCCCAACTTGATACCATACAAAATTAAAACAGGAGTAGTTTTACGCAAAGTAAAATTTGGGGTGGAAGGTGGGGGAGGGGGAAATCAAAAATGTTTTGAATACCAGAAGAGTAGGTACATATTGGGTACGTAACAAATTTTTTGTTCCATTTTTTGCCGAGTAACACCTCGGTTTGTAGATTTTCCAACGCTGAACACGATGGTGAAGTCAGAATTGCGATATCCCATTCCGTTATCAGATTAGAGCAGACGAACCAGGAAGAACATCTCAAGAAATAACCACGTTCCTTCATCTTCAAAGTGCTCCAGTTTGAGAATGGAATGAGATATCGCAATTCTGATTTCACCATCGTGTTCAGCGTACAAAAACCTTTAAAATGAGGTGTCACTTGTCAGACTGTTTCATTTTGGGAATTTATGGGTAATTTTCCCCCCCTAAAACTCCCCAAAACTCCCCCTTAGGGTGACCCGATTCTGCCCATCTTCGAACTTAGCCTGTCGATTGCCAAGACAGATTTTTCATGCAAATTTGAACTTTTTATCTCAATTCTTTCGAGAGTTATCGTCTGGAATGACACATACATATATAAATATACCTATATATAAATATATATATATATATATATACATATAATTTTTGGTGTCTTTCGGCAGGGAATTCAGGATGGTCTGAAACGGATTTTGGTATAAAAATCTTTCGGAAATTCGAGTTTTAAAAATTTTGGACCGAGAACAATAGCTTCCTTTTCTTCGAAAATTCGCTAAAATAAGACGGGGAAAAAAATCATCCGACTTTTCACGAGGTTATTTTTCTGGAGGTGATATGGAGGAAATAGGGAAAAATTGGGTGCCTCGTGCCGCGTGAAAACCTACCGTAGCTCGTACGAAATCGTGTCGTTGAATTCTGATGGTGTTGAGGTGAATAAAATTGAGAAAGGAATCCGAGGGATCAGTTCTAATCCGAGATTGAACCGCACAATCAACAGGAGAGTTTAATATAATTTGCTACCAAACGTTCATCTCAGAATCAATATAGACGCGGATAATAACATAGCTTTATGTGAATGCGCAAAGACAAACACTGCGTGGTTTCTCTCTTTGATTTAGGTAATAAGTATGCAAAATATAGCACCTAAAAGTCAGGAAGCTCCTTGTTTGCACAAATCAATATTTAAACTGATATACCTATTTATTTGTATATAAAACTGTCTAATTAACAATATATAATAATAAGTCATACCTATTGAATAGCAATACTTCAAACATAAATACACCCATTGTACAAGATGTTATTGCATTTCACGTCCAATTTCACACGATACGCAGTACATATTATGTTCGCCTGTTTGTACCTACCTCACTGATTCAGAGGTTTATTGGTGTATTAGCGTTGTGCGGTGCTGACTCTTCACAAGTTATTCAAACGTAAATTACCTCCTGCACGTTTGCCATACTATTGAAACCAAGGGTTTTAGCAAATTTTCGACGAAAATGTAGCTATTTGGCTCGCTCGAAAATTTCACAGAGGCTCTTTGTGAACCGGAAACCCCTCCACAATCCGATTCATACATCGGAGATCTAAATGATAGATTTTCACTTTTCGCACGCGTGCGTTGTGTGTGTGTGTGTGCGCGCCATTCCGCACGATAAGTCCTTTAATTTCCATGATAAAAAATTCGTTCCTGCGCAGAAAAATTCGTCTCAGCAACAGTAATAATGAGTTTGTTACCCAACCCGATCCCAATGTGCCCAGCGGCCTAAATTTACACATTTTTGATCCAAAAAATCAAAATAAGAAGGATTTCAGCAACACAGGCATGTTGTGTGTCGTCAATCATGTTGCTTTGGGGCGCTGAATCGACTGCGAGTAGTTTCAGCGCTGCAGTGATCAAAATCACAGTTTTTTGGTTCAAAACACATAAAAATGATTTTTTGACATAATTTTTCTGCACGACGTGCCAATCTGGTCTTAGCAAGACTCGACCTTAGCGACTGAAACCGAGCCGAGTTGGTCAGATGTTCGCTAGGGGCGAGGCAGCGCTAGGAGCTTCTCCTCGGCTTAGCTTATCTGTTATCTATCTTCCAATCTGTTATCTGAGATCTCTTCAACCAGTTGTGAACATTTCTGTGCGACAAAAACAAACGAAGTTGTACGTACCTACGAATATAGTAACTAATGCTAAGTGAAAACCATTAGAAAATGTTGCCTCAAAATTTATTACCGTACTAAAATTCGAGTATTTGTTCGCCAGATTATGTAGGTAGGTACATGCCAGATCAGCGAGATGCATTTGAGAGAGATTTCGAAAGAAGTCGAATTAATATTATGTTGATCTGTCCAACCTGTTATCTGACATCTCTCCAACGAGTTCTGTACAATTTCTGGGTGATAGAAACCAACGCAGTGGTACATACCTAGAAATATAGCTACTAATGTTTGTATCTAACTAAAAACCATGAGAAAACTGTAGCCGCAAAATTCGAATATTCGTCCACCAGATAATAGGTAGGTACCAGAGAGATAAATGAGATGATCTGGCGGGAGATTTTCTCAAGATGTCAAATTAACATTTTCTGTTTGTACCTTTTAGTACTGCAATAATACGTAGGTAGCAAACTGGCGTGGTTTGAATTAAATTTGAGCGGGCTCGGCTCCTAGTGAACAGCGCTGTTTTACCCCTAGCGGAGGTCTGACGAACTCGGCTCGGTTTCAGTCGCTAAGGTCGAGTCTTAGCAAGTGCCCATTCAGGCCATAATGAGTACTCTGGAAGATGATCATTATAAATTCTCAATTTCCCAAACAGTTACTTTGTTTGGGAAATTAGTCCATGCTGCATGACACGAATTCAGTATAACATCAATGTGGCAGCAATCAACATACGGTCATAGAACATATCGGATGCCATAATCTGATAACAGATTTCCACACAATCATGTTTGTTACAGCTGCTTCCAGCTTCAGCATTACTTGGGAGGCTTGTCACAGCAGTAGCCAATGCGATAAAAATAGTTCTCAAAACCGGCAGCAATGACAGCCGTTAGTCTCGCTATCACGTTAGACGTCATAATTATTTTGTGAGACTTACCTACACAGTTCAGCTTGGAATATAGGTTTCGATTCCCAAAAGTCTCACTGCTGGGTTCAGCGGCACTCCGGCGAAATAAGCTTTATTCAAAATCAGACGAGGTGTTTACTGGGTTTTACGTTCACGTTCAAATGCTACCTCGGTTCAAAATTCAATATAAAACAAGCAACCCAAATGAAAGAACCTCACAATTTCGTTCGATCGTTATAAGTAACTAATTGTATTACATCGTGGAATATTATAACACTTCATAAGTCCTACAAAGTTTTCTGGATTCACTGATGAACGAGAGCTGGATGTTGTTTTTCACCTCGCCTATTTCCAACTTTTCTTCATAAATTGATCGGTTTTCTGTTCTGAGTGTTTTGAGTATTGTGATCAAAATGAAGTTTTCTTCAAACTACGCGGACAAATTTTTGATCTACTGCTTTTAAACTAGATGTATGCTTCACGCAATAACAACATATAATTATTATAGATAGAATTATTGAATCAACCGCAATTTATGAAACTTCTATTGCCCGGCCGGCTTCAGTACTCGATTTAGGGCTTTCCCGGGGGAACCACGAGGGTACGTATTGACCATAGAAAACAGTGATCTACGCAGAAGGGGCATCTCTCTATATAAATATATACAGGAAAACAATAAACTGTCGTGTAATGTTCATGAATGCATGATCTATTAATAAAATGAAGCTGTATACATTCTTCATCGCGGTAATTATAGGTAGGTACCTAGTTCACTCTTGACGGGATGACACCGTGGAACAAGGAACCAATAAATTAATACATGCGCCACTGGTCCAGCAAAATGTAAGATAATAGGAACCTTCAGACCAATTCAGTGGCTCCAGCGGCGAAATACTGTGTGCAGAACTCCGCAAGGGTCCGGTGACTGGAATTTGGAGGGAGTTACAAGGATTGCTGAGAAGCGGTGCAGAGGATCAAAACCTTCCCCCGCATTTTGGAGTATTGCTGGGTCGGGTGATGTAATCGATAACGATTCCCCCGGTTTCTGAAAGGCCCCATCAGGTCTTTCTCTTACCGACATCGGCGACCGCCTATTAGTGTGGCCGTCTCTTGCGCCTACTCAGTTGGAGTTGCTTTTCAAAATGAGCCTCCCTCACCACGACTGGCTAGAACCTTCCAATTTAATGGGGAACTGAAATACACTGCCTTAGTTGAGAACACAGCAAAAACGCTTGTGTTCGCACACGCACGCACGCACGCACGGACGAACGCGCGCGCGCGCGCACACACACACACACACAGCAGACAGCTCGCCATTGCCACCAAAGTTGGCATAGTAGTAAATCATTTACGCTATAACACTAGTGTGTGTTATTAGTTACTACCACTACCAGAGTGTTAGCAGCTTGTTCGTGATGTAGGTTTCAAAGGTGGTAGTAGTAATGCCCCCCCCCCCCATTGCCACTTCATGCAGAACCAAATAAACGGGAATTCGGGAAGAGTTTTCCGGCACTGACCCTTCCGTAAAGCGAGGGGCGACTGTACCAGTAATATCACTAATTAGTGATCATAGCTGGATGTAATTAGTGAGGCTGCAAATTTGTCTCATTAGGTCATCGATGCACAGTTTCCCGTAACACAGAACAGCTTTCGTTCACACAGACCGACGATTGAACCTTCAACAGAATCTGCCTTCAGCCCCTTTAACGGCCCCATCAGCCGTTACAAGGCCGATCATGATCACAATATCGCGAACAATTATCCAATCCTGATCCGGAGCATCTTCAGCGGAGCTAATGGCCCGAGTTTGTGAGGGTGTCCGCCCTCCTTATATTGTTATCCACATCTAAGCTTCCCAACAGCTTTGGCTGCCTTCCAGATTGAGGCCTTATAGGCTTGGGCCAGGACCCTCACCTCATCCTGCGAACTTCATTATAAATAATATTATACTTGTGGGGAAGGCGAAAAGAGTGGTAGGTAGTCGGAAATATTTGTATAACGACGACATTGCTAGTTAGTGAGGTTTGTTTGAATACTTTATATCCAATTTCAAATATAAATGTTATACTCAATTTCTTGAATAAATTGAACGACTATCAGTTACATAAATTGCCCCAATGGATCTGTCGCGACTGAGTCTCATTTGATAATACCACTAGTCCACTGTTTTTATGAACTCAGATCTTACCACTCATCCCAAATTGCCCCAATGGATCTGTCGCGACTGAGTCTCATTTGATAATACCACTAGTCCACTGTTTTTATGAACTCAGATCTTACCACTCATCCCCACTACATCAGCTAAAATACGTTTCAGTCGCCCACGTTTGCTAATATGTTTCCCGCGGTAAGACGGGCATCTAATCAACCGCACAACCCCATTACACTTCCCTCCCTTTATCATTACACTTATTATTTAACCGCAAAACGTTTATTTATTTATTTAGCGATACTTGAAATAATTTTGATGTAACAGGTAGATACATATACCGTCAGACGATTTCTATTCGACCTCAGCTGGGATATCATCACACCAAGGTTCCTATATACCCGGTCGGGAAGCATGTCTTCAAACAGCATCAACCTAGTGAGTCAATACTTTTTGTTTTGTTTTTGTTTACGTACAACACAGACGCCCTTCAATATCCCAGAATAAAACTTCCGAAAAATCAAGCATATCTCCTCCGACATGTTATTTAGGAATATCATCACGGCCAAAAGAGTCATCCAAATTAAGTGACCGACCATCAGAATTCCACCACCCAGCTATGGCTTTTCTGGGGGAAGCACGAGGGTAGGTACTGACCACACAAATAGTGATGTACGCAGAAGGGGCATCTATACAGGCAATTATCAACCCTTGCGTAATAATTTACACCGTTTTGGTTTATTATTTTCAATAATGAACCATTGGAATCGAGCAAGAAAAAAAAATTCTTACCCCCCAGAATCCAAAACTGCAATACAAATATTTCTGTCTGTCCGCCGTACGCCGTACGCCGTACGGGCCTCTTTTCTTAGTTACCATGAAAGAAAATTGATGAAATTCGGGTTATAGGTTCCGTTCGGGGTCTAGTTGGTCCTCGAAGCTCGACGTTACTGTCAGTCATCTCTAAGGGTTTCAAAATAGGGGTTGAAATTTTCAGAACGCCGTATCTCGAAAACTTTCGATTGAAGGGTATGGTTTTTTTTACGTTATTAAATTTGTCTTGAGCTAAACAATTTTTTGAGACGACCCGGAGCACTGTACGTCCAGCCGTTCGTGTGCACCAAAAAGCTTCGTCAACACGATCGTGAATCAAACAGTATAAATCCGGCCGAGATATCATAACTCCGGAGCATCTGATTATAATCAAGGATGGCTGTATGAAGTCGAGTTGGTTGTTCTGTGATATTATTTCATTTGACAAGTGATGGACTATTGGATTTTGTTGGTAGGTACTTCTGAATCTTGAACAAACGTTGAATTATTATTGATGGGTAAATTATTAAACAATGGCAAATTATTACACAATGGTGAATTATTACACAACGGTAAATTATGACACCACGGTAAATTATTACACAACGGCTCATCTACCCAGAAGGGGCTGGATTTTGTTGATAGGTACTTTTCCAACTTGAACAACCGTTGAAGTATTACTGTTGGGTAAATTATTACACAATGGCAAATTATTACACAACGGCAAATTATTACACAACGGTAAATCATTACACAACGGTAAATTATTACACCACGGTAAATTATTACACAACGGTAAATTATTACACAATGGTAAATTATGACACCACGGTAAATTATTACACAACGGTAAATTATTACACAACGGCTCATCTACCAGGAAGGGGCTGGATTTTGTTGGTAGGTACTTTTGCAACTTGAACAACCGTTGAAGTATTATTGATGGGCAAATTATTACACAACGGTTCATTATTCTATCTCCGTAGAATGGGAACCTATACAGGTAAATTATTACACAACGGTTTAGGTAGGTACCTAGTAACAAGTACGGGGTACTAACCTACGGAGGGTGTAGAATAGTACATATTATTATGTTATATAGAAGGGTTATCTATACAGAGACCTGTGATCTGTAACAGAAGGGTATTCTATACAAAATAATAAACCGTTGTGCAGGGATTTGCAGCGTTTGTTTGTTAGTCACATATTACTTTTTCAATCGTTTAGTAAAATAAGCAGGTAGCTGCACAAATCACTGATCTGTCTAGAAAACTATGCTTACGACGAAGCCGTAACGCAACAGAAACTAAACCTTTAATTTGTGTAAACAACGACATAATTATGTGTAAGAAAGACGAACCCGAGGTTTGAACCTGAGACCTCACGCGCCGAAGAGCTGAACGATTGATTCCATTTTGCCACAATATAAGGCTTCGGTACGTACGCCGATGATGAATGCTACAAGATTCAATTCCCAAAGATCAGTTAAATATCAAGTTCAAAAAACTGTACTGGCTGCTCGGCAGGTATTCTGAACTATCTGTAGTACACAACAAATTGCTCATCTATAAGCAACTCCTAAAACCTATGTGGACTTATGGCATCTAACTCTGGGGCTGTACTAAAAAGACAAACAGCAAGATTATACATACAAAACTTTCAGAACAATGTACTAAGGCGTATTGTCAACGCCCCTTGCTACATCAGAAATGATGACCTCCATCGAGACCTCAAGATGGAATTCGTCAGCGACGTGGCCAAGCAACATGCGATAAAATACGAATACAGCGGCTTCATGAACACATGAATCCGGTAGTCCTTCGGCTCCTAGACAACAGCTACGTCACCCGGCGACTTGATAGAACAAAACCTCTCGACCTTGTGATGTGACAATGTGACAAATGTACTGATCGAGTGCTCTCCTGAGTTACAGCCACTGGGCTAAAAACTCTACAAAAAGTTGAATCATATTAGAGAAAACTAACTTAATGGGCCAAGCTCAGTTGTTTTTACTAATATAACAAATATATCGATTATTAAAAAAAAATTAAAAAAATAAACCAAAACGAATATAAATTGTGTATCTCAATGGATTTTAGCTTAATCTGTCTCCTTATTTTGATTCTGAGTAAATAAGTTATTAATTTTTGTTTTATGTTATAAAGTGTGGAATGCAGTTGGTGGAGTTGTTGTTATGCCTGTGCGGGTGTTTGTGTGTGTGTGCGCGCGTGCGCGTGGGGGGCTGGGGGGTTAGAAATTGCGAGATGTCCGTTATCCACACATAGGTAACTACGTATTTGGGAAATTAAATTAATTTGCTCCGATTTATTTTCCAACATTTTCGGAAGGCGGTAAAAATTCACCTAGAGGCAAGAATCAATAGCGCCGGGGTGACGAAAGGGCAAGCTTTGCTTGATAAACTTCAAACAAACAAGGAACCCTAGCTGAGTTTGAGTGCGAACTCTTTCTTCAATAAAAACTCTTTTCTAAGTGAAACGCCTGGCTGATCCACTTAAGTGACAAAGCCCTGTTCAAGGTCCGCGGGCAACTGGGTCTGTTTTTATCGACTGAGCTCGCCAGAGACGAGGAGAAAAAAAATAAAGTTTTCTCCAAAGTACAGAAAACAAGATGAGAGAAACTGTCAGCAGTGATAGTGTTTGATAATCAGTTCCGGCTCTCTTCTAGACCTGAGATGGCTGACAGAATAATGTTGCAGGAAGTTGATTGAATTTTGACGCCGGTGACGCTGGGTGGTAAAGAGAAGCGAGCAAAGAAAGTTGGTTGGAAAAAATGTAGACGTACTTCTCTACTTGTGCCCATCAACAAATAGGTAAACAACGTATCTATCAATAAAATCCAAAATAAACATCTTTCTCCAAATGAAATTTGATTATTATCACGGCCCAACAAGCTGGATTTCATAAACTCATGCGTGTTAGTATCAGCTATTCCCTATCCATGATCCGGGCTGATTCACTGAAGAATATTAGTCAACTTGAAATTTACACTAGCTCCCTCGTAAAGATGTTTTCATGATTAGATGTTTTTAAGAACATACTTGCTTCTTTGAGCTTTGCAATCAAGGTAAATAAATTTAATTGGGCGCGCAAATTCATTATCCACCTACCTAACCTAAGTTTATTTTTTTATTTTTTTTTCGTTTCAAACTACTGCGGGGCTATTGGTGGTACACAGTTACTTGTTTCTCTCATCAAGGACTAACATAACCTCCAAGTTTCAGACAAACACGGCTGGGAGATTAGTAATGAACGCATCTAAATAAACCCCTTAATTTTTCAAGACCGCAGACGTAAAGCTAACATTGAAAAGGGTTTTATTGGCCCGTTCCTACCTTGAAACTCTACGTAAGAAAGTGTTTGTTACTTAGTCCAAAAAAATTCCAGCCTTCGCATTATTCATTGAAGTATTTTCAAGCTCTTTCGTAATCAATTTTCAAGCTCTTTCGTAATCATTCACACACACATGCGAAAGGGAAAGCTGGTCGTAATTCACGTGGAACTTTTCTCCGTCTCAACACGAAAACAAACATTGTCAGAAAGTTGGACTTGACTTCACGACCTTCTATTCTGACGAATTACATTCAACTTATTCCGCGTTTCCTCTTTGTTTTCGGCGGTATATTCATATATATGTACACGAGCACTAATATTTAGATGAAAGAGAGAGGTAATTTCGTCAATTAATACACATAAGAAATCTTACCATGCCTTCTAGAAGAGTCCGTCGTCACTAGCTGGTTGATTAAGGGGTGAAAAATAGGGAATGAAACTTTCAGAACGCCGTAACTCGAAAACTTTCAATGGAAGGGTAGTTTTTTAACGTTTTCAAACTGATTCTGAAACAGAGGTTTTTTTGGTACCACCTGGTGCGGAGTACTGTACCTCCAGCCGTTCGTTTACAGTAAGGCCCTGAAGCTTGGCTTCGCTAACATGAGTGTGACTGAAAATAATATACATAGGTATATACAGCGCAGATATCAGTGTTAAGGAACAGAAGATTATAATCAAGCATGGGTGAACTTCACAACAACAACAACAACAAAAACCTTATTCTGATACCTGCTTTTTTTAGTAAATTTGATCATGTTCTTATAGTCAGTGATTTTTATGTCAGTCTTCATTATGGCCGGAAGGTCCTGGTGGTTCTGGATGATAGGATAATGTCTTCTTTCTTCGGCGCATAACTAACAGGCTACTTTATGTTCCATGTCTTCGGTGACGACTTCGCAGAATTCGCAAAGCTCGGAGTCCGCCAGATCTATCTAGACATCTGTTCACCAAACCATGTCCAGTTCGCATTCTAATAAACTGAACCATGTCTTTTCTGGGCAGCTGGATTTCGCCGAACTTGGGCTTTTTCGACACCCTCTCCATTACTTGATAGCGGTAGGTATGACCCTTTCACTAACGAATCATAGTTGTACCAAGCAGGAGCGTAGTGTGCCTCTGGTGACGGGGGTACCGCAATGAATTCCACCCCCCCCCCCACCAATATTCACACTTCCTCAAACACTATAAAAATGTAAATGTGAAGCAGTTCTTAGCAAGCTGTTTGTCAAAGGAATTTTATGATATTATTGATCTTCCAAATTCATTAGAAATAATTCATAACATTCCCTTGCAAACAAAATAAAAGGTTTTTCGAACTACAGCCTGATAACCATGATTGGTACCTATTGTATGTTTCAACAGTGAAATGCCGAGTGTACGTTCCTTCACAACTCTCTTGAAATCAGGCAACGCTGAGGTTGACCGGCCGGCTCTGATGATGTCGTTCTTTTCGCTAAAACTACGAGAACTAAACGAACGCCGAACCACGGAACAATTAACGCAACAACTATCCATTTTAGGAGGAGACTAGGACACTAGGAAAGATTCGAATTCAAACAACTAAACCTGAAATTAGGAACAATTATTGTGAAAACTACAAGTAGGTAATAAAATTATGAGAAAACAGGCCGTCGTAAGAATAGCTTCCGAAAAGCAAAATGGATAACAGTGACACTGGAAGTTGTCAAAGTTTTTTTCTCGAGTTTTTAATTGATAGCTACAATCGATCCATACGCCAGTATCGCTCCTCACCAAGATTGGATACGCTGGATATTTGCGCTAGCCCAACTTACTAACACAGTCTCCTGAAGATGTGTAAGACACTCACTCACACACGCAAACACACTCACACAGACGATGTACACACATCGGATTCTGGGCCTCCACAGGACTGGTAGCGGTACCCCAGCGACCTTGAGATTTCAAATATTCGAAACCTGCCGAAAACCATATGATTCTAATCGACAAATCGATACTTGGCTGTTTTTCGTCCATGACTGGCAGACATGGAGGTTGGAGGATAGTTCATGGAGGGAGAGTCATGGAGGATGGAGTTATGAGTGGACAATTCAAATTGCTACCTACCTACGGAATGTAATTTTTTTCATTTTTCGTGAAGGGTAGCGCCGGTACCCCCGGTACCCCTGACGCTACGCGCCTGGTACCAAGTCTGTCATTCAATGTAAATTGTACATTTACAGGGATACATGACGTCCGGTATAGTAAGAGAGAATCCTCGCGAGGCCTCCATCGGTGCTGTAACGCCTCTTCTGGCCGCTTCACCTGCTAGCTCGTTTCCATTCACATCCATAAGGAAATTTCTTTGACAGCTTGAGCAGATTAGCTTATGTCATACCTATATACTCGTAATAAAGCGGCTAAGTTCTTGAGCAAGATGAATGTTCTTGAGCACCGTACACGCTGTCTTGGAATCGGTCAGAATTACGGTTTGTTTACCAACTTCGGTTCGTGAAATGGCAATCTATATTGCCAATTTTATTGGCAGCAACTCACACTGGCTATCTGAATCACGGATGAAGCTTGGAATGAATGTACTAGGGAAGTTTGAGGGTCGAAAATCCCTGCAACCACTCCATTGTGTGACTTCGACGCATCGGTATAAAACTGATAATAGCCTGAATACTGCTCTGAGATCATAGCCATAGTTAACGCCCTAATTTCTCTCCAATGTGTTATCTCCTTTTCTTTTGGTCATCCTGAATTCCTTCCAAGAGATTCAGTTCTTTTAGCGCAGCTGGCAACGGCGGAAGTCCACGCTGACGTTGACATCTGACGTTCACATTATAGCTCCTCAACAGTTTCCCGACTTTGATATCGTACAAAGGTTCTTTAGAATCTGCGGCTCTGTTTTCGAGATAAACGTGATAAGGAGCTTTGAATGATCTTAGATATTTCAAGGACAAGGTTGCATTCTTCGCTCCTGACCTTTGGGAGAGATCATTCATCGCTTGATGCTTTTCATTGTCTGTTATCCGGTGGTTTCGTGTCCGGTGGGTCCCGGCCAGGGTCCTCACTCATGGTGATATCCCAAAACCACCTAACAAGTTAGTTATTCACCAAAGATAAGGATAAATACACTCACAAGATCGGGAGGTCCGCACAGGTTACAGATGTTTTTTTTTTTTCGAAAGCTCGAGCAATACTATGTCGAGCCGGTTGTTCCGTGGTATTATTTCATTTGAAGAACAATGATTATCCTGGATTTTTTCGATAGGTAGGTACATTTTGATAACATAAACAAATTTATTCGAAAATATTCAACTATGGAACTCTTTAATCCAACGCATATTTATGAAACCGTAATTGCCGGCTCCTGTACTCGATTTAGGGCTTTTCTGGGTGAAGCACAAGAGTAGTACTGACCAAAGAAAACAGTGATTTATGCAGAAGGGGCATCTTTACAGGAAAATGATGAAAATCAAACCACCAGATTTTGAGGAGGGTTAAAATTTTGGTTTATTAATTTCAATAATGAACCATTGGAATCTAGCAAGGAAAAAAAATTCTTACCCCCCTCAAAACTTGATGGTTTACGTTTCAAGGTATGTAGAATCCAAAACTGCAATACAAATATTTCTGTCTGTCCGCCGTACACCGTACGCCGTACGGGCCACTTTTCTTAGTTACCATGAAAAAAAATTGATGAAATTCGGGTTATAGGTTCCGGGGTCTAGTTGGTCCTCGAAGCTCGGCGTTACTGTCAGTCATCTCTAAGGGGTTAAAAATAGGGGTTGCAATTTTCAGAACGCCGTATCTCAAAAACTTTCGATGGAAGGGTATGGTTTTCTTACGATATTAAATTTGTCTTGAGCTAAACAATTTTTTGAGACGACCCGGAGCATTGTACGTCCAGCCGTTCGTGTGCACCAAAAAGCATCGTCAACACGAGCGTGAATCAAACGGTATAAATCCGGCCGGGATATCATCACTAAGGAGCACCTGATTATAATCAAGGATGGCTGTATAAAGTCGAGTTGTTTGTTCTACGATATAATTTCATTTGACAAGTGATGGACTATTGGATTTTGTTGGTAGGTACTTCTGAAACTTGAACAAACGTTGAAGTATTATTGATGGGTAAATTATTACACACCGGCAAATTATTACACAACGGTAAATTATTTCACAACGGCTCATCTACCCAGAAGGGGCTGGATTTTGTTGATAAGTACTTTTGCAACTTGAACAATCGTTGAAGTATTATTGATGGGTAAATTATTACACACTGACAAATTATTACACAACGGCAAATTATTACACAACGGTAAATCATTACACAGCGGTAAATTATTACACCACGGTAAATTATTACACAACGGTAAATTATTACACAACGGCTCATCTACCAAGAAGGGGCTGGATTTTGTTGATAGGTACTTTCGCAACTTGAACAACCGTTTAAGTATTATTGATGGTCAAATTATAACACAACGGTTCATTATTATATCTCCGTAGAAGGCGAACCTATACAGGTAAATTATTACACAACGGTTTAGGTAGGTACCTAGTAACGAGTACGGGGTTAGGTACCTACTAACCTACGGAGGGTCCGCGATCTACATAGTATGTGTAGAATAGTACATAATGTTATATAGAAGGGTTATCCATACGAAGACCTGTGATCTGTAACAGGAGAGTACCTATTCTGTACAAAATAATAAACCGTTGTGCAGGGATTTGCACCGTTTTTGTCTTCCGCTCGATGCTTGTTTCCGACGGTTCATTATTGCAAATAGGAAGAAACGAAAAGGAAGAAATAATATTTCATGAGAGACAGAGACTTCAGTACTATCATTGAAATATATATTTACTTGCCATCCCTTGAATATTCGTAAATTAGTAAATATTCTCTCCCTCCCACCCTCAGACCGGGATATATGTATCTGCTCTCCTGGAAATAGTACACTGAAATCAGAACTTGAAAAAACAGCTAGAGGTCTAGTATCCCCAGTACATTATGGTTTTATCAGTTTAAATCATTCCCGCCCCCAAACTTTCAACTTTTGCTTGGTATGAAAATTCTTGTTGACCTCACACACCAATGCCGGCCAAACGGAGTCTCTGATCCGCGATGGACGCCGCAGTATAGTGCGGTTACTGAATATTTACGCTTCATGAATAAAAGAAAATACGGTCAACCATTCGATCACCATAGAACCAGTTGTCATTCGCGAATGGCCAGGAAGTCTGACCACTTCACGCGCGAAGTTGTAAGGTGCTTACCAGTATCATAATTCGGTTTTACTGCAACACAATCCTGGATATTGTACCTATAAATCCATGTTTTACGATTAGTTCACTGAGCTTGTTTTTACTATCCTCAACATCTTTGAGCGCGAAGAACCAACTGTTTTTCCATGTACCCATATCTACCGAAATATATGTACCCATATATATTTGTAGTCGTAGAATTAAATTATACGATTCCTTGTGAAGTAAGCATTATTCAAAGATATTATGTTTGAACGAGCGTAGAATTGAGCGTTAGAATTGATAGAGCGTTCCGATTGATTTATAAATTTATGAATTTACAAATCAATCGGAATGCTAGCAGTGTCTACGCTCGTGCAAACATAATGTCTTTGAATAATGCATACATCACCAGGAATCTTACAATTTAATTATTATATGAATACGCGACCTACAACTTTCGTCCCCACTCGCTCACCCCACACTTGTTAAACCTGAAAAAAGAGACGTGTGAAAATCGGGTTATGTTCTAACACCCCCCCCCCCCCCCCCCCACCCACCCAATTCAGTCACCCTGCCCTAACAACACGAATATGGACGTTCCCAAAATTCTTACACAACTAGAATGAAAAATGCTGCAAAATCCTTGTTACATGGGTTTATATATTATTCTACTGGACACACCTACAGAAATGTTGGCTGTTCATTTATTGTTTCTTTCATGTGCAATAAGTTAAATAGCCTTCTTTGATGGTTTCCACCAATTTTGGCCCCCAAAAACATCAATCAGGCTCCTATTTTTGACAAATTATCTTTGATCATTGATAGTTCAATTTATTTGTCTTGATTCACCTGTTAATACTTCTGCTTCTAGTGTTATTTACGTTTATGTGAATTCAGATAATTTCTCTGGTTTTTACGAATAAAAAATAGATTTTGGGAGCTGAACCTTCGTTACAACCTCAGTTCTTCACTCTTTGGTCAAAATCGACTTCATATTCGACCTTCTCGCCCCAAAAAACATGGAAAACGATAACTCACAAACTCACGTTCACTAAAACCTCAAAAAAAAACCTCGAAAAATCCTATTTTTACACCAATTCACCCTAACACCCCTGGGTGTATTCCGACCGGGCTGCCGAGCTTCAGGACACAACTAGGACCCAAATGGAGCCTGTGCGAAAGAACGACGATTTTATACCAAAATTTAAGGTACATTTAAGGTTGAAACGTTGTTTTTACCCTATTTTTACACCAATTTCTCACCCATAACACCCTTCGGTATACTACGATCGGGCTGCAAAGTTTGGGACACAACTAGTGCCCAAATGGAGCCTGTGTGCGAAAAAAACTAATTTTTCAGACCGAAAGCAAAGTAGATATGGATGATACGGCCGATGGCGTACGGCGGATGGACACTGCATTTTTGGAATCTACGCACCTTGAAACCTAAAAGAAAAAATTTTGATGGGGTGTTCGAAAACTTTTTTTGCTGAGCGAATACGCAGGCGTATTACTGACAGAATAATAAACCAAAAGGGTATATAGCAACACCGCTGCAAATGATTAAACAACGGTTCACTGTTCAACAGGATCAATGTTTTCTGTGGCGAATGACTACCCTCGTGCTCCCCCCCAGGGAAGTCCAAAATCGAATACAGGAGCCGGCCGGGGAATGAAAGTTATATCTATAAATATTCGGTGGGTTCAACTATCATTGATTATTTGTTGTTATTCGTGAAGCATAATGTTTGTTCACGTTATAAAAGCAGGTACCGATCAACAAAATCCTAAATAACCATCATTCTTCAAATGAAATAATATCACGGAACAACCAGCTCCATTTCAGACAGCCATGCGTGATTCCCTAGCAATGATATCTGGGCCGGATTTATACCATTTCATTCACGACTATGTTTGCACGTAGCTTTTCGGGGCAAACGAACGGGTAGAGGTAATTCTCCGGGTGGTCTCATAAACATGGAAAACGACACCTCACAAGCTCATGTTACCAAAACTCCAAAATCTCCTATTTTCACCCGTTTTACTCCCATAACACCCTTGTTTATATTCCGACCGGGCTGCAAATTTTCGACACACTAGGGCCCAAATGGAGCCTTTGTGCGAAAGAACGGAATTTGTAGACGTAAAATAAAGGTAGATATGAATGATGCGGCGGACGGATATTGCGTTTTGCAATTGTCCGAATAATACGCTGACGTATTCGCTCAGAAATTTTTTTTCGAACACCCGCTCAGGGTGCATTCTAAAAATGAAGTGTCCCTCCCCGTACGCCGTAAGCCGTCCGCCGTATCATGCATATTATATACTTTATTTCGTTCTAAAAAATTTATTCTTTCGCACACAGACTCCACTTGGGCCTTAGGTGTGTCCCGAAACTTTGCAGCTCGATCGGAATATACCCAAGGGTGTTTTGGGTGAAGAATGCGTTTGAAAATAGGATTTTTGATGTTTTAGTACCAAGAGCTTGCGATGTATCGTTTTCCATGTTTTTTTTTAGTGCGAGGTGACCTATATGAAGTTAATTTTGACCAACGAGCGAGAAATGTAGGTTCTAACAAAGTTTCAGCCTTAAATTTACCTTAAATGACGGAGCTCTCGAACATTCAACCACAACTTAGACCTCTAACACCAAAGACAGTGACAAACACTACTGAGTCCAACCGATGGGCTGTAACCTCAAATACACCTCATGTTATTCAGGACTACAATAATTCCTACTGTATCTACTTTATTATCTAGCTCAACTATAATGTTTGTTAAAAAAGTTTTCCTAATGAAAAATACGTGACTGGGACAGAAAGGTTTTCTAAACAGAAAATTGAAAACAGTTGTTGTGTATGAATTTCCAGCTTTTCATTATGATCCATGGATATCGCAGCATGACGATGTAGTAGACAATAGGGAGATAGGCACAAATAAATTACAACATAGAAGCCTCAGATCTACGAGTTAATAACATGCTGCAGGAAATAATTATTCGTAGATTGTTACGCGGGTAGTTTCCCCCGTAACTGGCTAAGGTAGCTAATCGGCTCTTACGTAGTTACGAGTAGTTACCTAGGGCTTTCTAAGTGCCTTGTTAATCAGTGGAAGTTGAGAGGGTACATGCGTAGCTACTAATGATCATTATGGAAACGGTTGATGGTTTCTAGCCTAATTAAAATCAAGAGTGCTTTTATAACGAAGACAGTATGAAATCTTTTTGGAGAATCAAGTGGTATTATGAAAATCGTAAACCTGTTTATTTAGGACGAAACAATAGATTTTCTTTTCAATAGATTTTAACATGGATATGTTTTCGGGCTGAGGGACAATCTAAAATTTCGACCGACCCCAAGAACGCACTACCGATAATCTCCTAAAAAAAAACACTCCCTGTAAAAAAAGATGCCAAGCTACAAAAGGTGTGATATCCAGGTTGTGCCAAGCACTGTGCCTAATAATCTTCCGTCCACATCCGACAGTTCATTTTCGACGTTAATTTTGAGGTATAGACTAGACTTAGCTAACAGGGTGAGGAATGAGTTAATCTTTAGGAAGTGTGCTGCTTGGCCGGTCTAGTTACTGATCTATTCAGTTCCTACACGAAGGATTCGAAGCCATCAAAATTAATGATTCACATGCTATGTGCCTGATATGTCGTAGACAGACAAGCAGCACACCTCCTAAAGATTAACTCACTCCTCACCTCAAAATTAACGTCGAAAATGAACTGTCGGATGTGTCAGATTAGGCACAGTGCTTGGCACAACCTGGATACACCTTTTGTAGCTTGGCATCTTTTTTTACAGGGAGTGTTTTTTTTAGGAGATATCACAAATTTTGAAAGGTCGCAAGTAAGTTTCGAAGCTGAAATCAATGTGGCTCAATGTGGCGCAACAATATCCGAAGCCTGAATGTATGTGGTGCAACAATATCTGATCCGAAGCCTGAATCAATGTGGTGCAACGACGATATTCTCACACAAGCAATGCTAAAAATGCTTGACACTTCACATTGGAAAGGTTAGACCTCCCGTTATTCGCCATGTCACTTCGGCGTTACAGTTTTTAATTTTCGTTTTGATGGAAACACCCAAAATCACTTCACGCATTAACATTATTTGGATCGGTACTAAATTTCATAAAGATCGGTCTTGGGAAGAGGGTATATAAGTGGCGTGACAAAGAATGGGTGGAACAAACAAGCCCCCATCCCCCGGAACCCCCCCTTTGCTTGTGCGAAAACGGTTACAACTCCCAAAAGGTACTTCACCACGCCAAACCTGATCTACATACCAAATTTCATAAACATCGGTCGAGGGGAAACGGTAGAAGTGGCGTGACATAGAATGGGTGGAAAAAAAAAAAATGGGAAGAAAGTCACCAAACACGTATTTTGAGCCCTATTTTTCGCAGGTTTTCGAAACACCTACCGCTTCGAATTTGGTGTCAGGCGACTCAGGGTGTTTGCCCCACAAAATATATACGCGCGAATAAAATATAGAAATAACGGGGAAGGCCCGGGAGGGGGCCAAAGTTGGCCCGATTCTTCGCTCAGTTATATTAGGGTCTGGGGCAGCCGGGCGCGGGTTCATGCTTGGCATCGCTCGGCTACCGCCTCGCTCGAAAGCAATACCGGTTTCCATACACCTGATTCCCTAGAAACCAAGGTAGTTGTTTACTAAACTCAAGCGGAACTGAAGGCGATTACTAAAATATGGTAGTTACCAGAGTAAAAAGTAGTTGAATATTTATAAGTTGAAAAGTAGTTGAATATGTAGTTGAAAAGTAGTTGAATAATTATTGTGATGAATTTAAATTGGCGTATTTCATCACGATGGTGTGAGGATATGCCCAGGCGGGTTATGAGCGAATCACCACCCTTTCCTGAGATCTTTTTGGAGGTTGTTGCCTAGGAGGTTATGGGCAGACCACCACCTTCATCTAGGATCTTTTAGGTTTGTTGCCTAGGAGGTTATGGATGGACCACCACCTTCATCTAGGATCTTTTTGGATATGCCCAGGCGGGTTATGAGCGAATCACCACCCTTTCCTGGGATCTTTTAGGAGAATTTGGATGTTGGTTATGGGCGGACCACCACCATGCACAGCATCTTTTGAGGATTGGAGAGAGAGAGGCAAGGGTAGGAAGAGAGAGAGTAGCCAGCGGCTAGAGGAAGCGTAGAATGAGGAAAAACGCTGCAAAGTCCTTGTCACATGGGTTTATTATTCTATTGGACATACCTACAGAAATGTTGGCTGTTCATTTATTGTATATTTCATGTAAAATAATTGAAATAGCTATTTCTGGTGGTTTCCACCAATTTTGGCCCCCAAAACTTGAATTAGGTATGCTCGATGGTGCTTTTTTTTTCAATTTATCTTTGATCATTGGTAGTGGCATTTAATCGTCTTGATCCACGTGTTGACACTTTTCCTAGTGTTATTCTACAAATTGATGGTGATTTCAGACGACTTCCCAGGTTTTTGACTCATAAAAAATCAATTTTGGGAGCTGAACATCTGGTACAACCTCAAATGTCCACTCCTTGGTCAAAATCGACTTCATATTCGGTCTTCTCGTCCCCAAAAACATGGAAATCGATATCTCAAAAGCTCATTTTACTAATACGTTACTAAAACACAAAAAGTACCTATTTTTACACACATTTTCACTCATAACACCCCTGGGTATATTCCGATCGGGCTGAAAAGTTTCGGGACACAACTAGGGCCCAAATGGAGTATGTGTGCGAAAGAACGACTTTTTTAGACAGAAAATGAAGCCTGTACACGTGATACGGCGGACGGCGTACGGCGTACGGTGGACGGCGGACGGACATTGCATTTTTGGAATCTACGCACCTTGAAACGGAAAAGAAAAAATTTTGAGGGGGTGTTATAAAAATTTTTTGCTGAGCGAATACATAGGTGTATTATTCACAGAATAATAAACCAAAAGAGGCAGGCGCCGGGGTTTCATAGACCCCAGTGGCTGTCTCCCTCCATCCCCTAGTTTGTAGGGGATGGTGGGGAATCAGGCTGGGCCTCTACCTCCTGCGTCTTTCGTCCCCACTTCTGCGTGTTTATTTGCGAGATCTTAAAGTTTGCGAATATAGTGGTTGTGGGTCTGGGAGGATCCACGACAATTATGTTGGTAGTGAATGTGTAATCAGTGTTAGTGCCTGAGCGTCCGTAGCTTTAACTGCTCTGTATAGGGATTTTGTAACAGAATTTACGAATTTCCCGGTTTCCAAATTTCCGAAGCGGCTTCATTATCTCCCCCGAGTGGGTTCTGTTTGATAGGAATAAGAATGATAAGTCAGTGTTAGTGATATGACGTCCGTTGAACAATTGAGACTTTGGCGTCAGCAACAAGGAGAAGAGAGGGACAAAAATGAATTTAATGCATTTTTAGCAAATACGCCCTTCTCAGCTGAGTGAGCCCTGAGGCTAATTTGATTCCGATTTGACCTACGAGGCTGAAATCCGAAATCTATAGGATTGCTGAGTAAGAATGAAGAGGTGAGGACTTTCCCTAATCAGCTGAGTGACACTGAGGCTAATTTCTTTCCTATTTAACCTATGAGGCTGATATCCAAAATGGAGCCTCTGTAGGATTGCTGAGTAGCGAGGAAGAATGTAGGATTAGGATTGCTGAATAAGAATGACGAGGTGAGCACTTTCCCTGATCAGCTGAGTCAACCCTGAGGGTGATTTATATCCTATTTGACATACGAGGCTGAAATTCGAAATGGAGCCTCTGTAGGACTGCTGAGTAAGAATGGTGAGGTGAGGACTTTCCTTGATCAGCTGAGTGAGTCCTGAGGGTAATTTCTATCCTATCTGACGTACGAGGCTGAAATCCAAATTGTAGCCTCCGTAGGGCTGCTGAGTAACGAGTAAGATTGTAGGATTGACTGAGTAAGAATAACGAGGTGAGGACCTTCCCTAATGAGCTGAGTGATTTCTATCCTATTTGACCTACGAGGATGAAATTCGGAATGAAGCCTCTGTAGGACTGACGAGTAAGAATGACGAGGCGAGGACAAGTTTTTCTGGGGAGTACAGGACTAATCAAAATAAATAAATAAATCAAAATTAAATAAATAAAAATTCAAACCACATTTTCTCCGCTTTCACGGGATAACACTGAATGTGGATATGCAATACGTTCGTGCTTTCAAAAACATGTCCACGGTTTAATGTTTTCTCGTGAAAACTGAGAAAATTGTTCTTCAAGATTCAGTTGATCCGGGTACCGATCGTTGCAGGCCGTTCAGGAAAACCGTAATTGTTCTTGAACGATGAATTTAGTTGGTAATCAGGGGTGTTATCTCTGGGAGCGGGAGTAGCGCCGCATGCCCTCGATGTAAAGCAAATAAAAATAAGAATAACAGAAATAACAGGATCGCTCCGACATTTTTATGAAGTAGTGAAGTTAGTAAACAAGGCTCGTTTCAAAAAGGTCCTCGCTCGCCCGAGCATGCCTCTCTCAACTCCACTAGGTCCATAATAATTATCAACCAAGCTGCAACGCCGTTTGGTATCGCAACGTTGTCTGCGCGTTCTATATACGTTTATTTTTACAGTATGCTGGTATCCATAATGAGAGTAGGATATAGTAGGTGGTGAGGCATTTTGAATTCCTAAAAGCGAATCTGATTGGGTTTCAAGTAATTATGTAGATTCAGTCCTGCGAAGACAAATGAAAAGCCTCGACACATTCCCAAATCCCCACCGAAAGCAAGGTTACTGTGAAGTCGAAAAAGTTTGAGAGCTTGCTTTGTTTTTATAGTGCGCGGCATCTTGCGTTGTTAGTCTCTTGAGTGCAATTATATTATTTAGTATATAAAAATGGAGCAATGCAGTTGCATTTTCTGCAGTTTGCTCCATAAATCATTTGGACGCGTAATTTTAGTGAAAAGTGCGTTATTCGCCGCTGCTGGGTCGCTAGATAGCTACCAAAGCGAAATGCCATCAGTAAACTCGACATTTTGAAATAGAGAATAATTATGCACGATAGTGGTTATCAGGTTGTCCTTTCAGGAATAAGGTGTTTTGATTTCCTTGCCTTCTTTTCTCGTGAGCTATAGTAATAAATCTGACGCTCTGGGCAGCTCGGACACCCCGGCCCCTCTCATAACGAGTATTATTCACCGAATTTCTTATTGGTATCACTCTGATTCCCATGCAATGATGGCCCTTAATTTATCGCACTGACCGGAAGCGTTTTAATATCTTAAGGGAGAGTATATATAATCACTGGACGCATGATGAGGGTGCAAGACTATTTCTTGGAAGGAATTATGTGCACAACCACTGGTAGACGGGCTAAGCCACTGTTGGTAATCGTTTGTAACTCCGCATGCCATTGGTGGAGAAGCTACTAAGGATGTATGAAATATATACGTAGAATTACGAATGGGACCTTCACCATAAAAGCGGATTGTTACCACGGAATCATGAATTTTGTTAAAGAACCCAAGGGTATTGAGTCCTTATTGACATTAAATGACCATTTCACTCATTCTTAATTCATAACAGTACTTAGCGAGTTAGCGCGTTTTCTTATTTTCAATAGTAGGTTTCAGTATAGGTTTTCTTCCTCAGCTGAACGCTCTCATATGTTGTATATGGGTGTATAACCAGAGATCACTATTCAAATTCATTCGTACCATGGCAACCCCCGAGCATTTGGGTGGTATTTCAAAGGATAAAAAATAACATCTGAAGGACAACCTTCATAAGTTGCACAACACAGCAAGGAACTTGAATGATATGAACGAAACCTTGGACTACCGGGAAGATACCTATAATACCTACTTACTCTATCCCACTTTTTCCGGAAAAACCCTTAGCCCTGTGTGCCACCACCCATAGACGTGCCTGGTAAGTACTTGCTTTGTGTCCCGGTAGTGATGGTCCTAGCTGAATTTTGGGATTCAAAGCTCGTGACCTGGCTAATCAAGAACTGAGGAAGATTTTCCTCAACTGTCAGATTATTAAAAATGGTTAATGTTTGCACCGGGGACACCGCAAAACCCTCCTGGCTCAAAAAATGTCGAATGGGGTAGGTGCACGTATTGTTTTATTAAAAAAAATGAAACTAGAGCTCATCCAGATGAGAATGTTCACACCAGCCGCACTGTCCTACGATAAGTAGTTGTTTCTATGAGTTTTAATATTTTTCACCAATCTGACATTATTGGACCCCTCTCGCCTGTGCGAGGGCCCCCTACACACTGTGACATCAGAACTGGTTGAAAATCATAGAAAAAGAACGGCTTATCGTAGGACAGTGCGGTTGGTGTCAAGTTCTCTGAGCGGAATCTAGTTTCATTACAGATAATATAAACCACTTTTGCGACCCATCACATACCCCATTCTAAAGAGGTTGGTACCCACCCTCGTGGATCAGATACGAGTTACCCTGTAATTAGGCTCAATATGGGTTAGGTAGTCGCTTATTTACTTTCCGTAATTGTAAAGTCTGGATCAACAACTTGCAATCAATGTACCTAGGTGTCAATTTTGTTCACCAAGTATATAAGCTGAAGCAGATGGCATGGTCCACCACTAACTATTCACAGCTAACCGACCAATGACCTCAATGAAGTGATACAATGTTCACAGTACATTTATACACTCAGTATTCACAGTATTTTCCACCACTTTTGATTGCACCACGTTTCGTTGCTGCGAAGGTTGACACAATAGTCCATTCGATTGCCACATAATAGTTGTATAGTGTAGGTACCTATAATAGTAATACTGATGTTGACACTTATGATTACCTATATATATTAGGATAGATGTGAATGTTATCTCATCCCGATGTTTGTCGATATGGATTCGTAAATAGGCCTAACATCATCCCACGGGTCGCTGCAGGGCGATACCGCTTGGATTTGATTCCTACTGAAATCTCAAGCGAACGATTGACCAGAGAATTCGGATGAGAGCCCACAGAAAAATTTCAATTGATGAGATGAGGAGAGCAGACCAGAATAGCGGTCGATAAAATCTGGGTAGACTGGTAGGACCAAAGGGGGCCCCTTACACGCGGAACCCCCAACCATAAAACGATCTCGTTTGAATATTTTACGGAACTCGAGCGATATGAGCAGCCACAAACAGCCCAGCAGAATCACGAAGAAGAAGAAAAACGGTTTATGAGGAAATCCAAATTAAAATCCGATAATAATTCGTAATAAACAATAGGTACAGCAAAATTGTTAAAACTGCCTGCCGGAAGTTCAGACCATAAAAATTAGGGCGATTGTAAGCTGGGCCCAAATCTTGGGTACCCGGTGTAAACTGGGCCTAATCCTTCCTACTTGCCCTCTCCCTTGGTGTGTAAACTCGGCCCAGGATGCTCTCATAGTCGTAATCTCCGCAACTCGTTCACTGTAAACTTGGCACAAGGAACTAGTGAAAAGTAGCCGTTCATTCCACCAAGTTTTATTATAACGAATAGTTACCTATCTTACAAAATCGAGGCTTTCGCCAATCACAGTCAATGTAAAACATAAATATAGTGAATATCACAGCCAAATGCAAAATATATAGTGGATATCACAGTCAAATGTAAAATAGTGATTGGGTCAAAAATAATAATACCAACGATTTAAGTTGAGGGAGGGGGGGGGGGGGGGCTATAATGATTGCTGACTTTAACGGCCAAGCCAAAAGGAGACAGGTTTCCTTGGAAGTATTTTTCCAGTTCTCCAGCTATGAATTTTTGCCGTTGCCTGATAAAGGCGGGTGGTTGTGATTCTGCCTTTTCTCCGAAATAACATAATTGGCTCCAGAAGTGATGACGGAAGCGGTACAAGATGCGTTACAGCACCTAATCCAGCAAAACAAAGCGATGTGAACTCACTTAATATTCATTCAATATCACATATGGTTGAGAACCGTCAATATGATAGAACTCTTACCTCCAACTGGTTTCACCCGTCGCCAAATCCCGGCGTTTTTTTGAATTTGAACTTGTCCACTTCGATTTGAACGAAACCGCGCTGGCTTATAACAACATTCGCACATGACATTATAGCAAATGCTTGGAGAAGGAACACTTGGACTAGGAGATAACTGTGGAGATAACGGTACCGTTACCTGTAGAAACTGACTGACTAGCCGGGCCTGCAGTGCGATTCTGCAACTCGGTATGGCATCGTAACGACGATAAGATATCGTTAGCATAACAAAAAATATCGATGCCACTAAATACCGACGATTGGTATTCTGTAAGTGCTCAATAGCGTCAGCTATCGCTTAATCGTCGATAAATTGTCGTTGTGGGGTCGTTTGCATTTCGACGGCTCTAGACCCCCCCGTTATCCATACCGAAAGCTTGTTACACCCAAAAAACTTGGCTTGACGTTGCTTTTCGGCGGTAGAAAGTTTTATGGTAAGTGTTTAACGTAACGGTAAGTATACCTACTTTTCTTTTGGCATGTTTTTTCAATTTTATTTGACGTATTAAGCCCAATGTAGGTACTTATCTAGGTAAATAGGTAGGTAAATTAGTGACTTAATAATTTATGGCAGTGATGTCATAAAAACATCGTAATAAATAACTTAAACGTTAAAATTACTTGATAGGTAGGTAGTTAGAAAGTTAGTGATATAGAAGACTTCTATAAGTGATATAGTCTATTTCACTTTGGGTAGTTATCTACTTTTTAGAATCGCATTTCACCATATATATGTAGTTGTTACCTACCTACCTACCGTATTTTTTCGTGCGTTTATGAATTGTGGATAATAATGTCAGGCATTATGACGCTCGAATTCCTTGCTTGGTAATTAAAATTCTGCAAGAAAGGGAACAGAGGTATCGCCCTCGGCTTGAAAGAAGAGTGCTACGAGATGGGCCAAATCCTTATTCCCTTGATTCCTGCATGTTCAGAAAAACCTTTAGGATAAGTCGACACTTGCCCATGAACCGAAATTCGACCATTGCTCCAATGCTCCAGATTGAATGGATTATCCCCTGAAATCCAGGTACGTGCCTATCTAATTTTGCTGTAGATACCGATCCCCTACGTTTTCTTTAATAAATGCAAGTGACCTTAATAGGATGTTAATTAATTAGAAAATATTGGATTTTGACAATAACGTAAACGTAGCTAGTTATTCATTCACTTGCATAGGTATTTATCAGAATTTCCGAGTAGGTACCAGTTATAAAACATACATTTCAACAAAATCATACATGAATTTATACAAATGAATTTGGCATAATACATATTACATTTAAGCTAAAAACGGTAAAAACTTTATTAAAACCTCAAGACGATACAACAAATTGAAATCAAAACCTATCCCAAGTGTCAAGTGATCCCAAACTGCAATTTTTGACTTCCAAGGTATGAGCATTTATTTCGGCCATCGAGTGAATTCGGGGGATTCAAAACACAATCATTGACTCCGGCGCACACACACACTCTTCAATTCATTTCATCACTGCTTAACACCATGGAAACGGAATGAGTTCCAGTCGATTGCTCGCCCTAGACTCAGATTTCGTGAGACAAGCTAACAAAAGAGAGTTTTTGCAACACACTCGCACCGAAACGAAACGGAAAACGACACCGAAACGGAAATGGCGGATAGGGCGACCGAAGTCAGATGCTAACCTTTTTCGGTTCAGTTTTCGTTCAGCTTTGGCGTCTACCGGCTGGTGGAGTCACGCTAACGTTATGTCAACCTCTCTTTCATCCATTTTACTCCATGGTTAATACAAATCTATGTCCACACAAGGCGTCTAGTCTGCCAAGACGCCAAGAAGCAGCTGTGAATACGACGCTCAACATTTTTATTTTCCAAGGAAAACAGAAGAAGGTAGGTAGCGTTATACAGATGTAAGGTTAAATTACGTTTCGTCATATCAACACGACGAAAGCTGACACCGTGAGATCCCGGTATTTTTCGTCGTCACGGTTCGTCAAACTTTTCGGTGTCTTAAGTGCGCATGCGCAGCACTGCTTTCGTTTCGTTCGTTTCGTCGTGAGTGTGTTGCAAAAACTCTCTAATGTCGGTATCTCATTCTGCAACGACAATTTGTTATTCAAGTTCGGTATCATAAGTTCCTGAATACCAATTTTGCTATCCGGGTGTCGTTACACGAGAGGGATAGCGACCCCGACTCCGTACCGACAATAAGGTAGCGAGTTGCAGAATCGCACTACTGGGCCGATATTACAATGCTCGCTTCGATGACGGATTAGAGGGGTGGGTCGAGTTTACATTTAGATAAGACAGTCTGACCCTTGGTCGACCGAGCTTGGGCCGAGATTACACCCGCCCAAAAATTAATCAAGTCTTCACAGAAGTATTACCTATAAAACAAAATGAAATAGAGGAAAATTCACTGGTGTACTTTGTAAACTGAAAATAAACTTCTACCGCCGATAATATTTATATCTTGGCCATTGTATACTTTGTAGGTTTAGTGTTTTCCATCTTTGTGGCGAGGATTGGTTATGATAGGTGGCGTATAGACCTTGTGTAATGTTTAATGGGCAATGTACAACGCCTAAGACATAAATGTCTTTGCTTTGTTTGTAGGCTCTGATGATGGGATACATATTTTCCGAAAGCTCGGCGGTACGGTGAATTTTCAGTTCTGATCCTGCTCTCGATATTTGACATATTACAATGTAGTGGGTCGATCAGTACAACTTATAGTACTTTGTAAAAATGGGTGTCTTAAGACATCAAAATTAAATTCTCTCACTAGCATTCTGCGAAAAACCAAGCCAAGTTACAAAATTTAGCCAACCTTCTCCAATCCTGAGCACTATGTAAATTGTCAATCACCTCATCACGAGTCAAAACTGCTCTGCCGAATGCCATCCACCTAAATTTAGCCAATATTGGGCATATACACATAATGTGGAACACTTTTTCCAACTCACTCAAGTTGCACATGCAGGCATCAAGTTAGGGCTTCGCGTTCAAAGAACCTCTCAGGGTACTTACAGAGTATACTCAGAATCTCTATACGAATAATGCACTCTATAAGTGGATCCAATTCACGATATAGCGAGTAGGACTCCGAGGTAACTCTTTGCCCGAATTACGCTCTTTTCTCTTCCATAATATAACAGGCCAAATTCTTCCTGCATCCGCCTCGAGGAGTGCGGTGCCCATGGATGCGAGGTGATTGGGAAATTCCGCACTTCGCTTTATTCCAGCTTTCAGCCCAGACAAATCCAAATCTAATCAACTCCGACGCCACAATCCTTTGGCAGCCGCTACTCGGGTAATCTCACAACTTTCACAAGTTAATTCAAGTGCAACCTCAGTGTGAACACCGAAGACTAAGTCCGTTTCGAAGTATGCGATATAGTTTAGCGCTTGCACTGGCAAATGGAAGAACTTCTTTATGAGCCAATCTGTAGTGCAGTGCAGTTTATTCAGCTGACGTTTATTCTCTTTGACGGCAATACAATAATGTGATTCAGTCATCTGGCCCGTATTCTGAACGGACCTGAACTTGGTTTAAGACTTTTCCATGATCTTACCAGTCAACCAGCATCCAACCCTTTACACTGGTCGAAAACTGGTGTAAGTTAGCTCATGCATAGTCAGATTTTGATTGATTTTGTATACCTACCTAGTTATGGAAATTTCATGGATACTGAAAACAGAACCTCGATCAAGACAGAATGGTTCTTATAACGCATAATAAACCGTTGTGGAGGGAATCGCATAGTGTTTTCCCTCTGTATTTGCATACGTAGCCTGAGGCCACAGCAACGGCGCTGATTTTTTAAATATTATTCTTCCGGATCCATACACTGGTATATTCACGATACCGTACGGAAATGACCGTATGGAAAGATTTCAAATAGCGGAATTCACGATGGAGATCGTGGCTTGACGTGATGACCACTGAAAGCTGATCACTGAAGAAACGAGAGAGGTGGTATTTGTTGCTGATACGTGAAACCTAACAAACCATCGAAAAACGTGTTCATGCTAGCGGACAGCGCTAATTATACAGATCTGAGGAAAAAGCTGTTTCCCCAGTCAATCATAGAAGTTCATCAATATTGATTAATCAACCAAAAGCCAGTTCAAGTTGATTCCAAAGTAGAAACTTGAGTATCGCCAGTTACCATCTGACTGGCTGGTACGAATTCCAGTTAACAAAGAAAATAATATATCCTGATCAACAAGCTGCATAGTGATTGCAAACCACGGTTACTGTTTAATTACCTAGGAATGTCCTCGAAAAGGCATTAAATGTTTGAATTACCTTACGACAACGGTAATGAGATAAATTCGTATCCTCGATTTCGAAAAATTCTATCGAGAAAATGTTTCATAGCGATTCCATAGTTAGGAGTAATTTTATACTTCAGTTTCTAATGAATTAATATCGTGACCAAAATTCTTGGTAGTCGCTAGACTTTTAAAACACAACAAATTGAATTGAATTGGGACAATAATTATAAAAATAATTGTCATAAGTCATCAGTAACTGATAGAACAATGCGATTCCTATATAGTGAATAGTGGTGGGTAAGAGTAGTTCACTTGAGGGACAAATTAAGTTAGTTCACTCCTTGGATTGAGTAGTTCTGGTTATTTCACCTGTTGATTCCATTCCAGGTCCTTATCGTTTTAGAACTAAGAACGATATCAATAGCTGCACTATCAGAATGGCTTGTGGCATGGAAACAGGAACGACCTTATTCCTTTGAACTGTCGTTCCGTGATACTATAAACTCCTTATGTAGTATCCACCCCATCTGAACAACTCCTAATGAATTGAAGGAGCTATCGTTCAGTGGATATTATCAAATCCTCATGCAGTACCTTAAGGAACAATCGCTGTGTGGATACTATAAACTCCTCAAGTAGTATTAATTCCCCCCACGTGAATGAACCGGAAACTATAGTTCAGTGGATAATATCAACTCCACATGCAGTAGCCTTGTGAGTGAGTTAATAGTTCTTTAGTTCGTAGTTCATAATGCAAAGAAAGATAGTTCTTTAATTAGCTCCCCATTACATCCATCTCTAGGCACTGGGCGATTCTTTTACTTTGTGGTCCTAGTGAACGAACGTTCAGTGAAGTGAACTAAGTCGAGGAGTAGTTCAGTGGCGATGTCAGCTCCTCAAGAGTAGTTCAATCAGGAACTACCCACCTCTAAAAGGGAGTAGAAACTGTAACGAACTCACTGTATCATTTTTGCACACCACAGCTTAAAATAAGAAGGTAGGTACCTAAAACTTACTCGGGTAAAGAAGTTACAAGCAAAACTTTCAAATGAAGAAAACTAATAAAAAACGCAGTTTTTACTATTATAGTACCATGAATCGCACACTGCACAGATTATAATTAGGTCCATGTTGAGTACTTAAATTTATACTTTTCACTGAAATTTTCATTTGCAAGTATGAATTGAGTATCTACTTTGATTTCAAAAGCCCTTTTCGGTGTTTGTGTGATAAATCTGAGTTTATTAATTTAACTTCGAAAGGAAACTCGCCACCGTGTATTTTTCCCATTTTTCCCATTTTTCTGTTGGTTTCTTCTTATTTCACGATTCACTAACCAATGGTCCGGTTTTGCTCAAATTTGGAAAGAAGTTCCGTAGGAAGTGTACGGTGTAGCTCCTAGATTGTCCCCTATAAACGTTAAAACTCGGATCATTAGTATGGCCACTGCGCATGCGCCAACGCGAATCCGAAGCAATACATTTCTCATGGCTAAATGGCCCGATTATTCTCTAATTCGTTTGGGTAGTAGGGGCGTAGCTTCCTGATGGTCCGGTATGAATTATGCGCCAATCACCGTTATGTGAATCCGAGGTAGGTACTCAATTTCTCACGAATAATTGACCCGATTTTCCTCAAATCGGTGGGTAGTTGGGGTGTATCTTCTAGAAGGTCCCCTATTGATTTCAAAACGCTCGGGTCATTGGTCCCACCACCACTGCGCACGCGCAAACACGAAATCTGTGGTAATGAATTTCTTACAAATCAACGGCCTGATTTGGCTCAAATTTTACGAGTAGTTCCTAGATGGCCCCCTATAGATTTCATCGCGATCAGATGGACTCATTTTAACAAGCGAGTCATCTTACAACTCAATATAAGTATTCTTACATACCAATATTTCGTAAATAGGTTTGTTTTACAAAAGCAAAAGATATTATAAACATTTCATAAGTAACTAAATATTTATATATATGATCAGATCGAGTTGAGACTATTATCCTGTGTGTACTAGAAAAATTGTCATCCAGGCTGACTGGATCTAGAAGAATAGGAATTAAGATCACAATAAAGTAATGGCGTTTCATGCCAGTAACTCTTACAATAATGTAAATTAACATTTAGTAAATTGGTAAGTTCTCGAAAGTTAGTGTACCTAAGCTAGAGATTTCAATTAAACCTAACCAATCAATCCTTCCAAAAACAAGACATCAGATAGGTATATTAGGTGGGCACAGGTGGGAATACAGCATGTTCTGATTAATGATCTGAATGCACTCGCATCCCACAATAAAAATGAAACAGTCATCAATCATCTAAAGGGCAGGATTCTTCGACACAGCTTGCCTCCCCAATATTTATTGAGCTAACTTCAGGTTAGCTGTGATGAAGTGAGAGGAAGAGTGGGAAAGTGCAGATGTGATATATTGGTATAATTATGTACCAACTCGTAAATATCTCAATATAATGATTACATACTTACGTTTTCAATAATACAGACGAGACTAATTGTACTCCCCTGCCCTATGTGATACTCGCCGGTGCCCAGTATGTACGCCGTTGGTACGACAACGACGAGGTTGAAAAAATGCGAAAGTGTCCCTCTCCCGGTCGCCACCTGCAACAACAATGTTGGACGCCACTTGATACACAAGGTAAATACCAAAATGATTTGGTTATGTTTGGGTGACACCGCCATTTTTCTCCAGAGAGCTATAGACTAAACGTGGATTTGTAGGTAGTCCACATTCAGATTATATTTTCATAAGATAAATTTAAGTTTAACAACAGCAAATTCCATTTCTAACATCAATTTGGCCAGTATTTGAAAATAAAATTGACTTCGCAGCACTTTTGGGTAAGAACTGACGTGATTTGCCAAATTATCTCATTTCAAGTAGAAAAAGAGTGGAGCATAATTGGAAATAGTTCAACAAAACTGCACCAATTAAAACTGAACGCGCTCGAAAGTGAAACCGTTTTAGTAGATTTAACCAACTTTTGCCCCCGGAGTCATCTCTCTAGTATTGAGGTCAAGTGGAGAGGGAGATTGTTAATTACAATCGTAGAGGGTGAAGCGGCTGGTGTGAACAGGGTTATCTGATGGTAGCCGATGTCTTCTTAGGAATCCCCTGCGAGAGGCAGCTGTCACTGATTTGAGCGGTTCATTATTTTCCTGTATAGATTACCTACCCCTTCTGAGTGAATCAATGTTTTCTATGGACAACACCTACCCTCTTACTTCCCCCAGGAAAGCCCTAATTTGAGTAACTACCACCAGAGTCGAAAGGAAAAGCTCTGTAACGGTCGCTGCAGTACATAAATTTATTCATTTTTCTACCGCCCTCATTCCCTGTAACGCGCCAATAGGCCCCGCCCGGTAATTTTCTAAATTCCGCCGATGGTCGCTGAACCTGAATAATACTTGGAAACCTCAACATATTCCCAAATTTTCACCTAATTTGGATGATTCGTTCGGCCCTGAACAACCAACTTGTACCGACGTTAGGTAAAAAAGTGCCCGCATCAACAAAATCCAAACCACCCTCCTTCTAATGAAACTGTATCTTTTTCCATGTTCGACTTCGCAGGTTCATCACAGAAAATACCTAATAAACCAAAACCATATCCCAATCACCTACCAAACTTGGGCAAATTCAGACGAAGTATTCATTAGTCGAATGTTTCTATATATTATTATATCAAGTCAAAAGTGTTTTATTCTTGCATCCAATTTGGTATAACAATCTTCATTATAACAAGCTTAAATTTACACAACTATAGGAACAATAAATTGACATTAAAGTGGTTTAACCACCGTTAATTAACTATCACCAACTCATTTAAAAAATCAGGCACCTCGTACAATTCCGCTTCTAACCGTCTGGCTATTAATTTCCTTGCAAAAATTACCTCAGATGAGCTGTTAATATTGTGAGGAAGCGCTATTATTATTCCGAAAGTGATGAAATGCCACCAAATGGACAATCAGGGAATCAGTCTGTATATCTCTACATCAAAGCTTAGAAAAATCAGGTCGGATTTTAATGTAAATCATGTTGTTGTTAACCCGCTTCACCAACCCGCTAGACTAACTATACCCCGCTATACTTCCACATATTAGCTCGTTTAAATTTTTCTTGTTTATGATACAATAATTTCTCAGTTACAAGGTAGGTACCGCGTAGCAACAGACAGACAGACAGGGAACCAAGTTAATTTGTTCCTTGATGGGTGCTTTCGCGAGTCATGGCATATTCTAGTCCTCTACTAATAAAAGTATGTAATTGTACCTCATTTTTAATGACGGGTAGGCTCTAAAGTAGTTGAACAGGATTGTACCTACTATGTCACCCAATTTTCAAACTGTAATTTTACGAATTATTGTACATCTGTAATAGTATAATTATTGTACATTTAGTTGCAACTTCATCGAGGAAATGAAATCTATCAGACTCCACCTGAGGAACAATGGGAACCCTTCAAAATTTATTATCAAAGAGGTGTCGATAGATGAGTACCACTGAAACAAAACTCCTGTTACAGATCACAGCTCTATGTATAGATAACCCTTCTATATAATATGATATGTACTATTCTATTATACATATTATGTAGATCGCAGACCCTCCGTAGGTTAGTACCTAACCCCGTACTCGTTACTAGGTACCTAACTAAATCACGAGTTAAATGTTGCTAAAATAATTCTGCCGATGACAAACAGTACCTAACAAAAAGAAACGCACATAATGAAGTTCTGAAAAGAAATTGTTGATGAGGAGTGAAAAAAGTTGCAAAAGTACCTACCAACAAACTCCAGCCCCTTCTACGTATATGGTATACTGAACCGTTGTGTAATAATTTACCGTTGAGTAATGATTTACCGTAGTAATAATTTACCCATCAATAATACTTCAACGTTTGTTCAAGTTTCACTACCTACCAACAAACTCCAAAAGAGCCATCATTTTTCAAGCGAAATAATATCACAGAACAACCAACTCGACTTCATACTCCGCCAATATAATCAGGTGATCCCTACCAATGATTGGCCGTATTCACAAATTCCTATTGTGGGCGCGTCTCTGGTTACGAGATTTGGTTTGAATTCTATACAATTTCATTCACACTGGAGTCGAAAATGCCTGTCGGTGCAAACTTCGGGGCCTTACTGTGAACGAACGGCTGGACGTACGATGCTCCGGATGGTCTTAAAAAACTCGCAAGTTCAAGAACTATTTAAAACCGTAAAAATATTTACGTAAAAAAATAGTATAGGCGTTTTGAAAATTTCAACCCCTATTTTGAACCCCTTAGAGATGACTCACAGTAACGTCGAGCTTCGAGGACCAACTAGACGCCGAACGGAACCTATAACCCGAATTTCATCAATTTTTTTTCATGGTAACTAAGAAAAGTGGCCCGTACGGCGTACGGCGGACAGACAGAAATATTTTTATTGCAGTTTTGGATTCTACATACCTTGAAACGTAAACCATCAAATTTTGAGGGGGGGTAAGAATTTTTTTTTCATGCTCGATTCCAATGGTTCATTATTGAAAATAATAAACCAAAAGTCCCAAGAGTTGAAATTCATTCCTCTGTCAAAGATGTTATCACGGTACTAGGCAACTAGTAGTCTTTCTGAAATCATGACGGCGACTGGAAACTGTTTTACTACCATCTGTGTTTGATCTTTGATCTCAATTTCTCATTTCACTCGACGGTGGGTGTACAAGCGGTTCTTCTTCTTTCTCTCGTTCTTTGTTGGATCAAGCCGCACTGGCTACGTGTGTACGTGTCCATTTTTTTTTCTGATCTTCAATTTGTTAACTCATCTGCCGTGTATTTGAATTTTCCTTTTTCGTTACCTTTCTTGTTGTCTTTCCTTTTGTTTCCATTTCTGTCCCTTCTTTTCTCAATCTGTTGTGCTTCATTATCCTTACTACCCAAAGATTTAATCTTACCTGTTGTATTCTGTGGGTAGTTTATAGTACCATTTGATTTTCACGTAGCTCTTCGTATTACAATCATTCTTGTAATTTTCATTACAAATAAGTAATAATAAACCATACATTATTCATACCTAACCCTCCAGGAATCAAGTCACCTACACCCTACATCTCAGTGTTACATCCAAGCCATAGGAGAATCATTAATCAGACGAAATAATAATCGATCGCTAATAATACAATGCTGAAACATATAATATGAATTCAACAAGTAGGTACGGGTCACTTACATCGACTATCAACATGAAGAATCAAGGCTATCACATAGTTCAAGTAGGTATATTTGAGACGTGGTTCTACCATAACACTTGAACAGTATCGAACAAAAAACTGTAATTATTCAATACTTGGAGCTAGATTTCTAATAGCCTAGCTTCATAATTTTATAAAGGACAGAAAGACAACAAATTTGAGCATTATACATTTCTGTCTCAGATTAAAGGAGAACAATCAGTTTTGATTTCTGATGATCCACAATCTCAAGAGTGAATAGATTATCCGTTTATTGAACACCAAAGCCTACTACTACGACCTACTAAGATAATCCAAATGGGTTGGTAGAATCGAACTCAATATTTTTGTCACTCGAAAATCATTGTAGGCACTACATCCTAGAACGTAGATCCTACAATACTGAACTGACGAGACGAGATAACGTGATAACGATAACCCGGCCGCTTGAACACCCAACTTCGAGTCTTATTTCTGGTTCATTATTGCGTCAGACTGCTACAACAACAAATTTGAGCAAAAATTACTACCTACCTACTTATTGTTTCTACCTACTACCTACCTAATTGTTTCTAGCGTTCATTTCTCTGCCGTCTACAACCAACTGGTAAGTACCATATACGTTTCTATTTATGTAGTATTGTTCTGAAGCCGATCTTAAATTGTCGTCAGGATTTTAATCAACTAAAACCAATGCCCGAAATGCCGGGATTTCATTCCACTACTAACAAATTTATTAACGAAAACAGAGGAACGAAGTGCTCGACAGAGGAATGAAGGAGAAGGTATTTTTATTTTGTAAAATAAGGCATTTTTGTAAGTTACATACCTACCTATCTAATTTTGCTTTCTGTCGGTATATTTTCTTATGGAGGGGAGGGGGATCGAGAGGCAGCGCTGAAAGAGAAGCGAGAACGAGAACAAAGCCAATGAAAAATGACCTTATTTTGAGGGAAAAACTAAGAAGTTCCTGTCATGCAGCATGGCCATAAGAGCGAATTTCAAAGAAATATTCATGGTATTGTTTAAAAAGATGATCGAGCGAGAAACCATACCACTTTTCGTAATAATTTTTCGTGATGCTAGCCATTTCTACAGATTTTTGACCCTTATAAACTCAAATTTGACCCACTATTTTTTGAGAAAAATGTTTTTAAAACGAAATAGCCTCGTGGTGTTCTGTCGTGAATCACCATCCCACACAAGTCAGGTGACTTAATATTGATTTTAGGCCTTAAAACCAGTTTTCGACCCCAAAAAAAATCCAAATTTGACCTCTATACTGTATGAAAAACAACTGAAATGTTATTTCCTGTCTAACCAACCTTCTATACCACCTTCAGTGATTTTATATCAATTGCTCGCGATTTTAGCAGTTTTTACCAATTTTTGACCCCCTTGGAATTTTTGAAAATTGCTCATCTCTGAACCCATCCTTTTGTTTGGCAAACATTTTGGCAACATTTGGAATTTCAATCGTGTACCCAAGGTCAGACATCGTCTGGAGTGACACATAAATAAATATAAAAACATATAATATATATATTTTTGTTTGTTTGTTAGTTTGTTGTTTTTGAATTCAGGATGCTCTCAAACGGATTGGCCTACAAAAAAAAAAAATTTTTAAATTAATGTTCTGAAAATTGTGGACCCATTGCAATAGCTTCACTGTAAAATTCGCATTGCTTCTTTGAAAATTCGCTAAAACGGAGCGGGTTCAGTGGATCAAGAAGACCTTAAATAAGAAAGTGAAACTAGTTAATGAAATGAATTATTTCAAAGAGTTTACTTCCTTTAATTCCAATCTTTCAATAAAAACTCTATGAAACTGGCATTCCAATGTTTTGAAATAATTCCTGTCAGGTCATAAGATTAAAGACCTGGGTTGATCGTTCAATGAGGACCTTCCACCCATCTGAAATTCCGTATGAAGCCTTTATTACTCCACACCAGACCTCCTACGGTTCACGAAAATGTGATATAATATAGATAAAAATGTTGCTGTAATAATTAAAATCGAATATGAAAATCGGGAGTAGGGGAAGCTGCGCGAAACGCTCTGTGACTGGTTGACGAGCGGTGAGGTGAGAGTTCTCTAATCCCCGGGGGACAAGGCGATTTTCATCCTTCTCATCACAACAACGTTCATGTAACAAGTTTCCTTTTCGTTATTTTCCGCGATGCTTCAACATCTTCTACACAACGGAAGTGACAACAACGCATTACCATACTGTATAACAAAAAGAAAATACCTCGAAGAAGAAGAAGAATGGAAACAACAACCAAACAAAAACAAAGTTAGACAGATTGTGGATGCAGAAATCAGAAAGTTCTTGGTGCTACTCCTTCATATTTTGCTGTTATTCCGAAAAAAGGTCTTACAAAAAATATTGTTTTGTGCCAATTATGTGGTCCCTCTTCGTAAGCACGTTCCAGGGTATTATAGACGCGACTAAAATTTACATGCTACGTAATCCGACCTATTCACGTCGAAATTTTAGTTATAATACCCTGGAACGTGCTTACGAAGAGGGACCACATAATTGGCACAAAACAATATTTTTTGTAAGACCTTTTTTCGGAATAACAACAAAATATGAAGGAGTAGCACCAAGAACTTTCTGATTTCTGCATCCACAATCTGTCTAATTTTGTTTTTGTTTGGTTGTTGATTCCATTCTTCTTCTACTTGCGAAAACACACTGATGCCTGATATTTTAAGCGCGATGCCTTGACGACATGAATGTTTGATGACATCACCAAGTTACAGGAAGGAACCCTTACTTGGGTCAAGTAGGCGGTCAGGAAGGGACCCTTACTTAGGTCAAGAATTTCCTTCTAATACAAACATCATAGAAGTGTGTTGAACCTTAAATGATTACCTTGTTTATTTATCACAATATTGCTCAATAGGGAATCATCAGCTGATAATTAGCAGCAACAACGTCATCAAACGGTGTTGACTAAGTAGCCAGTAATTAGAAAAGCGAGCGGGTGCTGCATTTTTGATGATTTGTAAACTGGTCGTTTTGCATTCGCTTTCATTCTGTTGTCTTTACCAATACGATCGAACATCCGTTTACCTGCGAACACCTGCATCAGTAAATTGGCGGACCCAGGGCACGGCCGGCTTCAGAGAAGGCCCCGGCGCTAGATCTGGCAACGCTGTAATAGCTTCTTGGTTCAGGCCCCTTTCCTAACCACTGCGTTCTTTTAGCTCCATGAATGAATCCTTCACTTACTTTATTATTATACCTGTATAATGCGAGTAGGTATAATTAATGAAAACAACCATCTTCTGAATGATGCATTATTTAAAAGAAAGGTACTGAACTAATACCTAGAACAGAAAGGAACGAGCAAGATGACTTGTAGAAAAGGAAATGGAACATGAATTAATGATAGTTTGCTTATAGTATTCTACTTCTGGAACTTCTTCAACTTGCGACTGTCATTTTTGTTAATTATTCTCCAAATACACCTATGTATTCGGTTCGGAACATTTTTTTGGAACACCCCCTCAAAATTTTTTTTACGTTTCAAGGTGTGTAGATTCCAAAAACACAATTTCCGTCCGCCGTGTCATCGATACCTACCTTGATTTTCGTTCTAAAAAAAACCGTTCTTTTGCACACAGGCTCCATTTGGGCCCTAGTTGTGTCCCCTAACTCAGCAGTCCGATCGGAAAACATCGAGGGGTGTTATGGGTGAAAAATGGGGGCAAAATTAGGTATTTTTCACGTTTTAGTGAATTTGAGCTTGTGATGTATTGTTTTCCGTGTTTTTTAGGGTGAGGAGACCAAAAAATATGAAGTTGATTTTGACCAGTGAGTGAAGTATTGAGGTTCTAACGAAGTTTCAACTCTCAAAATTCAATATTTATGGGTCAAAAATCTGTGAAAATGGCTGTAATTACTAGAAATTTGTATAATAACTCAGAAGTGAATCCGGACAATTCAATGAGAAGTTCAATGATCGAAGATAATTTGTCAAAAATAGGAGCCTAGTTCGAGTTTTGGGGCCAAAATTTGAGAAAAACACCAAAAATAGCTATATCAATATTATTACACATGAAATAAACAGTAAAAAATTAATAGCCAGCTTTTTTGATGTCCAATAGAATACCTAATAAACCCACGTGACAAGGATTGTGCAGCATTCTTTGATTTTTGATCACGAACATTCTTGGAATAATGGTTCGTAATCACATTGACCGCACGTAAAGGCTGTCTTCTAATTTGGAATGCGATCTCTCTGAGACAAAAAATGTTACGATGCCTTTTTGGTTAGGAGCCTTCAAAAACTTATCCTCGAACTCTTGAGAGATTAAAATGTTCATAATATTCAATGATGAATGTCATAGAATATTCTATTGTCATAGCATCACTGTAGCTGAACGATGGAAAGCACTGTAGGTACAAATCTTTAGGTTTTGCAAGGGTCCATTCTTTCTATTCTCCCTGTTGAAGGTACCTACTCATCTACTCTACCTAAATCATTTTCGGAAAAATGTTATAAATACAAGCCACTGACCTTGGTTTTGGTTCCCAATTAGTACGGGGAATCGCACGAATCCACTTTTTCTCTTTATCCTTGGGAAAACGAAACGAAGTCACATATTCTTTTGTACATTCCTAATTACTTTTGCACTCTGGCACGACACAGTTTTCCTGCAGTCCGTTATTATTAAAAACAATAACTTTTGTTAACAATAATACTGTTGAAAATAATTTTCGCGATCAGATCTATAGGTAAACTATCGAAACCCGGAAATAAACAAACCTAGGCTTATTGGTGGGTGGTGTCGCGGCCGGCCTGAAGTGCGACGTTGCCAGTTCTCTACTGCCACGGCCTTCTCTGAAGCCAGCCGTGCCCAGGGGCAAGAGAGAGCAGTTATCACTGTTATCAGGTAGGGGAAAGTAGGTTATTATTCCTACATACAAGCATGTATTCAATCGTACATAATGTAGGTACTTACTGGTAAACGTGAAAATAATTGCTACCTACTGAGAACCTGAATTTTGAAAAAAATCCTTTGATTAAGTTGGGAAGTTCATGGTTTGATTTTGGAAGTTCTCAATCTCCTAATGAATCCTAATGTGAATTTGGAAAACTCTGGAATTAACATAAGAATTTTTGGAATTGACATCAAAAGGCAAATTTAATAGTAAAATACTAGACATATAAGAATTCTAAAAAAATTAAACTCGGAAAATTTTGAAATTAACTAGGCAGATTAGTAATATAATGTTAGTGTTATCTATGTTAGTAACTTGAATCAAAATTTCTGCAAAATCCTCATTCAATTTTAAAGATTAAAATTTGATTAGAAGATTCATTCCTTGGTTGACTTGGAAACATCATAATAATAGCTTTAAATACTGGGCCCCTTACCTATTATATATACCTATCCCACCAAGGATTGAAAATAGTACAATAATCATTGAGACAATAAAGAGACTTTTCAACAGCCACATCCATAGCGGTTCAGTAGAAGATTGGACTTGGGAACAAAACTTTCCCCGTTTTTTTCCGACCCACTCTAAATCATCGGTAAATTATTTTCTCGCCGAAATATAACTCGTGAGAAGTTGTAAGTCAAGACAAGTTATAAAGGTTTCTTTCGATCCTTCACTCAGGACATCGTAGGACTAAACACATTTGCCGGTGCTGAATTGCCTGGGACGGCCTCGGCGCCGTTTTCCCTGTCAGCCTGATATACGACAGCCAATTCCAGTTACGAGCTGGGGAAACTCTCAATTTCCACACAACCACAATAGGTAGTACCGAGCAAAAAAACGCTGCAGCTTATTGTACAACAGTTTATTATTTTCCTGTATGGACACCTCTTCTGCGTTGACCACTGAATTCCTACCTGTGTAACATCATGAATTAGCAGAGTCATTTTTCGTGGTGGATACTTCATTCGTAATCATTGAAACGCCCATAACCACCAGAAAGAATGGAGGAAATGAGCTGAAATTTGAGGGTGCGCGCGGATTGGTGTCTTAGATGGTAGGATATCGATTTCATCGAATTTCCGCGGTGACTTCCGTAGGGGCATTCGCAAATAATGTGAAGCCCTTCGAACACCCATATAACCACCTGAACACATCCTTGAACGGCCATAACAACCCGGAAGAATGGTCGAAACGGGCATAATTTTCGAAGATACCGGGGCCCAGGTGGTTCCATATTAGTGTCATCATATTCAACCTTAACCCAGTCAAATTAGACCAAAAAACAGCTGTGCCTCCGATAAGTTCAGAAAAACCTGGAAATGATTTTAATTCACTTTGGCCATCCTAAATAAGAGTAATTCATGTTTTGCGAGAGTTTCTGAGTCGAGCGGAACTTTTTGGAGAAAAAACCACGAAACGTTTTTTAGGTTTTTGGCCGGCGCTTTTTTTAGTTTTTGGCCAAAAACACCTGGTGTTTGTCAGAATACAGTGAAAAAAAAGCTGCAAATTAATACACAACGGTATATTATTTACCTGTATAGATGCTACTTCTGCACAGATCACTGTTTTCTGTGGTCAACACCCTCGAGCTCCCAACAGGAAAGCCCTAAATGGAGTACTGGAGCCGGCCCGGGAATTAAAGGTACATACAAATGCGCGGGATTCAATAATTCGATCATTAATAATTATTTGTAGTTATTCATGAAGCATAACGTAAATAAATAATAAACCGTTGTGTAATAATTTACCTGTATAGATGCCCCATTTGCGTAGACAGTATAATAAACCGTTGTGTAATAGTTTAACGTTGTGTAATAATTTACCGTTTTGTAACAATATACCGTTGTGTAATAATTTAACCAATAATCCTTCAATCTTTGTTCAAGTTGCAATAGTACCTATCAACAAAATCCAAAAGATTCATCATTTTCCAAATGAAATAATATCACAGAACAACCAACTCGACTTCATACAGCCGTCCGTGATAATAATCAGGTGATCTATAGCAAGGATATCTGGGCCGGATTCATAAAGTTTCATTCGCAATCACGTTGACGAAGATTTTCGGTGCAAACGAACGACTTGTCGTACAATGCTCCGGGTGATCCCAAAAAATTCTTTATTTCAAGATCAATTTAAAAACGTAAAAAAAGCTGCAAATGATTAAACAAAGGTTTATTATTTACCTATATAGATGCCCCTTCTGCGTAGACCACTGTTTTCTGTGGTCAATACCCTCGAGCTCCCCCCAGGAAAGCCCTAAATCGAGTACTGGAGCCGGCCCCGGAATTAAAGTTTCCTACAAATGCGCGGGATTCAATATAATTCAATAAATAATTATTTTGTATATAGTTATTCATGAAGGAAAAGGCAAATAATAAACTGTTGTGTGATAATTTACTTGTATAAGTGCCCCTTCTACGTAGATAGTACAATGAAAAGTTGTGCAATAATTAACCTTTGAGTAATAATTTACCGTTGTGTAATAATATGCCCATGAATAATACTTCAACGGTTGTTCAAGTGGCAAAAGTACCTACCAACAAACTCCAGCCTCTTCTACGTAGACAGCATAATGAAACGTTGTGTAATAATTTACCGTCGTTTAATAATTTACCCATCAATAATACTTCAACGTTTGTTCAAGTTTCACTACCTATCAACAAACTCCAAAAGAGCCATCATTTTTCAAATGAATTAATATCACAGAACAACCAACTCGACTTCATACTCCGTGAATATGATCAGGTGCTCCCAATCAATGATGATCTCGGGCCAGTTCCCGATTGCTAGCGCGTCCCTAGCGATTATATCTGGGCTGAATGTATACAATTTCATCCACCCTCCTGTTGAAAAAGCCTGTCGGTGCAAACTTCTGGGCCTTACTGTGAACGAACCGCTGGACGTACATGCTCAGGGTGATCTTAAAAAACTCCCGAGTTCGAGAACTATTTATAACCGTAAAAAACTAAGAGATAACGACGTCCTGGAGATTTCAACCCCTATTTTTCACCCCTCAGGGATGACAGACATTAACGCCGAGCTTCGAGGACCAACTAGACCCCAAATGGGACCTATAAACCGAATTTCGTCAATTTTGATTCATGATAACTAAGAAAAGTGCCAAGTACGGCGTACGGCGGACGGACAGAAATTTTGTTATTGCATTTTCGGATTCTACATACCTTGAAACGTAAACCATCAAATTTCGAGGGAGGGCTACAAATTTTTTTTCATGCTTGATTCCAAAGGTTCATTACTGAAAATAACAAACCAATAGGCAACTTTTTTCGAGACTGTCTGTTTCAGACGCCTGTAACCAAAAGAAGGTTATTAAAAAAAAAATCATATAAGTGGTAGGTACAGTGTCAAACTCTGCGTTCAGAGCACCCCTATTTTTATTAAAATATTTAATTAAAAAATAAGGGTGCTCTGAACGTAACATTTGATGCTTTACAACTTTAGTTCGGTATATGACTTTCTCATTTGGAATAATAATCTTTTTGTTTTATTAGTTTCAATAATGAACCTTTGGAATGGAGCATTACTGTAGCAGCGTTACTGTCAGTCATCTCTAAGGGTTGAAAAATAGGGGTTTAAATTTTCAGAACGCCGTAGCTCGGTAAATTTCAATAGAAGGGTAAGGTTTTTCTACGTTTTTAAATTAATCTTGAAGTAAAGAACTTTTTGAGACTACCCGAAGCCGGCAGTTCGGGCCACCAGCCGTTCGTTTGCACCAAAAGCTAAGTCAACATGATCGTGAATCAAACGGTATAAATCCGGCCCAGATATCATTGCTAGGGAGCACCTGATTATGATCACGGATGGCTGTATGAAGTCGAGTTGGTTGTTCTGTGGTATTATTTAATTTGAAGAATGATGGATCTTTTGGATTTAGTGGATAAGTACTTTTGCAACTTTAACAAACGTTGAAGTATTATTAGGTAAATTATTACACAGCGGTAAATTATTACACAACGGTTTATTATTTGCGTTATGCTTCATGAATACCTTCTGCTACAAATAATTATTATTGATTGAAGTTTTGAATCCCGCGCATTTGTATGAAACTTTAATTCCCAGGCCGGCTCGAGTACTCGATTTAGGGCTTTCCTGGGGGGAGCTCGAGGGTACTGACCACAGAAAAGCGTGATCTACGCAGAAGGGGCATCTATGCAGGTAAATAATAAACCTTTGTGTAATAATTTGAAGCGTTTTTAGTTTTTTTTTTTTACAAGCGTGTGCAACTGAGATAACACACATTCCAGTGAAAAGGGAATTTGCCTAGTTTTGACTGCTCATTCTGACCAAACCACTGAACCAAATTTAATATTTAAGGAGGTCATTCGACGCAGAATGGGCACCTTCTGTGTGCAGGAGTTTTTTATTTTTGATCTCAAAATCGGTTTTAGAACCCTTGGAAACCACCCGTTGTCAATTTTCATCTCAAAACTCCGTGGAGCTTGGGCAACAAACGGATAGAAAGAAAATGAAATGACGTTATAAGTGATGGCGCTTAGGGTTCCCTATAGGCGGAGCGGAGGTGAGTGCCTTTATCTGTGAAATTGGATGAAATCAGGGAAAATTTCAACAGATCCTTTCTATTAGGTAGGTCATAGATTAATCCCTTGGACCGCATCCTCCGAGCACCAAAACAACAGTTGCCTGCAAACCATCGTCATCCCCCACTGTCATCGCCCATATCTTCCGACGTCTGCCTTCCAGCCCGGTTGCCGAATCAGCTCGGTTTCCTGCTACGATTTGCCGAGGCCGAACCACTGCCAAACTTTCTCTCTAATTTGCACGTGCAGCACGCAAATTTCGACCGTGCTTACACCATTCATAGTGGCTTCGCATCCGAATATTGCGAAATCGCCACTAACATCGATCTGCGGAGAACTGAGCGGCCGCATATCAAAATTTCTGGCGAAACTGCTTCCCCCTTGGCAATTTATACGCCTCTTTCAAGGAGCAGCCCGCCTGCCACGGAATAACTGGGTAAGGTCTGACCATTTCCACCTATTTTGTCGCCTCATCCTTCGGATCTGAACACCGTAAACTTCATCTGGGCCCCAACAAGCGCTTTTTATTTTTATGATTTGACTTTTCAAGTGCACACCTTTATTTTGCATCAACTTTGATTTTGGCCTCTGTAAATATACCATAATATGCTCATAATTTTCAATTCTTTTGTGGCTCTTATCGCAATACCGAAAGGCTCATATTGAACATAGTTCTGAAAACAGGAGAAAATAGAAACCAGCTACCTGCTTGTGCAGCGCTTATCATTTGCTAAGGTCCTTCGTTCAATGCATAACCTATGGATGATAGGCTGGTATTTGAGCAATTGAATAAAACCAATTTCAACTCAACTATCCAGACATCATTTCGCTTTCTTTTCACTTGTTTATTGGCCACTTCCTATCATCGAATACCCCTCATGTACCCGTACTAAGTTTTCGGAATGCGCTCGCCGAGATCTTTTACTTAAGAGAATAAAAGAAGGTAAAATTACCCATTTAAAGTACCTACTTCAATTTTGGCTGGAGTATAATTTCCTGTACGATTCACTTTTCAGGTATTTTTTGGCCTACTGAAAAAAGTGGCAACATTTTGTGGTTTTTGGGCTCGCAAACGTTCGGCTCGACTCAAAAATTGTCGCAGATCATGAATTACTCTTAGGATACCCGAAGTGAATTAAAACGATTTCCACCTTTTACTGAATTTATGGCACTCAAAGTCGACGTTGTCTGGTCTAAGCTGTATTCTTTGAGTAGCTATTCTCAATATGTGGGTTTTACTTTAGGGATGGTCTTATGTACATAAAGATACTATAATTGACAGCCTGATTTTGGGACACGCCAAGTAATCACTGGATTATTCTCGACAAAATCAGATCAAAATATTCGACGGACATATGGGGAAAGTCATCAGTTGTGATCCCTCGAAAGGTGAACTCAATTCTCAGTTTGGAATCCTCAGTTTGGAGGAAGGGATGAGAGCGAATGACGTGCAATGTTTCCCACTGATCGAAAAAAGGTTAAATCATCCAACCATCGGATGAGCGTCCTCGATGAGAATCGGGTGAGACAGACGTCGAAAAGGGGATTCGCGGGAAATGAGGTAGAAACTGAAGCTGAGGAATCTCTTGATCCGACCCATTACCAACTTGATGATTCACCGCTGGTTTTCAGCAATGGGAACGGTTTTCATTCTGATGGGAAATCCGAAAAAAACATAACGTTTTCTCGTCCCTTATATCGATTAGTCGCCTTCCTTCGAGATTATTCCAAGTAGTTTTCTTTCGGATATGATTAAGGCGTCGAAAAAGACGCCTACGGAGCGAAGTATTCCACCGGGCCGGCGCCGCTCTCTGCTCCATAAACCCGGTTATTTGCTGGGAGAAAACGCCGGCCGGAGGGGAAGGAAAACTTTTTAAAACGTTACTTTTCTCCGGATGCTCGGAAAGTTTTCCCGAGCCATCAATTTGTGGGAGGTAGGAAACCAGGGTTCGCCTCCTCCAGCCCTTGAGGTAACTCATTTCTCGCTTACAGGCAAGTAACCTTGCGGAAATGGTATCACAAAAATGGAGAGTACCTACGGGGATTAAGTGGTCTTTCAAATTCGTTGATGAGTGTGTCCGCGGATTTTTCACTCAGTAACAGGGAATCAGTGGCGGGGCAAGCCCTGCCGGGAGGGGACAGGGTGAGAGGGAGCGCGAGAGAAGCGACAATGAGAAATGGAGGTGCGTTTTTAACGGTCTTCGAAAAAAAGGAGCTCTCAATTCAACCTGTTCCTTTTTTTGTTTGTCCAGCGATGGTTATTCCAAAACTAGGTACTGGACCGATTTCGAATAATCTTTTTTCAAATGAAAGATCATCTTCCCATACTAGTTTCAAGCAACAACATTTTTGAAGTCGGCGCCAAATTTTTACTAATCCCGCATAATATAGCCTTCATAAATACCTACCATTAATAATTAAGTATCCCTTGGTTTTTATGCATTATAGTTAAAATTTGGCTAAGTCCTCAGACATATTTTGGCATTTGCTTTACGTTTGTTGAGCATAACAATTATTTTTTACTTTTTAGCTTTATACCTACTTACTTACGCCTCTTTTTTTTGGGGGGAGGGGGGGGGGTCCTTGATTTATTGAAGTGAAACTTCTTTAGTCGCGTTCTACTCTGGGTAGTGAATCCGAACGCACGTAAAACGCTTTTTTGGCCAAAGTCTGTTCAATACCAGAAATACTTAATTGAACCCATAATGAGGTGTTTATGTAGGAAAGTGCAGGCAGAAAACGAGGTGAAATTTGAATTTCCGAGCTCCCACTAGAAACGAATCATCAGGTAAACTGCCGAGCTGTCAACTCAAATCCTGCTTAGAGCGCTAGCGGATCACTTTAAACGACGTTCAGAACCGCAATACTGCCGTAAGAATAAGGAAGAACCCTAAAAACCAAATTTTTCAGGACAGCACTTCAAAGTTTTGCTCAGCCCACCCCCCCCCCCCCCCCCCACCAATATAACCCTGGATTTGACCTCTTGGGTATTTCCCGGGGGGGACTTTTTACTCGAACGAGATGACTTCTACTCGCTATTTCAATCTTTAGTCCCTGTAGGCTTCTCATGATTGTAATCAAAGGTGAAGAGCTAATCGCTGATCGGGTAAGCACATGCGAGCTTTTCAAAGCTTGTATTGGTACCCGCCCGAGACGAGAACCAGAGACGCCGCGAACTTTTATCCCAAACGGTGATATAAACAACAGACGCCCTAGCCCGCTCGAACACCCCGGCCCCAGTTCTTAGTTCTCCTCGTCCTAACTCCCTCCAGTTTGCCAAAAAAAAAAAAAAAAATTCTTCACACCACGATAAATCGATTTTTAGTGATTATATCGATACCAAAATAATCGATATTTCCAATCGATTCTGCTTATAAGGCTTTTTATTTAGGTTTTGACAGAGTTTTCTACACCGGAGTCCAAGGAAAAACGCCTCGAGGCGTGCAGTAAAGAAGAGGAACGGAGAAATATTTGCTTTTATTGACTTAAAAAAAAAAAAATCTATTTTCCCTATTTCCATTTTGTTAAACTTTACTTATATTTTATATTTTTGGCGAAAATCCGAAATAATGTGTCCTACACAATTTTATTAATAGAAATGTAAGTTATTTTATTTTGTTAACATTTTTCAAGAAAATGATTGAAGTTATTTTATTTGGTTACCTAACATTTTTTAATCATTTTCTTCAACTAATAAATCTTTTGCTTCTTCGTTAACTGGAAGCAATTCCCATAAACTTTTTCTGCTTCCTGGCATGAGACGACAAAGTTCAAAATTGTTTGATTATTTTCTTCTTCTTATCAAGCGGAATACCATGCGAAGAACACAATCCTCATGCGGGCTCAGCTGCTAGGTATAATAATCAAAGGAAGAACGCCTCGCTCATCTGACGATAAAAGACTCGACCCCGTAATGAAGCCAATTATTCCAAGATGAAACGCCTCATCTCGATTTTCACCGACTTGAGGTGTTTCTCCTCAGAATCTAGGATTAGAATAAATGATTTAAGGCGTTTACGGTGCCGTACTTGAGTCGTTTCACCTTCGACCTGCGTGAGACGAGACGTTTTTCCTTTCAACACCACAATTTGCCAGTGTTTCGGGTGAAAATTTCGACGTTTTCCAATTCGAATTTTCTTTTTTGACAACACCAATGGAAAGAGCATGTCGCAATCAGGGAGGATACGTGAAAACCCCATTTTCGGAAATTTTTGAGATGAGACGTTCTTCCTTTTGACGGCAGAATAGACGGATGGATGGAACCGCAAATTGATATATGTATTATACATTTCAAAAAAACGTCCTCAAAACTGAATCAAGGGAAAGGTCACGGCAAAGGTTCCTGAAGGTTGACACAGAGGTTTACCATTTTGGTTTATTATTTTCAATAGGTACCTAATGAACCATTGAAATCGAGCATGAAAAAAAATTCTAACCCCCCCCCCCCCCCCCCCAAAATTTGATGGTTTACGTTTCAAGGTAAGTAGAATCCGTAACTGCAATGAAAATATTTCTGTCTGTCCGCCGTACGCCGCACGCCGTACTGGCCACTTTTCTTAGTTACCATGAAACATAATTGATGAAATTCGGGTTATAGGTTCCGTTCGGGGTCTAGTTGGTCCTCAAAGCTCGGCGTTACTGTCAGTCATCTTTAAGGGGTTCAAAATAGGGGTTGAAATTTTCAGAACGCCGTATCTCGAAAACTTTCGATAGAAGGGTATGGTTTTTTTACGTTATTAAATTTGTCTTGAGTTAAACAATTTCTTGAGACCACCCGGAGCATCGTACGTCCAGCCGTTCGTGAGCACCAAAAAGCTTCGTCAACACGATCGTGAATCAAACGGTATAAATCCGGCCCGGATATCATAACTACGGAGCATCTGATTATAATCAAGGATGGCTGTATGAAGTCGAGTTGGTTGTTCTGCGATATTATTTCATTTGATAAGTGATGGACTATTGGATTTTGTTGGTAGGTGCTTGTGAAACATGAACAAAGGTTGAAGTATTATTGATGGGAAATTATTACACAATGGTAAATTATTACGCAACGGCATATTACTACACAGCGGTAAATTATTACATAACGGTAAATTATTACCACAACGGGAAATTATTACACCACGGTAAATTATTACACAACGGTTCATCTACCAAGAAGGGGCTGGATTTTGTTGATCGGTACTTTTGCAACTTGAACAACCGTTGAAGTATTATTGATGGGCAAGTTATTACACAACGGTTCATTATAGGTACCTATTGACCACAGAAAACAGTGATCTACGCAGAAGGGGCATCTATTTCACTCCACATCAACAATTTTCCTTTAGAACTTCATTATTTGCGTTTATTTTTGCCGTCTAGTTACTGTTTGTCATCGGTTGTATTAGGGCTGGTTTATCAATTCTCTAGTTAAAACTCTGATTAGCTAGTCACTGATTAACGTTAATCAGAGATTTTAACTAATCTGAGCTGAGGATGCGTTTATCAATGACTGCATGGATACTAAATAACAGCTAGTTAACTAGTCAGAGTTTTAACGAGAGAAAACAACGCCACCACAACAATAACGTGAAAATTCCGTAAAAGTGAGGTGCAACATTGCGAGTTGGACGGCGTTTCCATGGTAATGTTATCGTTATCGTGACATTCCTCGCCAAACGCGGCCAAATAATATTTAATTGTGCTCCTCTAGTCCTCTGCATATTTGTAATACATTTTTATTTGTACGAATGTACAAATGTAGGTATTTTCTTTTTGGTTCTGCGGCGGCTTCTGCTGTCCCTCACCGACTTCGGCTTATTTTTTCTTGACTTATGTGATCGTGTGGAATCAGCATCATTCGCGCTCGGTTCTGTATTTTCGCGAGTTCCGTCGTATTTCTGTATTTTCGTAGTTATTTGCTGTCCCGAGAACAACATTAAAATGTCTCAGCATTCCACTAAGTATTTGATCTCTATTTTATGCAGTATTTCCATCGAACGTAGACCAATTCAGCTCCTGTAGTGATCAATGTACCTATTCGTACGTGGGTTTGGCATGCTGCAAAGGTTGTTACCCACTTGATTTCAGTGTACCTAATCAATGAAGTGTACCCATGAAATATTGTTTTTGATAGGATTTCAGTGTAAGATTTCAATGTGCCTAATCAATGGGAAACCCATGAAGTATTCTTTTTTGTTTGGAGGAATCAAATGCGGGTCTTTTTGTTTTTCAAATTGCAATGGTGCACGAAAAAATATTCCTTCAATTGTTAAGTGTTGATAGTTTCCGATAAAGAACAAAGTAAATAGTAACAAAGAACAAAAAGTGTAATTTCTTTGGATAGCGGAACCTGGAGTGGAAATCCACGTCGTCCTATATGTCTCAAAATACGGTATTTTCCCTGCCGAACCAAGTATTTCGTACCCATTCAAGGTAGGTAGAAGTTCATTTCTCCGTCGGAGAAATCCTAATCATCCATTTCTATGTCAGAATCCATGAAAAAACGAATGAAAACACTCGCTACTCGCTAAGTTTTGGCACAAATAGGCACAGAAAAACGAAAATGCAATATGGCTGCCCGCTAATCAGACTTTGACTGGGCAGTTAAATTTTTAACTAGAGCTTCGATCTCCAGTTAAAAATAGTCACTGATTAGCGATAATCAGCTGCTAAAGTGAATTGATAAACGGGTATGCGAGAGATAATCAGAGATTTGACTTAGTCAGACTTTAATCGGGCTTGCAAATGTGATTGATAAACAGATTGTTGATCGGTACTTTTGCAACTTGAACAACCGTTGAAGTATTATTGATGGGCAAGTTATTACACAACGGTTCATTATAGGTACCTATTGACCACAGAAAACAGTGATCTACGCAGAAGGGGCATCTATTTCACTCCACATCAACAATTTTCCTTTAGAACTTCATTATTTGCGTTTATTTTTGCCGTCTAGTTACTGTTTGTCATCGGTTGTATTATTTTAGCAACATTTAACTCGTGATTTAGGTAGGTACCTAGTAACGAGTACGGTTTAGGTACTAACCTACGGAGGGTCTGCGATCTACATAACATGTGTATAGAATAGTACATATTATTATATTATACAGACGGGTTATCTATAGAGAGAGCTGTGATCTGTAACTGAAGGGTATTCTGTACAAAATAATAAACCGTTGTGCAGGGATTTTTAGCGATGGGTTGTTCGCCTCCCAGGCTTCACTCCGCCTCCTTGGGCAGCAGCCAGTCAGATGTAAATAGACTTCATACGTCATTTTTTGCCGCATTTTTACTTTATATCACCTTCATTTAAAAAAGAGCGCTTATTTATGAAAATGGGCTTAAACTACCATTTTCCCAAGAGTTTTGAATATTTTGAAGCAATGTTTTAAAAAAATTCCCCATTATAATAAATTGCTATCATAATATTATTAATCATGAACTATCATTGATTAATTAATCAGATAAGCTATTTATGGAAGTACCTACCTATGTATACCTATGGTATACCGCACCACATTATAGCAAAAATACTAAAACCTGAAACGTTATGATATTATGGTCTAGCTATTCCATGGACCAAGTACCTATGAACTGAAACATAATAAATTATTTTTGCAAGAAGTTAGTTACCTACCTATGGTGTACCACAATACATTATGATACCTACCTATTCCAAGACTAATGAAAATGTTAAGTAGGTATCATATTGTTAGAAATAATATTTATCTCATTTTACTATTTACCTATCTTTAATTTCATAATTTCATAATTACAAACCTTATTACAAAATAATTAGGTACAACCTTGATAATAAATCACTAAAATTTTACTTTTTACATTTACTGTTATTACTTTCAAGTAACATTAATATAAAAATAAAAATACAATACGAATACTGAAAATAATATATTAGATTTGAATCGTTTAGATTTTTCCATCACGACCGTTCTAACCTAAGAGATGCAATTTCCGTCCGCTGTCCACCGTCCGCCGTATCATCCATATCTACTTTACTTTCGGTCTAAAAAGTTCGTTCATTCGCACACAGGCTTCATTTGGGCCCCAGCTGTGCCCCGAAACATTGCAGCCTGATCGGATTACACCCAAGGTTACGGGTGAAGAGTGGGTGTAAAAATAGGATTTTATGGAGATTTTGATGCTTTTAGCGAATTTTCAAAGAAAATGAAGCTATTGCAATGGCTTCGAAATTTAAATAATATAAATTTTTGGAAATTTTCTTCATAGAAATCCGTTTCAGACCATTCTAAAACGATTCCTGAAATTTAACACTTTTTTATATGTATATATATATATATGTGTCACTCCAGACGATAACTCTCGATAGAATTGAGATAAACAGCTCAAATTTGCACAAAAAATCTATCTTGGCAATCGAAAGGCTAAGTTCGAAGATGGGCGAAATTGGCCTACTCTAAGGAGGGTTTTGGCGCATTTAAAGTGCGCAAAAATTACCCAAAAATCCCCAAAATGTTATTTTCCAACAAGTGACCCCTCATTTTAAAGGTTTTTGCACGCTGAACACGATGGTGGAATCGGATTTTAGATATCTTGATCCGTTCTCAAATTAGAGCATTTAATGTGCGCAAAAATTACCCAAAAATCCCCAAAATGTTATTTTCTAACAAGTGACCCCTCATTTTAAAGGTTTTTGCACGCTGAACACGATGGTGAAATCGGATTTTAGATATCTAAATCCGTTCTTAAATTAGAGCATTTAAAGTGCGCAAAAATTACCCAAAACTAGGATAATCTTTAAACTCTTACCCCCCCCCCCCCCCACCCCTTAGAGTGGTCAGATTGAAAAATGTGAGAAGTATTAATTGAAGACGAGAGTTCGAAGCAAAAAAGGGGGAGGCAAACGATTAGTACAACTCCTTGAATTTCCCATTTGACATATAATTGTTATGATACCTTCATAGATAGACAAGTACCGGCCCACGTATTACTAGAAGGAAGACGAAAGAAAAAATCTATTTCAAATTATTCAATTTAGGTACTAACAGTAGGAGGAAGAAGTTTTCCTTTATTCAAAACCATAGCCATTAATTCGAATATTTCTTTGAAAATTCGCTCATTAAGTCATGCTGCATGACTGGTTTTTTTCCATGTTTTTTAGAGATCGAATGTGAAGTCAATTTTGACCAAAGAGCGAAAGACTGCGGTTTAAAGGATTAGCATTAAATTTACGTTATATTTTGGTCTAAAATCGTCGGTCTTCCGCATACAGCTTGGGGCCCGATTTGGGAACATAATCTGGGCCCTAGTTGTGCACCGATGCTCGGCAGCCCGACGGGAATACACCCAGTGGTGTTATTGGGAGGGGGGGGGGGGGAAGGGTGTAAAAATAGGGGTTTTCGGTGTTTTTATTGAGGTTTTAGTAAACATGTTTTTGTGTCGTTTCGTTTTCCATGTTTTTTAGGACGAGAAGACCGAATATGAAGTTGATTTTGACCAAAGAGAGAAGAATTGTGGCTGTAACGAAGGTTCAGCTCCCAAAATTCATTTTTTGTGAGTCAAAAACCTGGGAAATTGCCTGAAATCACCATAAAATTGTACAATAACACTAGAGGTAGTATCAATATGTGAATATTCCTATTTAAAAAACGCTGCAAATCCCTGCACAACGGTTTATTATTTTGTATAGAATACCCTTCTGTTACAGATCACAGCTCTCTGTATCAGCGTTGGCCAATAGAATTGCAGAACCATTTCGGACCATGCCAATGCGCACCATACCAATTAGACAATTCGAAATGAATTCCAATTCAAATTAATTTGAATTCAAATTAATGAATTCCAATCCAATTAATGAATTCCAATTCAATTAATGAATTCCAATTCGAAATCGATTGAATAAATTGATTGATTGATGGAATCGAGCGCTTCCCTGGTGACGAGCGCACAATGCCAATAATTAGGCAATTCGAAAAAAATTCCAATTCAAATTAAAGTCCAATTCATTATACCAATATTGACAATTTCAAGTGAATTCCTATTGCAATTGAAAAAACTTTGCCAATTTTGGCGAATGTGGAGTTATGTTTATATGATTAATGTGTCGGGAATTTAGATGGGGATGTTAGGTAGATTGGTGAGCAGTGGCCAATTGCAATTCAAAATCTAAGTGAATTCCAATTGCAATTGAAAAACGCTGCAAATCCCTGCACAACGGTTTATTATTTTGTATAGAATACCCTTCTGTTACAGATCACAGCTCTATGTATAGATAACCCGTCTATATAATATGATAAATGTACTAGTCTATACATATTATGTAGATCGCAGACCCTCCGTAGGTTAGTACCTAACCCCGTACTCGTTACTAGGTACCTACCTAAATCACGAGTTAAATGTTGCTAAAATAATTCTGCCGATGAAAAACAGTACCTAACAAAAAGAAACACACATAATGAAGTTCTGAAAAGAAATTGTTGATGAGGAGTGAAAAAAGTTGCAAAAGTACCTACCAACAAACTCCAGCCCCTTCTACGTAGATGGTATAATGAACCGTTGTGTAATAATTTACCGTTGAGTAATGATTTACCGTAGTAATAATTTACCCATCAATAATACTTCAACGTTTGTTCAAGTTTCACTACCTACCAACAAACTCCAAAAGAGCCATCATTTTTCAAGCGAAATAATATCACAGAACAACCAACTCGACTTCATACTCCGCCAATATAATCAGGTGATCCCTACCAATGATTGGCCGTATTCACAAATTCCTATTGTGGGCGCGTCTCTGGTTACGAGATTTGGTTTGAATTGTATACAATTTCATTCACACTGGAGTCGAAAATGCCTGTCGGTGCAAACTTCGGGGCCTTACTGTGAACGAACGGCTGGACGTACGATGCTCCGGATGGTCTTAAAAAACTCGCAAGTTCAAGAACTATTTAAAACCGTAAAAATATTTACGTAAAAAAATGGTATAGGCGTTTTGAAAATTTCAACCCCTATTTTGAACCCCTTAGAGATGACTCACAGTAACGTCGAGCTTCGAGGACCAACTAGACGCCGAACGGAACCTATAACCCGAATTTCATCAATTTTTTTTCATGGTAACTAAGAAAAGTGGCCCGTACGGCGTACGGCGTACGGCGGACAGACAGAAATATTTTTATTGCAGTTTTGGATTCTACATACCTTTAAACGTAAACCATCAAATTTTGAGGGGGGGTAAGAATTTTTTTTTTCATGCTCGATTCCAATGGTTCATTATTGAAAATAATAAACCAAAATTGCTCGATTGATTGAATAAATTGATTGATTGATTGAATCGAGCGCGTCCCTGGTGACGAGAGTGTATACAATTTCATTCACCCTGGTGTCGAAAATGCCTGTCGGTGAAAACTTCGGGGCCTTACTGTGAACGAACGGCTGGACGTACGATGCTGCGGGTGGTCTTAAACAACTCCCAAGTTCGAGAAATATTTAAAACCGTAAAAAAATTCACGTAAAACAAAGGTATAGGCTTTCTGAAAATTTCAGCCCCTATTTTGAACCCCTTAGAGATGACTGACAGTAACGTCGAGCTTCGAGGACCAACTAGACCCCGAACGGAACCTATAACCCGAATTTCATCAATTTTTATTCATGGTAACTAAGCAAAGTGGCCCGTACGGCGGACAGACAGAAATATTTTTATTGCAGTTTTGGATTCTACATACCTTGAAACGTAAACCATCAAATTTTGAGGGGGGGTAAGAATTTTTTTTTTTCATGCTCGATTCCAATGGTTCATTATTGAAAATAATAAACCAGAACATAGTACCATAATTCGTGTTTTGAGAGCCAAAATCGTCAAAAATAACTATTTTAATTATTGCGCTTGTAAGAAACAATAAATGAGCAGCCAACATTTCTGTAGGTATGTCCAATAAAATAATAAACCCATGTGACCAGGACTTTGCAGCGTTTTTAAATAATTCTCGAACTTGGGAGTTTATTGAGACCACCAGGAGCATTGTATGTCCAGCCGTTCGTTCACAGTAAGGCCCTGAAATTTGCACCGACAGGATTCGTCAACAAGAGGGTGAAACAAATTGTTGACAATCAGCCCAGGTATCATTGCTATGGACGCCGCAACAATATAGTCCCCAATATCGGGAAGGGGTGGGGGGGGGGGGGGTAAATTGGCCATTAATTTATTACCACAGATTGAGGCCCCATCCAGAGGTTTATTGGGAATTGGTGCTAGATTCATTATAAGCTATACGTTGCTATTATGTTTTAATAAGGGCGATTGACCCTTGTTGATGTAGGTAATTGCTACTCTTTGGGTCACCGGAAATCGATAGGTTGCAATAAATTGGCATAAGATCATTGGAAGAAAATGGTATGCAACGAATATCAAACGTTGGATCGTTCTATAGTATCATTGTATTGGATCATAATATGACTATAGCGCCTCAGCAAACTTAATATTGATTGGCCTTTCGAAAACCTGGGATTTCGCGTTGAGGCGCCGGCTTTTGTTTCTCAGTGGGACGTTTGTTCAATTAATTCCCAACCCCATCCGCCACTCCAATGTACAGCTCCATTTTTGTTATACTTGATTTTAGGGCTTTCCTGGGGGGAGCACGAGGGTAGGCATTGATCACAGAAAACGTTGATCTGCGCAGAAGGGGAATCCATACCCTATTATTACCTTCTGTAATAATTTGCAGCGTTTTTATTCCTTTACCGGATTCCGTACTTACCTTGAAACGGAAACAATCAAATTTTGAGGTGGGGTTAAAACAAATTTGTCATGCTCAATTCCAAAAGTTCATTATTGAAAATAATAGAGCAAAACGAACAGTTGAACATGCGTGCTGTTGATGAACATTAAAGTTGAAATACGTGATCAATGGAGTGCATAATTGGCACTCCTGGTGAACCCAAAAGTGATAATAACCATTTTACCTCCACATTGTGGAGTCCACAACGCCGTGTAACAAAGCGTGGAAATAACGAAGGAATCCAGGTATCTGAGGTTTTATGTTCACCACCATAAACAATGAAAAAATCTGTAAAAGTTGGTCACCTACCTATACGATGAAGAACCTTTTCAAGGGGTCACCCACAAATTTGATGAGCAAGTGACAAAAACTAGTCAAAACACGTCGTTGGAACGGGAAAAAATCCAACGTTTTTACTACCGACCTTGTCAAACGTGGGACGGCTCGTCGTGCGATAAGCCCACCCAAGTCCCCGAAAGTTGCCTCGAGTTTTGGACACAGCTGAGCGTGAAGTTTCCTATGGCCATGACAGACTTTTTTCTTGAGTGGATCAACGTATAAATGACGCGTGACCACGATAACAACCATGATTATGTTACAATTTTGTAACCGGGTCGGAACACAATATGTATAATGAATAAAACTGCTGTAATCGATGTAAACTCGGAAATCTAAGGAACATCGATATCCTTTGTCTGTAATACCTATATTGGGACTGTAACAGAGTTCCATTCCATTCTGCAGCTTGTATTATTTTTTTCATAAACACCCGCAAAAACTGCCGTATGCCCGTCCCGGGGAGCATTACGTTTTGCGTGAGTCCACTCGTAATCTCATTCACATATTTGAAGAATACATGCCGCCACATATATTTCATGTTTCCTTTTGTCCTAAGAGTTTTGCCTCAGGCCCTTACCGACTCATTTACCTCTAGCCGTCGTACCTTCAAAAGCAGGCACTCACTTGGCTAGTAACCAACGGTCATGCGGAGTACGAGAACTTACTCTCTAGTATGTACACAACATGAATACATTGTATTTAAATGCTGTAATGTAAGCGTAAGACAGAAAAGTAGCCATTTTGTATTTGTATGCTGATTTCATAGCATTTTATTTTTGATGGTCTCTTTCTAACTGAATTCCCCACGCAATTCACTCAGCACGGAACTGCGTTCCATAAAGTGGGGTAGTTCCACTACTAAGGAATCTCATAATCATGCTGTTTGTTTAATTTACTTGGCAACTCTTTGTTGTTGTTACTTTATTTTTCGAGGAATAAGTTTCATTTTCATTTCACATTCACGCAGAATGACCATATATGAGCAACTTTTCAAATTATGTAACTTTTTGCTATTTTCTGAGAAATTCAAACGATTTTTGACCCCTATAAACCCAAATTTGATTTGTTTTTTTATCTCGTATCCAAGGTCACATATCATCTGGAGTAACACAAAATACAAGTACATATTTATATATTCTTGGAAAATTCTCTGAAACGGACATTTTCACAACCCATTACGCCCTTACAGCCCAGAGATATAGTAACTAGACTCATCACTACCAAATATCTTCAACTTGATTTGCAATCTGAGAAATTTGGAACGTAGTTCATCACACCCTCATCGTCAAAGCATTACCGACTTAAAGATCTAATATCTAGGAGGACACAGAATGAGCATTGAGCCACAACTCAGATACACGTCCCACTGCAACTACGATTAACCTACCCACTTGTCAGACTGTATTGACGTGATTCGTCGCCGCCAATATTATCTTAATTTATAACCAACATGTATTCGCTTGTTTGTGCTTGACAGAGGTCTTGTCAGGGTCGGATGAAAATATGGAACACAGCCAAAATCCGTCGGGAGAACCGCGGTTGGCAACAATGCCTTTTCTTATTCATAGTAGGAAAACTTCGGAAAGAAAGGCAAGAGAATAAATAATCAGAAACTCGGGAAGAGTATTTGTGTATTCAAAGGATACAATAACCCAAGCTCATGATCTACCCCAATATTTATCCTAGGTTATTGCAACTTTAATTCAATATCACACCATTCCATCGGTAGAACCCTTGTAACTCCTTCCCAATCGATTCGAATAGTCGGGTATGTAAACTGTCTTTCTTTAGTTTGTTTCATTTCCAGGATCTCAGGAATCACGTTCTTTTTTTTCTTGTTTTATCCCCCCGATGACAATATGCTATTTCAATATAAGAATTTATGATACAAATATCCCAACGGATCTTTGGTAAATTGGATAACGTGGATAATATATATCATGCCTGCTTCTTGTATGCTCAGTGTTTGTTCTAAGTTAATTTTTCGTCTTGGTGTATAAACAAAGTTGGAGTGCCACAGGGTTCTGTGCTATCGGCCTTGGTCTTTGTACTCTTTATTAATAGAATTTCGGTTAATTTTGTAAATTGTAAACATATGCTTTATGTTGATGACTTGCAGCTGTACATACAAGTCCCTTATAATGAAGTTGCAGAAGGAATTGCTAAAATGAATGAGGATTTGAACAGGCTAGTGATCTGGTGTAATAATCATGGTTTGAAAATAAATCCAAGCAAATGTAAAAAATGTACCTATAATATTGGGAAATTATAAACTGATGAATAGAATTGATTTTACACGTGTACCTCTAGTAACAGTAGATTCTACACCGCGTAAATTTGAAAATGCAGTTAAAAACTTAGGAATTTTTGTTGACAATAATCTCAAGTGGAAGGAACAGATATCTACTGTATGCGATAAAATCTACAAAGGCCTATATCAGTTTAGGCCATATCATTTACCTCAAGGGGTAAAGAAGAATCTAGTACAGACTTTACTTTTCCCTATCTTTGACTATGCTGCAATATCCTACTGCGATATCTCTGGGGAAAATGTGTTAAAGTTGAGGCGCGCACAAAACGCATGTATATAAGATTCATTTACAATTTTCAAATTTATGAACATGTGACCCCATATTATAAACAAGCTGAATGGTTGAAAATAGCTGAATGGAGGAAGTTTAGAATCGGTTTATTGTTATTTAAAATATTAAAATTTGGATAGCCTAGTTACTTGAGATGTAGATTTGAATTAATGTCAAGCATACATGCTTTTTCTACTCGGAATGTAATGCATTTGTTGCGGGTACCGAGGCATAATACAGGGGCCTATGGCCGATCTTTTCATCTACAAGCCATAAGAATATATAATGAAAATCCTGATCTCTTCGATCCTCAAAAGTCTATTAATGCTTTCACAACAGAATATAAGGCAAAATTAATTAAATCTTACTTTATAAATGAATAAACACTTGACGCTAAGTATTTAAAAGAATTTAGCACACAATGTCTTAAATTAATTTCTATTTATTCTAAAGCTAGGTTCACATGAGACGCAATTCCGGACGGTAGCCCGGCACGGCTATGCGTTCTGCAATGCTATTGGCCAACGCAAAATGGATTATTTCAACGCAGTGCCTTGGATACTATATCAAAATCTCCAGATATTTTCCGCTGTCGGATGCGTTGCCGGATCTGCGCGGAGGTTACTGCGCACACCTCTCTTGTTTGGTTGTTCAGCCATATTGAAATTCGACAATTGTTTTTTGCGATTGCATTTTGTTATGACAAATGCGTTGCCGTGCCGGATTGCCGTCCGGAATTGCGTCTCCATGTGAACCTAGCTTCAGTCGCAAGATAACAATGAATACTCAGTTTATTATAATTTAGATTATTTCTCTGAAATGTTAAATATTTACATATTTATATACATGCACAACACCACTGTTTCGTTTTCTTTTCTTATGTATAGATGAGTCTGACATCGAGATTTAATATTTTATTTTTATTTTTTGTGATAATGATGTAAGAGAGGACCTTAAGGTCCTAATTGTATCACATTGTTCAATAAAACAGTCAAACAGTCTCTAGTGTGATTGCGGCCATAGGTGGTTATTATAGTGTGAACTTTCAAAGCTGTCGAAGTCCGATTTATGGAAGAGGAATAGTCATTGCCTCTATGTATCTGTAATCAAATCGGCCATCCCGAAAAGGCTTAAGCCCTTTTTGATTCAGGCGGTGATGGGCGTTTTGATTCGGGCGGTTGAGGACGCGTGAGTTGGGCCTTCTGCGCCGCCTCCACGTGGCAATGGAGAGGGAAGGTTATATATATACCACCGCTGCCGCCGCCATGACACACTTCTTCCCCGAGATCTACCTGAGCTAAAGTACCTGCGATTTATAGTTACAGTATAGTTAGAGAAGTGATTTGGATTTGAATAGTTAGTGAGTTGTGTAGTAGTGAAGCTGAAGAGTGAGACAGGAGGTAGGAGTGTTCTTGTAAAACTTTCGACGTGTCGGTGATCTGGAGAGCGATTTGGACTGGAAATTGACTACGGAACATCTTTTATAAAAGTCGAGCCAGAGAGAGAGAGAATACGCACCCACCAGGACCCAGGGTGTGTGAACCCATACTGCTGTGGAGTACTTGTTGCAGGCGAACGAACCGCCGGCGACGCAGTACCAGAGCCCAGAAGTCATCCCTGGACCAGAGCCCGAGAAGTCATCCCCGGACCAGAGCCCGAGAAACCATCCCCGGACCAAGGCTCAAGGCATCTTCCTGGACCACGCAAGACACCGTTCCAGGGAAGGTAGGACCCAACTTTCCTTAAGTAATACTTGGTACTTAGGCGACACTAGTCGCGTAGCAGCGCCCCTCAGGCTACCTGTGCATCACACAGCCAAAACCAAGAGTACAAAGGGTCTTGTCCCGTTTGTTACAGTATTTCGTCATATCTCTGTTGGCCCGAACGTCCCCAATTCATGCTCAGTGGAACCACTTGAATCCACACTGAATCCACCGTCTGCACCGACGACTCTGGTGCCACCAGCACACAACACTTCATCAAAGATTACATTTGTAGTATTCCATACCGTAATTGCTCCCTTTGAATTGTCATTAACTTCCCGTCTATTCGCGTACTTTCAGCTCACATTTAACTTCTGTCATTTCCTATTGCGCAACCGCGACCCCATGTTTATATTGTTGTTCCTATAATAAATCTAGTTTTGTTTACGTATTCAACTTCTTCAGTATCCTTCTTAAGATCCGCAGAGTCACAGTTCAACATTCCAACAGGCATCAAAATTCAGTAGCTTCTTTAGTAGTAAATTCACAGCCTTCCGTAACCTGTACCTGGAGTCACAACCTGTGCAACGCTGACTGCGGGACCGATTGCCAACCTGCGAACTTCAGGTAATGTACTCATACCACTCCACCTGCAAATTTCCTTGACACTCACATAGGTAGGAATATCCTAGGAAAACCTTACAAATCAGGTAGGGAAAGTAGGATTTCATGCACTGGAGTTCCAAGAGAACGATTACAAAATATTGGTGTGGAAGTGGGATCAAACGAGTAACATTACATATCACAGGAGATTATGCATAGATTCTTGCCCCTACCCTTTCCAGTTATCACTGTCTGCTACGGAGGATAGCCGATTATATCATTATAGATTCCAATTATTATACCAACAGTTATAAAAACATATTATTCCAATTAAAAAAATTCATTTTTAGCCCCTTTTGAAAATGAAAGCATGACATACAACCCCTTCACCAGTGTAGGCTTTTACTTCAGACCTGGACGAATTCCAACAGTTTCTACCAACTGCAGAAAGGTGAACCCTCAACAACGAACGCATTTTTTTTAAGAAGGTGGTATCTCAGATGACTGGGACTATACCTATCCAATAAACATCCAAACAAGCCTCCGAAACTATTAATCACACAGCAAAATGGTCCTAACATTCGAACTACAATAAATCCAACTTACAATAAGAACGTGTAAAGGACACTGGATGAGAGTTGTAGGTACCTATGTTAATTTATGTAGAGATAGCTTGACCAATTGATTTGAGTGGGGATTCGAGTAAAGTGGGGCTGAAAATGACATGAATAAGGATGGACACAGCCTCATCCAGCTAATGCAACGCTACTCGAGCATGAGAAAAAAGGTGATTCACGGACTTGGGAGAAATGGCTACCCACCAGCGCTTCCTGAATATATTTAGCTTCCAGCTATTTAGCAGTGCTCACCTGACACTCGTATGCCCCTTGATCCCTTTTCTGGACGTATCTTATCTGAAGGGTCCAATCGTCAGAGCCTTCCTGGTGGATCACTTGGAACCTCTCGTCGTTGGTGTAAGTGAACATCGCCGACGTGAGTATGTGCCAGTCTCTCCGCCTCACCCACGACACCTGTCCATTCAGAAGAGAAATTATTACATAACAATATTACACTCACACGTGTTGTACATCGAAATGCGCGTATATAAGCAGGCACATTAAGCGCTTTAGTAGGAATTGGTTCGTACCTCAGATTGAGTCTCTAAAACCGACGATTTTTATCTAATCTTAGGTTTCAATGTGAGTCCTACCTACACTTAGTGGGAGAAGAAGAAAAACATGTTATTACTCATAATATTACATTTCACTTGTGCGTAACTGAAGAACGCTGCAGATTATTACATATCGATAATAATCGATTTATTATTTTCCTGCACAGATACCCCTTTTCTGAACACAGTGAGATCACTGGATTCGCATTAGTGAAAAATACCCTGATTTAGTAGAGACGGTTTTGGTTTATTATTTTCAATAATGAACCATTGGAATCGAGCATGAAAAAAAAAATTCTTACCCCCCCTCAAAATTTGATGGTTTACGTTTCAAGATATGTAGAATCCAAAACTGCAATAAAAATATTTCTGTCTGTCCGCCGTACGCCGTACGCCGTACGGGCCACTTTTCTTAGTTACCATGAAAAAAAATTGATGAAATTCGGGTTATAGGTTCCGTTCGGCGTCTAGTTGGTCCTCGAAGCTCGACGTTACTGTGAGTCATCTCTAAGGGGTTCAAAATAGGGGTTGAAATTTTCAAAACGCCTATACCATTTTTGGTTTATTATTTTCAATAATGAACCATTGGAATCGAGCATGAAAAAAAAAATTCTTACCCCCCCTCAAAATTTGATGGTTTACGTTTCAAGGTATGTAGAATCCAAAACTGCAATAAAAATATTTCTGTCTGTCCGCCGTACGCCGTACGCCGTACGCCGTACGCCGTACGGGCCACTTTTCTTAGTTACCATGAAAAAAAATTGATGAAATTCGGGTTATAGGTTCCGTTCGGCGTCTAGTTGGTCCTCGAAGCTCGACGTTACTGTGAGTCATCTCTAAGAGGTTCAAAATAGGGGTTGAAATTTTCAAAACGCCTATACCATTTTTTTACGTAAATATTTTTACGGTTTTAAATAGTTCTTGAACGTGCGAGTTTTTTAAGACCATCCGGAGCATCGTACGTCCAGCCGTTCGTTCACAGTAAGGCCCCGAAGTTTGCACCGACAGGCATTTTCGACTCCAGTGTGAATGAAATTGTATACAATCCAAACCAAATCTCGTAACCAGAGACGCGCCCACAATAGGAATTTGTGAATACGGCCAATCATTGGTAGGGATCACCTGATTATATGTATTGGCGGAGTATGAAGTCGAGTTGGTTGTTCTGTGATATTATTTAATTTGAAAAATGATGGCTCTATTGGAGTTTGTTGGTAGGTAGTGAAACTTGAACAAACGTTGAAGTATTATTGATGGGTAAATTATTACTACGGTAAATCATTACTCAACGGTAAATTATTACACAACGGTTCATTATTATAATCTACGTAGAAGGGGCTGGAGTTTGTTGGTAAGTACCTACTTTTGCAACTTTTTTCACTCCTCATCAACAATTTCTTTTCAGAACTTCATTATGTGTGTTTCTTTTTGTTAGGTACTGTTTGTCATCGGCAGAATTATTTTAGCAACATTTAACTCGTGATTTAGGTAGGTACCTAGTAACGAGTAAGGGGTTAGGTACTAACCTACGGAGGGTCTGCGATCTACATAATATGCATAGAATAGTACATATTATATTATATAGACGGGTTATCTATACATAGAGCTGTGATCTGTAACAGAAGGGTATTCTATACAAAATAATAAACCGTTGTGCAGGGATTTGCAGCGTTTTTCAAATGAAATAATATCACAGAACAACCATCTCGACTTCATACTCCGCCAATATAATCAGGTGATCCCTAGCAATGATTTCATCTCCGCCAAATTTCCTATTGTGGGCGCGTCTCTGGTTACGAGATTTGGTTTGAATTGTATACAATTTCATTCACACTGGAGTCGAAAATGCCTGTAGGTGCAAACTTCGGGGCCTTACTGTGAACGAACGGCTGGACGTACGACGCTCCGGATGGTCTTAAAAAACTCGCAAGTTCAAGAACTATTTAAAACCGTAAAAATATTCACGTAAAAAAATGGTATAGGCGTTTTGAAAATTTCAACCCCTATTTTGAACCCCTTAGAGATGACTCACAGTAACGTCGAGCTTCGAGGACCAACTAGACAGCGAACGGAACCTATAACCCGAATTTCATCAATTTTCTTTCATGGTAACTAAGAAAAGTGGCCCGTACGGCGTACGGCGTACGGCGGACAGACAGAAATATTGGTTTATTATTTTCAATAATGAACCATTGGAATCGAGCATGAAAAAAAAAATTCTTACCCCCCCTCAAAATTTGATGGTTTACGTTTCAAGGTATGTAGAATCCAAAACTGCAATAAAAATATTTCTGTCTGTCCGCCGTACGCCGTACGCCGTACGGGCCACTTTTCTTAGTTACCATGAAAAAAAATTGATGAAATTCGGGTTATAGGTTCCGTTCGGCGTCTAGTTGGTCCTCGAAGCTCGACGTTACTGTGAGTCATCTCTAAGGGGTTCAAAATAGGGGGTTGAAATTTTCAAAACGCCTATACTATTTTTTTACGTAAATATTTTTACGGTTTTAAATAGTTCTTGAACTTGCGAGTTTTTTAAGACCATCCGGAGCATCGTACGTCCAGCCGTTCGTTCACAGTAAGGCCCCGAAGTTTGCACCGACAGGCATTTTCGACTCCAGTGTGAATGAAATTGTATACAATTCAAACCAAATCTCGTAACCAGAGACGCGCCCACAATAGGAATTTGTGAATACGGCCAATCATTGGTAGGGATCACCTGATTATATTGGCGGAGTATGAAGTCGAGTTGGTTGTTCTGTGATATTATTTCATTTGGAAAATGATGGCTCTTTTGGAGTTTGTTGGTAGGTAGTGAAACTTGAACAAACGTTGAAGTATTATTGATGGGTAAATTATTACTACGGTAAATCATTACTCAACGGTAAATTATTACACAACGGTTCATTATACCATCTACGTAGAAGGGGCTGGAGTTTGTTGGTAGGTACTTTTGCAACTTTTTCCACTCCTCATCAACAATTTCTTTTCAGAACTCCATTGTGTGTGTTTCTTTTTGTTAGGTACTGTTTGTCATCGGCAGAACTATTTTAGCAACATTTAACTCGTGATTTAGGTAGGTACCTAGTAACGAGTACGGGGTTAGGTACTAACCTACGGAGGGTCTGCGATCTACATAATATGTATAGAATAGTACATATCATATTATATAGACGGGTTATCTATACATAGAGCTGTGATCTGTAACACAAGGGTATTCTATACAAAATAATAAACCGTTGTGCAGGGATTTGCAGCGTTTTTTACGTAAATATTTTTACGGTTTTAAATAGTTCTTGAACTTGCGAGTTTTTTAAGACCATCCGGAGCATCGTACGTCCAGCCGTTCGTTCACAGTAAGGCCCCGAAGTTTGCACCGACAGGCATTTTCGACTCCAGTGTGAATGAAATTGTATACAATCCAAACCAAATCTCGTAACCAGAGACGCGCCCACAATAGGAATTTGTGAATACGGCCAATCATTGGTAGGGATCACCTGATTATATTGGCGGAGTATGAAGTCGAGTTGGTTGTTCTGTGATATTATTTAATTTGAAAAATGATGGCTCTATTGGAGTTTGTTGGTAGGTAGTGAAACTTGAACAAACGTTGAAGTATTATTGATGGGTAAATTATTACTACGGTAAATCATTACTCAACGGTAAATTTTTACAGAACGGTAAATTATACCATCTACGTAGAAGGGGCTGGAGTTTGTTGGTAGGTACTTTTGCAACTTTTTTCACTCCTCATCAACAATTTCTTTTCAGAACTTCATTATGTGTGTTTCTTTTTGTTAGGTACTGTTTGTCATCGGCAGAATTATTTTAGCAACATTTAACTCGTGATTTAGGTAGGTATCTAGTAACGAGTACGGGGTTAGGTACTAACCTACGGAGTGTCTGCGATCTACATAATATGCATATAATAGAATAGTACATATCATATTATATAGACGGGTTATCTATACATAGAGCTGTGATCTGTAACAGAAGGGTATTCTATACAAAATAAGAAACCGTTGTGCAGGGATTTGCAGCGTTTTTGCAATGGATCCTACCTACCCACGCGCACAAACACGCACACACACTCCAAAATTGCAGAGTGGAATTATAAGCTCTCCAACGTTCGACAATAAATTACAATCACATATATATTATGCATTTTTCACAAGAGTTGGTCCTCAGACATAGAACCATATCTATGAAACGCAAAGTGTCTGCAGGATTGTCCGTTTCTGGGACTTTCGTATATCCATACAGACGGCGTCTGTGTCTATTTATCAATAGTGTGAACAGCTCGTTGATCCAAAAATAGCAATACCGTCAAATGTTGAAACGCCTCATCACAGCTTTTGCAAAAAAGGCCAGAGTAGATTGCTATTGATTCCATTAATCAGTGCCATAATAAATTATCCCGTTGAATTACCGGAGAAACCTGAAAACTTGGGAACCGTGGAGTGTTTTATTTGGAAAGGGGTCTGAAATATTTCAAAAACAAAAATCCCACAGCGAATTTTTCCTAAATAGTTTATTATTTGTTTACACGGATAAACCTTCTGTGCCAATTTTTGCCTCCGATTCCGTTTAAATTATTTTTGTTCAAAATAAGTTTTTGCAGTAATTCTAACGGTACCAGAACGATTTCTGTGGGATTGGCCTTTCGTATTTTGTACCGAAAACGCTGCAAATTATTACGCAACGGTTTATTATTTTCCTGACTAGATGCCCCTTCTGCGTAGATCACTGCTTTCTGTGGTCAATACCCTCGAGCTGCCCCCAGCAAGGCCCTAAATAGAGTACTGGAGCCGGCCCGGGAATTAAAGTTTCGTACAAATGCGCGGGATTCAATAATTAATTAATTATTTGTAGTTATTCATGAAGCATAAGGTAAATAATAAACCATTGTGTAATAATTTACCCGTATAGATGCCCTCCTGCGAAGACAGAATAAACCGTTGTGCAATAATTTACCGCTCTGTAATAATTTACCGTTGTGTAATAATTTACCCAGTAATACTTCAACGTTTGTTCAAGTTGCCAAAGTACCTATCAACAAAATCCAAAAGATCCATCATTTTCAAATGAAACAATATCATAAAACAACCAACTCGACTTCATGCAGCCATCGGTGATTATAGTCAGGTGCTCCCTAGCGATGATATCCGGGCCGGATTAATACCGTTTGATTCACAATCATGTTCACGAAGCTTTTCGGTGCAAAACCATACCCTTATTGAAAGGTTTCGACTATGGCGTTCTGAAAAGTTCAACCTCTATTTTTCACCTCTTAGAGACAACTGACAGTAATGCCGAACTTCGAGGACCAACTAGACCCCAAACGGGACCCACAAACCAAATTTCATTAATTTTGGTTCATGGTAACTAAGAAAAGTGCGAAGTGCGTACGGTGTACGGCGGACAGACAGAAATTTTTTATTCGATATTTGGATTCTACGTACCTTAAAACGTAAACCGTCAAATTCTAAGGGGGGTTAAATTTTTTGTCATGCTCGATTCCAAAGGTTCTTTATTGAAAATAATAAATCAAAAAGGATAATAAAAAGCAACAACCACCAATTCGGAATTTTCGTTCCAGAAATTGGTGAAACTGCCATTATCCAGTGCGGATTTGTCGTGTCTTATCTTCGCTGCTTACCGCTCTAGAGCCCGTTGTATTTAGTACAAGCGGTTTTCCTGCTAGTCTAATATAAATAGCATAACGCAGAGTATTTTGAACTAAGTTGTCGAATTATTATCACTTAACCCTCCCATAGTCACTTCATGTAGACGCTAGTTTAACCTGGGGTCATCGAGGACCTGAAGCTCGGCTAGTAGCAAATGACCCGTAGAGAGGATCATTAGCCGTAATGGGTTTAGGTAGATCTGCTGTTTTAAAACTCATCTGCCCGAGCGACTGAAAGTTTGCCATGGGCTGTTAGCATCGATCCCGTCAGTTACAGAACGAATTCCCGGAGAAACCTGAAAACTCTAGGGAGCCGTGGAGTGCTTTATTTGCAAAGAGATTTTGATTAACTAGAAAAAAAAAAAAAATTCCACAGCGAATTCTTCCAAAATAGTTTATTATTTTTTCCATAGCCCTTCTGTCCAGATTTCTTTTCCGGGCCATAGATTACTGCTCAGCGCTCTCTTCCATTAGTACATTATACTGTTCAGTATAAATATTTGCTACCGCTCTATTATTATCTTGTTCTGTACCGATGCTATACTGCCTTTTCGAGCTGTGGCTTGGAGAATAGGCTTTTTTTTGTTACACAGTTGCACTTATTTTTGTTGATTTGGTTTTGTACAATCGTTCGTTTTGAATTATCGCACACTGTTTAACAGTTCGCACTTCTCTTTTTATTGAAATGAAAAATGTAATATGATGATTTTTTGATTGTCTGGATTAAAATTGTTGATTAGGAGTGAAAAAAGTTGCAAAAGTACCTACCAACAAACTCCAGCCCCTTCTACGTAGATGGTATAATGAACCGTTGTGTAATAATTTACCGTTGAGTAATGATTTACCGTAGTAATAATTTACCCATCAATAATACTTCAACGTTTGTTCAAGTTTCACTACCTACCAACAAACTCCAAAAGAGCCATCATTTTTCAAGCGAAATAATATCACAGAACAACCAACTCGACTTCATACTCCGCCAATATAATCAGGTGATCCCTACCAATGATTGGCCGTATTCACAAATTCCTATTGTGGGCGCGTCTCTGGTTACGAGATTTGGTTTGAATTGTATACAATTTCATTCACACTGGAGTCGAAAATGCCTGTCGGTGCAAACTTCGGGGCCTTACTGTGAACGAACGGCTGGACGTACGATGCTCCGGATGGTCTTAAAAAACTCGCAAGTTCAAGAACTATTTAAAACCGTAAACATATTTACGTAAAAAATGGTATAGGCGTTTTGAAAATTTCAACCCCTATTTTGAACCCCTTACAGATGACTCACAGTAACGTCGAGCTTCGAGGACCAACTAGACGCCGAACGGAACCTATAACCCGAATTTCATCAATTTTTTTTCATGGTAACTAAGAAAAGTGGCGCGTACGGCGTACGGCGTACGGCGGACAGACAGAAATATTTTTATTGCAGTTTTGGATTCTACATACCTTGAAACGTAAACCATCAAATTTTGAGGGGGGGTAAGAATTTTTTTTTTCATGCTCGATTCCAATGGTTCATTATTGAAAATAATAAACCATTATGTAGGAAAGTTAAAAGGCGTCTTCGCCGTAACGGACTCCCACCTTCCTCTCTGATGAGAGCAACATCGTCGACGGAAAGGCTGAGTTGCTAATGGTCTTCTGGTTTTTCAATGGGGTTGTCCTCCCTATTCTTCCCATGCTTAAAAATGTGTTTTCTCCTACTTTTCTTTCATCCATTTATTATAGCAACGTTCGTTCGATTCCGGGCCATTCGTCATACTTCGGCACGACGTCTGCGCATGACTTGTAGCTTTCTGTGCACGGACAATGTATTTCTAGGAACCCTTGTCACCCCTAACTCAGATTCTAACCAACCGATTGGGATGGAAATGATGAAGGGTTATCCTTGTAGATAACCATAGGCCTAAGAGAATTTCATGAAGAGCGAGATATAATTATTGTCAGAGTATTATGACAGCTGTCTACACCGTAATAAAAAACCCACATAAATATTGATTATTTGATTTTTATGGATGAATTTGAATAACCTGAAGTATCTGTCAAAATTATATAAATACCAATGAAGTGGGTATAATGTCTATTATGTTCTCATACGTAGGTACCTATCGAACTTGAAAAAAAAAAAATTGGAAGATGTTTTCTTTCAACATTGAAATTGACTTTCACCAGTGAAATTACTTACTGTTTTCTATATGAAGGAAATTCTGCAGAGGCCAGTTTCAGGTACCTATGTGGTTTTAGGTGATTTTTTTAACTTTTCTCAAACGCTGCAAATTATTACACAACGGTTTATTCTTTTCCTGTACCTACCCGCTCAGAGTGGATCACGGTTTTCTATTATCAATACCTACCCTCCAGAGACACAAAGTATATAAATTACCTACAGTTACATAAATATGCTTTTTTCATCGGCCTCCATCGCCTATACCTCTTCGCTCCACGAGCCCTTTACACGTTCATTTGAGTTCAGTAATAATGAACCTTTGGAATCGAGCACAAAAAAAAAATAAATAAAAATTAACCTCTCCTCGAAATTTGATAGTTTGCGTTTCAAGGTACTAGGTAGAATCCAAAAAGGAATGCAATAATTTTTGTCCGTTCGCCGTATTGACAATTTCTTCAGTTGACAAAAATTGATGAAATTTAGTTTTTACGTCCCATTTGGAGTCTAGGAAGCCGCCTCAAAAGGAAGACCGCCTCATCTAAAAAATTTCCGAAAATGAGGTTTTCACGTATACCCACTAATTCTGATATGCTCTTTCCATTGGTGAAGTCAAAAATTGGAAATTCAAATTCGAAAGCGTCGAAATTTTCACCCGAAACACTGGAAAATTGTGGTGTTAAAAGGAAAAACGCCTCATCTCATTCAAGTCGAAGGTGAAACGACTGAAGTATGGCACCGTTAACGCCTTAAATAATTTATTCTAATCCTAGATTCTGAGGAGAAACACCTCAAGTAGGTGAAAATCGAGATGAGGCGTTTCACCTTGGAATAATTGGCTTCATTACGGGGTCGAGTCCTTTATCGTCAGATGAGCGAGGCGTTCTTCCTTTGATTATTATAGCAGCTAAGCACACATGAGGTGTTCTTCGCACGGTATTCCGCTTGACAAGAAGACGAAAATAATCAAACACTGAACTTTGTCGTCTCATGCCAGAGAGCAGGAAGTTTTAGGGAATCGCTTCCAGTTGACGGAGAAACAAAAGATTTAGTAGTTGAAGAAAATTATTGAAAAAATGTTAACAAAATAAAATAACTTACATTTCTATTAATAAAATTATGGTTTACACAAATATCATCAATTAAGTTATTTAATAAATTTTGTTACCTTTTTTGTATACCTAGTTATTTTGTTTAGTGATTTTCTTCCTGGAGGATTATCTATTTGAAGAAAATATAAATATATATTTGAAAGAAATATAGAGAAAAAAAGAATATTTGAAAGTTTCATTGATACATTTCACCGAAAGCTGGTTCCAAAACCGCATGTTTCATTTTGCGAACATTTTGGGGTTAGTTGCACATTTCAAAGGTCAGCGCATTATTTCAGATTTTCGGCAGAAAATTTAAAATATAAAATTGAACAAGATGAAAATAGGGAAAATAGATATATTTAAAAAACGCTGCAAATCCCTGCACAACGGTTTATTATTTTGTATAGAATACCCTCCGGTTACAGATCACAGCTCTATGTATAGATAACCCTTCTATATAATATGATATGTACTATTCTATTATATACATATTGTCGTGAGTCCCTCCCGGGAACACTCCTATCATATTAAGTTCTCACCAATATCCAAACGCCAAACTAAAGCTCCGTAAATAAAGATATGAGTGGGGACAGGCGACAGAACCCAGGGTTACTCAACCTGGGGCCCCACTACCAGCTCCCAGCAAGGAGCTGGAGGGAGAGGCCCCCAAGTACTATAAAACCCCGGATCCTGGCGCTCAAGCTTCATTCAACACTTCCTCTAACCAGCTCTCTCTTCTCTCTCTTACCCTACCTCCCAGATGATCGGTTGAATACAGCCGCCTGGGAATTTCACCTCCTCTCTCCTCCTCCTTGTCTAGATGATCGGTTGAATACAGCCGCCTAGACAAGGGACCTCTCCTCTCCTTTCCTTTACCTAGATGAACGGTTGACTACAGCCGCCTAGGTAAAATTCCCTCATCCACCTCTCTCTCCTCCAAAGTCGTAGATGTTCGGTTGACTACAGCCGCCTGCGATTTTTCCTCACCTTCCTTCCACACCACCTCTCTCTCCTCCTAAAGTCGTAGATGCTCGGTTGATTACAGCCGCCTGCGACTTTTCCTCCTTTTCTCTCCTTCACCTAAATTCACTCACTCACCTTCCTTCCACGCCACCGTGATGAGGATTTTAAATTCATCACAGTGGTGAACCCGACGTTCACTCAACCTTCTTCCTTCCCACCTTCCCACCTCATGTGTCGCCCCAGTCAAATAGTTCGGTGTCCCAAATTTTAAATTCAAAATTTCAACCAGTCAGTGTAAATTCGCAATTCTTGGCCCAAACCTCACCGCTCAACTCTCAACTCAACGCACCACCGCTCCCGCCGATTGCGAATTTCGAAATTCAAAACCACGTCAAATTTTTGAATTTTAGTTACAGAAATGGACCCGAACTCACCGACGCCGCCACTCCTGCGACCAGCCACACTGCAGCCGCCCGCCGCTGCGACATCCGACGCATTGGCCGACAACCCTTTCTCCACGCTCTCCCCGCCGACCTCTGCCCACATCTCCACCATCCAACACCACATAGAGACTTCCGGCCCCCCCATCACAGCGAAAGCCCGACGACTCCACCCCCTGCAACTATCAAAAGCCCGGCAACATTTCAATAAACTCATAGCCGACGGCATCGTCCGCCCCTCAAAATCCCCTTGGGCTTCTCCACTCCACATCGTGCAGAAGCCCAATGGGGATATCCGCCCCTGCGGGGACTACCGGCGCCTCAATTCGAAAACCACGCCGGACCTTTATAATGTTCCCCACCTACGGGACTTCTCGTCGCACCTCCATGGCGCCAATATCTTCTCTACCCTCGACATCTCAAGGGCGTTCCACCACATCAACATCCACCCCCCCGATGTCCAGAAAACCGCCATCATTACCCCGTTCGGACTTTTCGAATATGTTAAGATGGGCTTCGGGTTGAGGAACGCTGCACAAACTTGGCAGCGCTATATGGACAGCATCCTGCGAGGCCTACCGTTCGTCTTTTGCTTCCTCGACGACGTCCTGGTGGCCTCCAGGACGCCGGAAGAACACCTCAGCCATCTGCAACAGATCCTTGACATCTTCTCCTCCGAAGGCCTCTTGGTTAACACAGACAAGTGCGTTCTCGGCCAACCCTCCGTCCGCTGCCTCGGCCACCACGTTTCATCCGAGGGCATCAAACCCCTCGCAGACAAAGTCCACGCCATTAGTGACTTCCCGCAACCCCGCACCGTGACGGAACTCCGCCGCTTCCTGGGTATGTTAAACTTTTACCGCAGACACATCAAACACGCAGCACAACATCAACAACCACTCATACACGCCATTCCCCAACCCTCCAAAAAAAATGACAACCGCCCCATTACCTGGACCCCCCAACTCATCTCCTCCTTCAAAATTTGCAAACAGGACCTAGTAGACGCCGCTCTATTGGCCCATCCCGATCCTCACGCCCCCCTATCCATCACCACCGATGCGTCCGACTGGGCCATCGGGGCAGTGCTCCATCAGCACACCGGCGCCACTCCCCAACCCCTAGGCTTCTTTTCCAAAACGCTATCACCCACCCAAAAAAATTACTCCACGTTCGACAGAGAACTCCTCGCCATCCACGAAGCCATCAAGCACTTTCGTGACTTCGTGGAGGGCAGGCAGTTCTCTGTCGTCACTGATCACAAGCCCCTGACCCACGCCCTCCTACAGAACCGCAAATCCGCCTCCCCGCGTCGCCTCCGGCAACTCGAGTTTATCGGGCAATTTACGTCCGATATCCGATACTTGCCGGGGGCCGACAACTGCGTGGCGGACGCGCTATCCCGACCCACCCCTACCCCCGCGCCGGTGGCGGAGTTACTGCCCTTCCCCTCCCCACAAATCCTAAAATCAAAGCAAACTCCACATTCCGACCCCGCCCTCTCCAATCTCATTTCCGCCTCCAAATTGGAACAGCTGCCGCCCCTCGACCTCTGGTGCGACGTAACGGCCGATACACCGCGCCCTTACGTCCCACCGGAGTTGAGGCGGCAGTTGTTCCTCCACTACCACTCCCTTCACCATCCTGGCATTCGGGCTAGCCGGGACCTTATCAAAACGCGGTACTTCTGGCCCCACATGAACACGGATATTCGTAACTGGGTTCTGGGGTGCCAGAAGTGCCAGCGGTTTAAGGTCTCGGCCCACCCCCATGTCCCACCTCAAACCATTCCCGACTCCCTCCCGTGGGAACATGTTCATCTGGATTTAGTGGGCCCCCTTCCCCCGTCGGAGGGGAAGAAATACTGCCTCACGATGATCGACCGTGCCACCAACTGGGTGGAATGCATCCCACTCTCAAATATCACCGCGGACACCGTCGCGACGGCTTTCCTCTCTCAATGGGTTAGCCGTTACGGTTGTCCGCGAACAGTCACGGTCGATCAAGGGAGGCAGTTTGAGTCCGCCCACTTTTCCGATTTACTACGTTCCCTCGGCATCCACAAAATCCACACTACCCCATACCATCCCCAATCCAACGGGAAAATAGAGCGGTGGCACTCGGTCCTGAAACAGGCCATTTCCACTTCAACAAATTCCCCTTCCTGGACTAAATCCCTCCCCTACATTTTACTCAGCCTACGCACTTCAGCCCGTCCTTCAGACCAAACCAGCCCCGCACAAAACGCATTTAAAGACCCGTTACGTCTACCAGCCGACATTTTCACCCCAAATCACACGCCGTCTATTAACAGGGAACCGCTACACTCAACAACACCGACAAACGACACCACTTATCCCAAACGATTTTTCACCACCACACACATGTACCTGAAAGAGCCCGGCATCCATAAAACTTTCCAACCACTTTATGCCGGGCCCTTTCAAGTCATTCGCACAACACACACCACCGCGACCCTGTTAATTGACGGCAAACCACATACAGTCCCGTTAGCCAGGTGTAAACCCGCACCTGTGCTAACCCAACCCACAGACACTATCAGTCTCCCGCCGTCCGTTCGCTATGTCACACCGCTCCCCGATGTACCAGTCACCTCCGTCGCCGTTTCCGGACTTCGATTCGGATCCGGAAATGGCGGCGATTCTCCGGGACGTTTTCGTCCCGGACCCGCTCTCCCCCCTACCCCCTTCGCCCGGGCCGACTACACCGCTTCCGTTCATCCCGCCACGGATCACCGGACTACCTCCCCGGCCCCGGCGATGGAAGTACCCCCAGTGGAAAATACTGCGCGAATTTCGCACGGCGCAGGCCACGGGGGTACACCCTCCCTACTCCCCCACAGACCCCCTAATGTCCTCCATCCTTCGCGAGTTCCGCCTCGCGGAACTCATGCCCCCACCGCCCCCCGTTCAAATTTGCTTGCCCCCAATAAATTTCAAACCCCCACCCCCCGTTCAAATCACCAACCCCCCCGAAATTGCAACCCCACCAATTTTACCACCCCCCCCGTTTTCGATTTTCGACCCCCCCGTATCAACTTCACCCCCTCCGACACCCCCTCCCCCCCCTCCATCGCCGGGGATATCCACTATAGTTTCCGCCGGGACGAAACGGCCCGGGCGGCGAAACGGACGGAGGGAGCGTCCCCATGTTCCCCTCGTCCCGGCGGCCAAATCCCCCGCCCCGCTATGAGCAATCACGGCGGGGCCTTGAGATTCCGGGACAGTGCAAGTGTCTTCTTCATCCACTCGCACTGTACCGGAACTCGGAGCTCCGCCGTGCCCGCCTCGCCACGAGCTCGGAGCAACCGCCGCCCCCACACACTACACTCACGCACACACTCAACACACCCAACACACGCCCAGGAATCGGCGGATTCCCGTCGCCCCGTTCCGCTTTGTTCCCCGAATTTGCACGAAGGTTGTAAATATTGTACATATTGCGAGTTTTGTAGCCTCTACACACCTTGTAAATATCATGTTTGTAAATATTGTTCATCCTCCTCATCTCGCCCTTGCCGCTCGCTTTCACATTGTAAATATCGTTATTGTAAATATTGTTCACCCTCCTCATCTCGCCCTTGCCGCTCACTTTCACCTTGTAAATATTGTTCATCCTCCTCATCTCGCCCTTGCCGATCACTTCCCTAAATGCCACATGTTTATGGATCCTGACCACTGCTCCCATCATACTGTATATACTCTCGCCATCTCATCCTACTTATTCTACCTTATATTCTACCTTATATTGCCTACCTTATGTTCTACCTACTTATCATCTACCTTATATTCTACCTTATGTTACCTACCTTATATTCTACCTACTTATCATCTACCTACTTATAATCTGCCTATACCATGTTACTACTAGTTTTTAAGGACCGCCTTCAGCTCAACCTCTGTTTGCATCGGCCCTCAGCCCCTGTCACTTTGCGCCTTCAGCTCCGCCTCTTGTTTGCCGTAGCCCTCAGCTCCTGTCATTGTGCGCCTTCAGCGACCACCTCTTGTTTGCCGTAGCCCTCAGCTCCTGTCATCTTGCGCCTTCAGCACCAATATTGGTTCAAACTGGGGGGACCTCTGTCGTGAGTCCCTCCCGGGAACACTCCTATCATATTAAGTTCTCACCAATATCCAAACGCCAAACTAAAGCTCCGTAAATAAAGATATGAGTGGGGACAGGCGACAGAACCCAGGGTTACTCAACCTGGGGCCCCACTACCAGCTCCCAGCAAGGAGCTGGAGGGAGAGGCCCCCAAGTACTATAAAACCCCGGATCCTGGCGCTCAAGCTTCATTCGACACTTCCTCTAACCAGCTCTCTCTTCTCTCTCTTACCCTACCTCCCAGATGATCGGTTGAATACAGCCGCCTGGGAATTTCACCTCCTCTCTCCTCCTCCTTGTCTAGATGATCGGTTGAATACAGCCGCCTAGACAAGGGACCTCTCCTCTCCTTTCCTTTACCTAGATGAACGGTTGACTACAGCCGCCTAGGTAAAATTCCCTCATCCACCTCTCTCTCCTCCAAAGTCGTAGATGTTCAGTTGACTACAGCCGCCTGCGATTTTTCCTCACCTTCCTTCCACACCACCTCTCTCTCCTCCTAAAGTCGTAGATGCTCGGTTGATTACAGCCGCCTGCGACTTTTCCTCCTTTTCTCTCCTTCACCTAAATTCACTCACTCACCTTCCTTCCACGCCACCGTGATGAGGATTTTAAATTCATCACACATATTATGTAGATCGCAGACCCTCCGTAGGTTAGGACCTAACCCCGTACTCGTTACTAGGTACCTACCTAAATCACGAGTTAAATGTTGCTAAAAATATAAATATATATATCAGTATATCAGTATCCTTCTTGACTCTGTCTGATACACACCGTTCTAACAGTTTTTATCATCACGGTTTCGTTATCTTGCGTTGTGCGTACGAGTTTGTCTTTTTGGTGGTCGATCGGGACGTTTCTTCTGATCTGTGCTGCCGATTCTCATCGCTTTTCGTTCGGTGGTTCGTGCTTGTGAGTTTTTGAGAACTTATTCGGTCTGAACGGATAGCGGGTCCGTGCGGTGGCTGTCTTATCGCATCCCCACTTGCTTCGTTGCTCCCACTCTGTTTATCTGTTTATCGTTACCGCTCTGTTGGGTTTCTGGGTGATTTTGATACTTTGCCCTGCGGTTTAACTGTCAACAAAGCTATGAGTAGCGACGATATTAATTGTTCCCAGTGTCAGGAATTGCTTATTGACGAGGACGCCTTGCGTTGTTCGGTTTGCAAAACCGCAATGCACTTCGGTTGTGGTGGTTCGACGGAGACAAATTATCGTAAGATGTCCAAGGCTGTGAAGGCGGCTTGGAAATGCCTGAAGTGTAAGAACTCGAGATCCGGCCTACCGGTTGTTCTTCCTCCCCAGCACTCGCCTTCTGTTTTGCCTTCTTCAGGCTTTGACATCGACGAACTTAAAGGGCTCATTTCAACCACTATTCGTGCTGAGCTGCGTGATTTTAAGGAAGAGATATGCATCAAACTTAATGATCTCCAGAATGGTATTGATTCCTGTTTGGCTCGTTACGATGTGATGTCCTCTGAGTTCGCAGTGGTTAAATCTGATATTGACCTACTTAAGGGTCATAATTTGGATGAGCGTGTCAAGTCTCTTGAGGATAAGGTGTCTTCTTTCTCGGGGTCATCGGGTCCCTCCGGTGATCTTGTTGGTATGGAGGAGGCTTTCAGCGAGCTCAATGATCGTCGTCGTCGATCTTACAATCTTCTTGTCCACGGTATCGAAGAGTCTACAGCATCCTCACCAGCTACACGTCAGGCTGATGATTTGAAGTTGCTTACAACGAAGCTGTCCGGTTGTTCAGTGGACTTTACTAGTATCTGTCAGAAAGTATCCCGGATTGGCAAGATTAGTTCTGCTAAGCCTCGCCCGGTGGTGGTCACTTTTGATAGCCCGTCCTCTGCTCTCAAGGTACTTGTGGAAAATCGTGCTCTGCCTAACCCATTGGCTGTTTCTCAGGATAGAACGATGATGGAGAGAAGGCTGCTCCAGGATCTGCGGGCTGAACTGAAGAATCGCTTGGAAAAGGGGGAGCAAAATTTGACTATTCGTTACATAAAGGGGGTTCCAAAGATCGTTGTGCAATCAACCTATCCTTCTACTATTCGTTCATCTGGGCATGGGGCTTCATCTTCTGCCTCATCAAAAAAGTAAAAATTCTCACGGCTTTCTATCAGAATGTCCGTGGGATTAACACCAAACTTGATACCTTGCACTCTCAATCTACAGCCTTTTCTTCTGATGTACTCTTGCTCACTGAAACATGGCTCTCTGCCGGTGTTGCTTCGTCTGAACTTGGACTTTCGCCGCTTTACACCTTATTTAGAACTGATCGATCTCCGCTTAATTCAACAAAGTCTTCGGGTGGTGGAGTGCTGATCGGAGTGTCTTCTGCAGTTCGCTCAGTGCGCTGTCAGCTTCAGTCGGATAATATCGAGCAGTTATTTGTGTCTCTCCCTGATCATAGGTTGTTAGTGGGTTGTGTCTATTTGCCGGACTACCTGTCGGATAATCACGGTTTGTTGTTTTTTGAGGAGGTGGAGCGCTTATTGTTAGCATACCCGTCATTTAAGATTTTCATAGCTGGTGACTTTAATCTCCCAGGTTTATCTTGGGATCGTTGTAATGGCCTTGTAAACAGTAATTCTAAGTTATCTCGTAAGGCTAGTGTGCTCGTTGATTCTATGCACCTATCTGAGCTCAGGCAGTTTAATTTTGTGTGCAATCCTTATGGTAACATTCTTGACTTATGTTTATCTGATATTCCTAATATTGTGCTCCGAGGCACCGATCCTATAGTTCCCCTCGATATTGCCCACCCTGCTTTTGAGTGTTCTATTACTTGTGACTTTGATCCCGCTTGTGTCATCAACCCGCCGCAGAGGTTCGCTTTTAACTTCAAGAAGGGAGACTACGGAGGTATGAATAACCACCTACTGACAGTCGATTGGAGTTTTTGTGATAGTCTGCCTCTGGTGGAGGCAGTGGACAAACTCTATGACGTTTTATCGGACTCAACGAATATCTTTGTTCCTCAGCAGAAAGAAATTAATTCTTCATTTCCTAAATGGTTCATTAGCGAGCATGTCAAGTTGATCAAAATGAAAAATTTTGTACATGCTCGGTATAAGTCCACTGGTCTTTCCAGTGACTACGATGTTTTTGCTGACCTCCGTAGAAGATGTAAACCTGGGTCGTGGGAGCTCTATAATACCTATCGGAATGATGTACAGCATTCGCTGAAATCGAACCCCAAGGCTTTCTGGAACCATTTCAACTATTTGCACAGGGACTCGTCTTTGCCTCAAGTCATGAACCTCGGCGCTCGGGTTGCTAGTGATCCGGAAGGAATAGCTGGCCTTTTTGCCAGTCATTTTTCTTCTGTTTACGATCCACCCTCTACAAGGATTTTGGACGACGACAACTCTTACTCAGCTTTCTCATTTGGTTCCATTTTGGTTTCTGTGGAAGATGTCATGAAGGAATTGATTGCTCTCGATCCTAATAAGGGAATGGGCCCTGATGGGATTCCCCCCATTCTACTTCACAAATGCGCTGAGAGTCTTTCTCTTCCTCTGTCTACCCTTTTTAATAGGTCCCTCACTCTGGGTACTGTGCCTGAGAAGTGGAAGGTGTCATTCGTTACACCCATACCAAAGAAGGGGGATAAATCTCGGATTGATGAATATCGCCCAGTATGCTCATTGTCCACTATACCAAAGGTATTGGAGAAGATCGTAGTATCCAGGGTCATGCCTTTGGTTAGCAGGCATTTGCCACATAACCAACACGGATTTATGCGTGGCAGGTCGACAGTCACCAATCTTTTGACCCTTCAGCAATACATTCTCAACGCTTTCGAGTCTGGGGATCAAGTTGATTGCGTCTACACCGACTTTTCGAAATGTTTTGATAAGGTTCCTCACTCTCTTCTCATCAGCAAGCTGAGGGCGTTTGGGTTTTTCGGTCCGCTACTCGAATGGTTTAGAAGCTACCTCACTAATAGATTCCAGATTGTCAGAATCAAGTCAGTTTTGTCTAGTCCCTTCCCAAATACTTCAGGTGTCCCTCAAGGCTCTCACGTGGGGCCTATGTGTTTTTTGATTTTTGTTGATGATTTGTCTAAAGTTATTTCGGGTGATGTTCAGTTTTTGCTGTTTGCTGACGATTTGAAACTTTTTCAACATATTCGTGCGTTCAGTGACATGCAGGCTCTACAGACAACGTTGGACTCTTTGTTCGGTTGGTGTGAGGCTAACGATTTGCGGCTTAACTTGGGGAAGTGTGCGGTTATGACGTTCTCTAGAGCTTCATCCCCTCATTTGTTTACTTACACTCTGGGGGGTCAGGCGTTGGGTAGGGTGGACTTGTTCCGAGATCTTGGAATCATTTTCGATTCTCGGTTGACGTTCTCCCATCATATCGCGGATATTTGTTCGCGGGCTATGAAGAACTTGGGGTTCCTGAAACGTCATACGAGGGGCTTCAAGGATGTTGACGCTTTAGTCGTTCTTTATAATGCGATGGTCCGCTCGGTTCTGGAATATGGATCCATCGTTTGGTCACCGTTTTACATGAATGCTGCTGAACGTATCGAGAGGGTCCAGCGGAAGTGCCTTCGTTTTGTTGCTGTTGGGCAGGGGACGAGTTGGGATGAGTTTGATCTGGATGAGACTCTCAGTCTTTGCCGTCTTACTTCCCTCTGCCACCGTCGTCGGATTGCAGACTGCCTTTTCCTAATCAAGTTGTTCAGATCGTCAGTGGACTGTCCTGGGCTACTGCAGTTGATTGACTTCCACGTCCCACGATACTGCACACGTTCGAACAACCTGTTTTACGTACGGACAACGCCAACGAATTATCTGTTCAACAATCCCATTCTGCGGTCGCTGAGATCCTTGGATTCGGCCATCTCCCAAGCTCAGATAGACATTTTTTGTGATTCTTTTAGTAGCCTGAAGGTCGCACTGTATGATTTTTTCCTTTTTTCGCCATAATTGTTGAGAGTTTATGTTTAATAGTTTTATTGTTTGTTTTGTTAGTTGTAGGAATAGTTTTGTAGGACAAAAATTTTTTTTTATTTCTATTGTAAGACAGTGAGTCATTTATTTTCTATTTTTTGTAATTGGGCTCTAGCCCGTGTAAATTAATAAATAAAATAAAAAATAAAAAAAATAATTCTGCCGATGACAAACAGTACCTAACAAAAAGAAACACACATAATGAAGTTCTGAAAAGAAATTGTTGATGAGGAGTGAAAAAAGTTGCAAAAGTACCTACCAACAAACTCCAGCCCCTTCTACGTAGATGGTATAATGAACCGTTGTGTAATAATTTACCGTTGAGTAATGATTTACCGTAGTAATAATTTACCCATCAATAATACTTCAACGTTTGTTCAAGTTTCACTACCTACCAACAAACTCCAAAAGAGCCATCATTTTTCAAGCGAAATAATATCACAGAACAACCAACTCGACTTCATACTCCGCCAATATAATCAGGTGATCCCTACCAATGATTGGCCGTATTCACAAATTCCTATTGTGGGCGCGTCTCTGGTTACGAGATTTGGTTTGAATTGTATACAATTTCATTCACACTGGAGTCGAAAATGCCTGTCGGTGCAAACTTCGGGGCCTTACTGTGAACGAACGGCTGGACGTACGATGCTCCGGATGGTCTTAAAAAACTCGCAAGTTCAAGAACTATTTAAAACCGTAAAAATATTTACGTAAAAAAAATGGTATAGGCGTTTTGAAAATTTCAACCCCTATTTTGAACCCCTTAGAGATGACTCACAGTAACGTCGAGCTTCGAGGACCAACTAGACGCCGAACGGAACCTATAACCCGAATTTCATCAATTTTTTTTCATGGTAACTAAGAAAAGTGGCCCGTACGGCGTACGGCGGACAGACAGAAATATTTTTATTGCAGTTTTGGATTCTACATACCTTGAAACGTAAACCATCAAATTTTGAGGGGGGGTAAGCATTTTTTTTTTCATGCTCGATTCCAATGGTTCATTATTGAAAATAATAAACCAAAAAGTAAATAAAAGCAAACATTAATTTCTCCGTTCCTGTTCTTTATTACAAATCCTCTAATCCCACAAATAATGTAGCGGTAGGTATAAAAATAAGGTAGGTATAAATAATATGGCTTTCAGTTTTGGTATCTGGAAGATGTTTTTGACTAAATTTATCTTGTTATTTTTATGAATCATTCAAAGGAAAAACGCCTCGAGGAGTTTCTCCTTGGACTCCAGTGTAGAAAAATCCGTCAAAACCTAAATAAAACGCCTTATAAGGACAATCGATTAGAAATATCGATTATTTTGGCTATAATTTGGTATCGATATAATCATTAAACATCGATTTATCGTCCCGCGCATTTGTATGAAAGTTTAATTCTCGGGCCGGCTCCTGCACTCGATTTAAGGTTTTCCTGGAGGGAGCTCGAGGGTACAGACCACAGAAAACAGTGATCTACGCAGAAGGAGCATCTATACAGGTAAGTAATAAACCGTTGTGTGATGATTTGCAGCGTTTTTTTTAAACTGCATTTTCGGATTCTACGTACCTTGAAACGTAAACCATCAAATTTTGAGGTGGGGTTTAAAATTTTTTTTTCTTCATGGTGGATTCCAAAGGTTTATTATTAAAAATAATAAACCAAAAAAATCCGAAATAATCATCGTTCTTGAAATGAAATAACACGAAACAACAAACTCGTTTTCATAAAGCCATGCGTGATATTACCACCCGGTCCTTATAGCTATGATATCTGGACGTACCTACCTAAGTTTTGTCATGTTACCACAGTATACCAACCGTAAGATTCGCACTCATGTTGACGAAGCCAGTCTTACGGGTTTATTCAGCTTCAGTGGTCCTCCGATCTGAGTGTAAACAAAAGTTCAATTTACTCGCTCGGTTCGGTTCGGCTTGGTTTAAAAGTTCAGCTTTCACTTTCAAATGCTTACACCATCAATTTAATTTCGATTCAATAGCCTTGTGCCCGCAGTCTCACTAATGTGAATCACCTGGAGATTTGCAGGCCTGGCCTCAACTTCTATTAGCTAAGTGGTGTTTTCTTATTCTAATTACTGAAACAGTTAATTTTTCACACAAAAAAGTCCTTATTGAAATGGCTGAAACCATGAGTCATAGTATTTATGAAGAAATATATCTGAGTTTTTATTTTCCTTCTGTATTAAACAAGTCAATAAATAAGTACCCCTTCTATGGCAAGGGCTGTATACGGTAACGTATAGGGGTCTAAATGAACTACACTGAAGGTTTCACAAAGGCTCTATATAACTTTTTCAGGCAGTTTCACTTAGTCCTGACCTCCGTTCTCGTGAACTTGTTTCATGGCACCCCGACCGTTCCAAGGCCGTGAAACCTTTTATCGAGAAAAGCTGATAACTTGACGTCAGCAAACCTTCGATAACATGGAATATATAGGTGTGTATATATATATATTCTCACACAGTAAAAATTTTTACTCAGTTCCTCCCTCTTTCCATAAGGGTTGGACGGAAAGTTTGGCGAGTCTTATTTCTTTTATACGGCTTCCTCCATCACGCTGGGTTCTAAAGGCACTTTACACAAGCATTTGACTTGCCCTCGAAAAATACCTTCACAGAAGGAGAGAAAATAGACCTGGGGTTTACGACTCGAATGGGGTTAGCCCACTTCCATCTTGTTCCTCCTGTGTAACTGCTATTCTTTAACCCTCTCAGGTGTCCCTTGTTAACTCGGGGAACGACTGTGGACCCGTACTGGCATCTTCAAACGGATGTACGTTTTGCAAGCTGGGAAAAGGTACGCGTGATATCCTTTCACCAAGATTTGAATGATAAGGCGTTACTGATACCTCGCTGAAGCTGATTCATTTATAGCGAATTTCCAATGAACGACACTACGTATTTCAAAATTTCTAGCACATGAATTCTTTTCAAAATTTAATTGCTCACAAATCCAGGGAGGCATCATTCTGCATTCTGAATTCAAAGTATAATTGAAAAATTCAAAAATTTAGCCGACATGTTTGTATTAGTCATGAAATAATATTGTAATAACTATAATAACGTTTTGAGATAAAATATTTTCGACTAATGAAACTATCTTTCCATGTACCTATCAAACCACCATTCTACCTATACAGTTTTTGTTTTTGGTGAGTTTTCAAAATCAATAAATTTTTTGGTGTGTTTTGACCACCATGACCTTAAATTTGAACAATAATACTGTTTTCGGGGAAATATACTGAAACAGCCTTTTAATGTCTGGAGTCACCATTATAATTAAGTAAGTTAGGTACTAGTTGTGGTGGTTTACAAACACTCAAAAATTTACCTACCTACTTGCCGTTATCGATAATTGCTCGTCTACGGATCTTTCCTTTGGCCAATAAAAAAATTGGCAAAACTTGGAATTTCCCTTGCAGCCAATGTCAGATACCGTTTTCACCCCCACGTGCGTCCCGTGTGCCACCCATGTGCCACCCGTGTGCCACACCGACGTGCGCACTTGCTTGAATGTTTGCGTTGCATGTGGTTAACAACACACCGCAGGTATGTAATATATATATAAATATATTTTTTACAATACTTTTTGAAAGTATTTCGTTTCTTATCAGTCTCGGAGCATTATGAATCAAAACTTCAATTACATACTTATTACATTCTGGACCCATAGCAATAGCGAAAGTACCTTCTCTTCAGCAATTCGCTGAAAGAGGGCTCAAAGTAGAAAATATAATTCTCATAAAAAGTAAAAATCAATTAAATTCGCTAAAAATAACTAAAGACATCAACTATGAATATTCGCTAATAAGATCTAATGACTGGAACATTTTTTACTCAATATTCTCATTGAACGTCAATATTTGTGCAAAAATCTGCGTTAAGTAGCTCAGTCTCTCAAATTCCTGTCTGGGGTTATAATTTGTTATCCCACTGCAAACAAGTAATTCCACTAAAACTTGGTAACTTACAGCCCGATTATTCAAGTTGCGAACCCTGCAATGGAGATAGGCGGTGCCGCCCAACTGTGCAGTCGCGTTGGTCACTAAGTTGGTGTCGAACACGGGCATGTCCTCGGGTGGCGGGGTCGAGGCGGCTTTGTTGCCCTGCTCCCGGATTTTGTTCAGGAGGTCTTCCAGGCTTTCGCGAGACCCGGCAAACCAGTCTGAAACACGGGGACAAAGGGGTGAGACCGACAGCGTCTGAACAAAGGCGAGGTGTTAAACGAACAACGAGAAGGAAAATGACAGAGAAAAGGCCAATCTACCTTATTACTTAACAAAACGTCTAAACAACCAAATTCTAAAAACCAGCTGTAGTGTGTGAATGGTGGGCTGAAATGATCGAATACACACTTAGGTAGGATAACTACCATACATGGTGTCCACCGAGTTATTATTCAGTCTCGGTTCCCCGTTAAAAATCCAACTTGAAAAACTGTAATTATCTAGGGTTGTCAAACTTTCCCGGACGTGGAGCGCTTTCATGAGCGCTGCTCATCGGGCATGTTCAAACTACCTAAATGGTATATTAATAAACAAGAATAATAAACTAGCATTTTTTAATTATTATGGAAATCTGTGATGGACTAGAAATTTGTTATGGGTTAATTTTGATTTGAGTACTTTGGATTTTGTTCTGGAAAATGTTGTTCTGGAAAACTTTGAACTCAGTAAATTTCGAAATGCTATATAAGTACCTATGTATACTTTACATTTAGATTCAAAACTTCTTTGGATTCAAAACTTGCGTATGTACCCCCAAAGTTTAATACTGGTCACAGTTCGTACTAAGTGATTTCTGACAATATTTAATAACTCGCTATTTAGAGTTAGCATCACAGAAAATGGTTCCTGCTACTATAATTTTGATCAACTTAAAGTTTTGATATACTCGGTTGAGAAGTCAATAAATTTTATTGTTATGTATGTACCAACACTAGGGCTAGGCTACCTAAATGTCTACTATGAGGTTTACTCGTAGGTTCTATCATTTCTGATTATGGCGAGAATGTTGGATGAGTCTCTGTTTATTTAAAACTCCTTGTAAAAGAAACTACATTTCAAGGCGGCTCAAGAAACTGGTGTCAACCTCCTCGTCGTGACTCGAGACAAAAAGAATTTTTCTTTATCCAGTAAAAATATTTCTTCTCCGAAAAAGTGGGTCAAATTCCAATTATTAGGGTTCAACAAAATTATAATATTAGTAAAATGGCTAGGCACTATCAATTAATATACCTACCTCAAGTTGTCGCCATAAGTGGTACCTATTATGGAAAGGTGATTTGAGACAAATAGCAAAATTATTTCAATATTTAAAAAAAATCGCAAAATATAAAATCGTAAGGGAGTCATATTTGAGTTTTTTAGCGTCAATGCTTACTGGGTGCAAATTACTGAAAATCACCAACGATTTAAATGACTGAAATTCTTATACTTCAAAAATTCGCTCGTACAATAATTATGGTCATGTTCTTTCATCCTAGCAGTACACTACTAAATTTCATACCGCAGCAATAGAAAAGGTTGGTCTCCGTACATATTATGGTCTCCGTTTATATTATGTCCTTAACAATTATTATGGTCTGTCAATCATGTCGGTCTTTCGGTTCTTGTGAATTATAATTTTTTGTCCCGTGAAAAGCATAGTTAAAATCACTAGAAAGTGATCTTTTCATCTCCCTCAATGAAAACTTTACTGTTTCAAAACATTCCCAAATTTCTCCCCCCCAATTTTCTCCGTTTAACGCCACAAAAAGATGTAAATCACATTTGCTCCGCTTTCACGGACGAACATTGAATGTGAACATGCAGTACTGTTAATATTTATGTGCCCAAAAACATATAAATGATTCAATGTTTTTCCGTGAAAGCGGAAAAAATGCAGTTTCAATTTTTGAATAATTGACCATCATCCACCACAACCCCCCTTCATCCTTCTACTTCTCTGGTTTCCGTTTTCGGTAGTTCTTACGATGCATGTTCTCCGCCTTCTTTTCTTGCCAAAACCTTTCAATTATTCATCTTGTCCACACCTCCTACAACCCACGGTTTCTCCTTTATTCGTGGCCGTGTGCTACTCAAATTACAACATCGTGAAGGCGTCTTTCCTACTTGAACCATCCATCTTACTCTCGGTCAACACTTTCCCGATGGGCTTCTAACAAGAATCTTGTATGGGATCTTGGCTTCTCCTATTTGGACATGCCCAGCCGACCGTACACAATAGGCGTCCGACGAAGTGAAGCCCATCGGGGTGATGACGGTGTATCGCCGGGGTGATTGTACATCACTGTACGGGAACTTACATACTGCAGTATTTCAGAAACGCATCCATTAACAGAAAAACCAACACAATGGATTACAAAGAAAAGAAAAGAAAAATAGTCTACCAAGGTGTGCCACACTTCCTTCGCATCTTTGGGTACCTAGTTTGGGTGATATTAATGTGGATTTCACGTTCGCGCTCGCGCAGACGAAAGTTGCCTACCGATAATGACAAACTCATTAAACTCATCACCATGAAACTGATCATGAAAATTCTACAGGGCCATTCTACGGTTTAAAGCCGGGCTCACATTGACGGGTAATCGACGCAAAACGCGCAAAACTCAAACGCGTAAATGAATTTGATTGGCTCATCAGGTTCACGCTCTTTGCGAGCGACGACTTTTGAACCAGTGTCCAAGATATTTAAAAAAATCAGATATTTACGCGCTTTACGGATCTGCGAGTGGGTTCTACGCAGGCGGAGGCTGGAGCACAGGCTATAATATATCTCGACGATTATTTGCTTTACGTTTTCCTTTGTTTCCTTTGACGTTTTTACGAACTTTACGGCCTTTGCGTTTTATGCGCTTTACGTCCATTACGCGTCAACGTGAACCGGCACCAAACATCCCAATTTCAACTCAATAACACGTGGCAAGATTTATGTATGTGCTAACAGGTAGAAGGACAGACAGACACGAAACAAAATTTGTTCAGAAAGGTCAAATGCGAACATAAAATTTCGTTTTGGAGGACCAGTTTCTTCCCCTTCCTTACAGCCTTGTGATAGGTGTCAACAACTTGTGTAGATTCATTAGCAAACATTTTGCTTCCTCACTATCGGAAGGTTGGGAAGCCTTGGAATCGTGGTGCATATATATATATATATATACTCCAAAACGAAAATGTCCACTATCATTTTGCGTTTCAGACATGAAGGGACATTTTTGGGTCCGTGTCTGTCTATCCGTCTGTGTGTCTGCCTGTGGTCAATTCCTTGTAACGCCTATGACTACCCTAAATGATGGTTAAAACGGGCTGACATTTGGAGGGTAGATGCGGGTTGGATCATAGATTGTCCCATATCAAAATCATTGAAAACGTACAGTAACTTTCGTCTAAGACTGCGTAAACGTGAAATACTGGAAACGCCCATAACTAACTTTAATATCGTTGAAATGAGTTCAAACGTGGAAGGTAGATCAGGAATAATACTTTGATAGGTAGTTCCATATGAATTTCATTAGAATCGTATAGTAACTTTTGCTTGCGCATGTTGACCACTTCCTTGTAACGCTTCTAACCACGCGAAAAATAGTCGTAGAGAGCTGAAATTTTGAGGTATACGCGGGTTGGATCGCAGATAGTCCAGATTATTGAAATCGTACGGTAATTTTCGTCTGCGCATGCGCAAACGTGAAATAGTTTAAACGCCCATAACTATGCACCTTAAATGTTGTTGAAATGAGTTCAAACTCGGAGGGTCGATCAGGGATAATACTTTGATAGTTCCACCTGTACAGTGAATGAACCTAGCCAACTATTCTACACGTTCATGTGATTCAAGTGAGGAAGCTATACTGCCTACTCGAATTCGCAGACTTTTTTTATGGGTAGTTGTATAGGAATGATAAAATTTCGCTATAATTTCAAATTTTCGTGTTTTTCATGATTTTTGTCCTAGAATGACTACATGCCATAATTACTGAATACTCACTTCCAATAGCCTATACTCCGCCATTCTCAAAACGGGGCATAAGGAGGGAGAAAACTTAAATGTTGCTTTTAGTGTCTTGATTGCAAGAAAGCTCTCCTGTCAACTTTTCGAAACTATTGTATAATACTACTATAGTCATTCAATTCGTATCCGTTGTAGTTGGGACCCAGCTGAATGCAAGGGATCTTGACATGAGCTTTGGTCGATACTGGAACTATACTAGCTCATCATTGAGTTCGAAAAAATGTTCGCGTTTGGATTGTACTGCAGAATTGGATATTATCGTATTGTACCAATGTAGAATTGTTGGTTCTCAAGCATGCATGCCACAGAGACTCGAGGGGTGGAGACTGGAAAGACATAATAATTTCATCTTACGTGATCTATACCTACGTCATAAAACGCAGGTAAGTACCTACTATGGACGGTGTTATATTCTGTGTGTCCTGTTACTAAATATTTCTGTATCATCACAAATCTTTTTAAAAATTATACCTAGATATATATGCTAGAAAACATATTTGAAATATTTTTAAACTACCTATACATATATTTGCGAGCACTGCGTTACTGGTTTCTGTTTTGATAGCCACACCCATCAGAATAAATTGTGAAGGATTAAGATGAACGTATACACCTGAATGTCATCTATAATTCATATTGTCATATTGAGCAAACTGGGTAGTGTATTCATGAACGTTACATTGGAGATATTCCGGAGCCCAAATGGTTCGTGAAGGTCCTAAATCGCACGACACGAATAACGGTTGGGGTTTTCCATATGAAACGCATGAGTTTACTTGACAATAGCGGGAACTTGCCATCCATCAACCCCCACTTTCATATCAGCGGAATGATCGATCAACTCGAATATCGCTCGCTCCACTGTCGGTTGAGGGTTCCATTTTTGCAGCGGTCCCTGTACAGGCTACGGCTAAATGGCTGAACGAAACTTTTATTTTTTTATTTTAATTTTTTTAAATGTTGGAGTGTTCATAGTCAAAGTTGTGATTTGGATAACTCCACAGTAAAAAAAGGAGAGAGGTCTGGTCAAGAGAAGTCCTTGAAATAGCGAGGGAGAAAAATGAGTATTATTATTGTACACTAGCATGATCGCTCGCTTCGCTCGCTATCCGAGATTCGCTGTACGCAGTATCGTACTTAATTCCGACGTTGCACAACTTGGGAGCCTACTGGATATTCGTGCCAAATTTGGTCGATATCCGTCGAGCCATTCAGGAGTTGACCATGGTCGACCATATTTCCGCTATGGTCAGGGAATTAAAAATGCGCCTACGTTCAACTTGGGAGGCTACCGGATATTAGTGCCAAATTTGGTCGATATCCGTTGAGCAATTCGGGATTCGACCATGGAGGGGCCCATGGATGCGGTATGGTAGACCGCGGGGGTAGTCCGAAGGGTCGATCGTAGATAGAATTTCACGTAGATTACGAATGCGCGATAAAAAATAGGGGTTACCATTTCAATTAACGAAGTTGACCATGGTCGACCATAGTTCCGCTATGGTCAGGGAATTAAAAATGCGACGTTGCACAACTTGGGAGCCTACTGGATATTCGTGCCAAATTTGGTCGATATCCGTCGAGCCGTTAGGCCGTGGGAAGACAGACAGACAGACAGACAGAGATTCGTTTTTATAATATATATAGAGATTTACGCATGTATTATAATAATAAATTTGAAAAATTACGGAAAACAAGAAATACGATCCGTTTCCATGAACCGGTTCTAATCCAACTCACTTCTAAATCTTTCTCGCACCCTTCATGATATTTTGGTGGTATCAGAAAAACAACTAAAGTTTGAAAATCGCTATTTTTCAAGTTTTTCTAGTTGTTCTTATTCTTCTTTGACTTTAACTACACTTTTTCCCAATTTATAACAAATCCTAACTTTTCAAATAACTCTATGCCTTTCCTAACGCTATTACAACAATCTTCTTATGAAGAGCCTAAAAAAACAATCGTCGAGATAGTACATCATATTGACACCTTGCGATCATAGCGTTTGTACCAGCGGCTTCATAATTTTGGTGAAGCAATAGGGCCCGGAAGCTAATCCATTAGGTAAACAATGAAACTCATGTAGCTGCTGATTGAAATTGAAGCGGAGGAACCTCCTACCCCTGCCCTTATGCTTACCAAAAGATATGCATTTTTCAAATCCAAAGTACACGCATAAAATTTTCTTTGAACCAGGCGAGAAGCAGTGCGGAAATCCTCCATTTTGAAATGAGGTGTTTCAATAAATTTATTGAATTCTTTTGAATTTAGAATAAATTTTTTACCCCCTCCCGCCTTATCTGCAAGGAATATGGGTGAAACGAACTGTCCTGGCAAGGGGTCACATTTCTTAATGGCTCCAACATCGAGTAAATCCATAATTTCCTGGTCCATTACCAACTTTTCCGACAAAGAAAAGTTTGAGACTGGCACGGACGTCTGTATAGGATCTGCGACTACGAGGAGAGGGTAGCCCCGAACCCACTCAAGAATTACAGGGTTAGTAGTCACCGTGACCCACTCTTCGAAAAACTGAGATAATCTACCAGCATATTTCGTACAAACCTTTTCATTTAATGTCGCCTGTATGACAAACCTGCCCCTCCTCGGTGTATAGCTCGAGTTGATGTTCTTCCCCCGGGTCTGCCCTTTTCGCGACGCCGCCTCCTGGGGTTGACGGGCCGGGCGATGATAGTTTAACGGCGCCGATTTGAGTGGGTATGAGCTCCCCCCAGCCTTCTTGTGATTATCTAATACCTTCGAGGCTACAGGCTAGTAGTACTGGGATGGCTAAAAACCGGTGTTTTTATCTCCTTCGCTAGATTTTCTACCGTTTTCGCCGCTTTCAGATCATCGGTCAGCGTAGCACTGAATAAAAACTCCGAAGGAGGAGTCTTATCCACAAGCTCTCCTATGGATTGTTTCAACATAGGCGAAATCTGATTCCTACGGACCACACTCGAACGATGAAATGCATGACAACATGCGTGATGAATCAAACAAAGGTATCAAAAGTTTTTGTTCATCTGGAATCAGTAATTCTACTTCGTCTAATACGTAATTGAGGGCTTTCCCCAAAGCACAAAGACCTTTTCCGATTATATTTTGAGTTTGAGAGGAAGAAAAATCTTTGTTGATCTCCGGTTTAGTAAGTATTGACATTTTATGTCTTTACTCTGGCACATTAACTCGAAAAACGTTACACGAAATCGTCACGAAAATTTCTGATGATTTTCGCTTACAACCGATCCGTTGCTACGGAACTTTATCTTCGCCAGTTATCATCGTACAAAAATCGTTCACCACTCGTTGGATAGCTCTCGATTTACCTAACCATATTACGTTAACCACTGCGGACTGCGTGGCCAACAAGCTGCGGTATGAGCGTGATTGTTTAAATGAATGTTTACGTACATAATACAGTGGAGTCCGGCTAATCCGAACTAATTGGGACTGAAGGCTGTTCGGACTAGGTACCATTCGTTGGAAATCTTGACCAAAACAATTAAGTACGAAGTACTTGGTGTGGGTGCGGGAGGGGGCGCTAAGACATAAAATGTCCCTCGTGGTTGCGTACTTGTACGGAAGCTGTACCCACCGTTTGTGTTTTATAATGTTTCTCATGGTAACTAATTTCCGAAGTGATGAGCTGAAGGATTTTCTGAAAGGAATTTATACTCAAAATAAAGTAGAGATGGATGATATGGCGGAGGGCGGTTTGTTACTGTTGTTGGTTATTACGAAGCCGGTATTTTTTTTTTCTGAATTTCTGGGTTTATTTTAGGTACGAACTAAATCACTCGTGACGAAATCGTGGAAACCCATTTCAAAGAAAAACGGAGTTATCGAAAAAATAGTAGATTTCCACTAATACACGAAAAACGCAAAAAACACTGTTATACCGGTTTTGGTGATCAAACCATCGTCAGTAACACACGTTATCGTGTGTTACTGACGATGGTTTGATCACCGAAACCGGTATAACAGTGTTTTTTGCGTTTTTCGTGTATTAGTGGAAATCTACTATTTTTTCGATAACTCCGTTTTTCTTTTTTCTTTTTAGCTTAGGTGTTTAGGTGGTTTGAGGTTTGTTAAATTCGTGGGGGTTTCGTATGTAACATGTAAAGTGTCCAAAATGTCCTCTTTTAAACCCTTTTGTAAAATAAATTTCCAACGAGGGACGATTTCCTTGTGTAGTATAAAAGTATTATCCGGCTCCGATTCATCCGGGTTTACACCTAAAATATTGATTGTTAGGTATCAATTTTACCCACAAAAATAGCATGGTCGGTGCTTCGCGCACCTGCCTCTTGGATGTGCATGTAGAATCCTGTTCCTTCCCCCTCTGTTGGATATATTATGTACAGAAACCTGTTTCTTCCCTCAAGCGCCTAAAATTTCTTTCATCGCTGGCGGGCAGCTTTTTGTCCCCCAGAGGTAATAATTATTATTGTCAATCCACCATTATTGGCTTACCACGAACGATCTGACCGATGGAAGAATCTGTGCAGAAGGGCTATTAGGCAGAAAGATAATACACCATTTGGTAATTTTCAGCATTTTTTCGCAGGTAAGCTCCCAAAATGGAACCTAAAGAAAGAATAATAACCGGTATCGTCATTGAGAGGGACCTGAAAAGTAGTTACACTCTGAAACCTGCATTATTCAACCCACGTAGCCCACACATGAATGTGTGGACAGCCTTTACTAAGTTGATCAGGATCACATCAAATTCACTAACCACGTTGGTGGCTACTAACTTTCAGAGGAATACTTGAAGGGCTCTGAACGCCAACGCGGACCGGAAAGAGAAAAGCAGGATCCAAGGGGAAACTTGATATCTATGTGTGGGCAACCCGACTAATTTGTTCTAATTGATGAAGATCGATCTCTACTGGGGAGTTCGCTAGGCTTGTGATGACGGTAGTCCACGCAGTATCTCTCTCGACGTATCCAAAACAGACGGCTAATGATGGAAGTAGAGGCCCTCCGACACAACATCTAGCAGGTACTTCAACAACTGAAATTCGAGCTTGGTTCGGTCAAGAGGCTGAGGATAACTATAGGTTCTTGGGGACACACCTCAAAAGCTAGGCTTCTAGACGAGAACATCATAATGACTAGGTACTGCCTAATGGACAACATAATTTATCACCTGATCATTACTGCATTCAATTCAGTTTTGAGTCCAATTTTTCAATCAACCTCGGGCATGTTGACATTCACGTGGTAAAAATGGGTGTATAAAGATTATCCAGTTTGCTTCGAACCTTTTACTTTCACACTAATAATGTTAGGGAGGAAACTTGTATTAAATGCAAGAGAAAAAAAATCAATATGTAATCGCAATTTGCGTTTCAAATATCAAGGAACAAAAATTTACGTTGGTTCCATGTTTGTCTGTACCCAGTTCCTTGTACTCACCGTATCTTATTGAAAGAACTATCCAAACGAGCTGAAATATGGAGGGTATATTATTTTGGATTCCATCAAAATTCGGAGGTAATTTTTGTCGGCTCGTGCGCAGATTTTCGATTCCTGACACTCCTATGCTGAAATTTCCAGGGATCGTTGGACAGAATCCCAGATGGCCCCGTATGAAGTACATCGTACTGGAAATGATGAAGGCGTGTGCTCGTACGTGATTATTGGAAACGTTGTGATGCACAATAGTCCACTTCTGATCAATTTTGCTGGTACCTATTTTCAAAGATAACGCAGACTGGAGCCCTTATATCCCTCCTTGAATTTCATTATGATTGGAACAACTGTACCAATTCAAACAGATTTTGCTGACATTTTCATGGATCATACAGATTGGCAGTAGCGGTGCGTGGGGTCTGAAAACGGCGGGCACCAGACCAGAACACAAAACCAACAGATATGTCTACAAAATACCCCAAAGCAACAACACCCTTCCCTTATTTACTGATATTACTGATATTCCCTTATTTACTGATAGCAGTGATATTCAGCAAAGCTTATCTGTTTTAATCAACACTCTATCGTCGTACGAAAACGTTGGCAATTTCTACTGCAAATTAGCCACCGAATTCATGTGTTACAAAAATATAGTAATCTAAAATACAGCAAAACAATGACCAGTCGGCTGGTATCTACCTGAATCTTGAATGGAGAAGTTATTGACTAATAGCTAGTTAGTTATCTGTGTGTTGACGCCAATCAATCCACAAACAACAAACAGGACAAAACGCACGTAGGTACCACAAATACAAATCTGTCATCGAAACCGGACTGAACGCAAAACGCGCAAAATTTGACGCAAAAAATTGAAAATTGACAGAAAAAGCGAATGTGATAACAAATCAGAAAACGGATAACTGACAGAGAAAAACAAATCAGAAGAAGCATCTCCTATCGAGATGACAAATTGAATCGAAGGGATCGAATCGATTGTGAAATGAACGGTTTTGGGGTTGAAATCAGATTCTGGGACAGTGGCCAAAAGTAAGCGTGGCAAACAACATTTTTACTCGACTGAGGTGGCGCGGACGGGCCACTTTTCTCGGTTGCCATGGCGACACCAGGTCTCAGGACCTGCCAGTTTCAGGAGCCTAGGTTTCGATTTCGATTGCACGACATCGATTACTGTCACTATATTCTGATAACATGCCGTCTGTGGGAGCCACAGGGAGCCAACATGACGGAACCACATATTGAATATCCATAGCCAGAGAACTCTGTCGAGTCGCTGTTGAACTTTTTGAAAAATGCTAGGTACAGTTTACGGAGAGAAATTCAAATGCCAACTGAACACAAGTTGAGTTTTTTTACTGTTTCCGGGTGCCGGGGCAGTGGCCCAAGTGGCCTTATGGGTGCAACGCCTCTGCAGATTGGTCCCTGAGGGACCCCTGTGAATTTCATTTCGACTGGAATGATAGAGGAGCGTCTATGAGTACGCGCGGATACTGATAACTCTGTAAAGCATACTTACCTATATCCCGTTCCATTTAAACGATTTAATATTTTCAGAGATGATGCCGGTTGGGTTTCTGATAGCGCGCGACCGATTTTGATGAATTTTTCAGAAGCTGTTCACCAACTACAATGGTTGTTTTGGTACAGCCCCCTCAAATGTAATTATATAGTACTAGCTGTGTTGCCCGTCGCTGACGGGTAGAACTCGGGGTGGGTCCATGTGACTTTGTTACCTCACGCAGAAGTAAACCTCCTTATGTCCTTCCCTGGTCATAGAAACATTTAAATACGCGAGATGGGTTCGATCCATTGAGCCGTTTTCGAGAAATTAATTTTTTTATGTTTCGGCTTCCCTATAAACCCCCACCCCTATCCATCGGATCCGGAAGTAAACCCCCCTATGTCCTTCCCCGGTCACTGAAACATCTAAATACGCGAGATGGGTTCGATCCATTGAGCTGTTTTCGAGAATTTAATTTTTTTATGTTTCCGCTTCCCTATAAACCCCCACCCCTATCCATCGGATCCGGAAGTAAACCCCCCTATGTCCTTCCCCGGTCACTAAAACATCTAAATACGCGAGATGGGTTCGATCCATTGAGCTGTTTTCGAGAATTTAATTTTTTTATGTTTCCGCTTCCCTATAAACCCCCACCCCTATCCATCGGATCCGGAAGTAAACCCCCCTATGTCCTTCCCCGGTCACTAAAACATCTAAATACGCGAGATGGGTTCGATCCATTGAACCGTTTTCGAGAATTTAATTTTTTTATGTTTCCGCTTCCCTATAAACCCCCACCCCTATCCATCGGATCCGGGAGTGAATCCCCCTATGTCCTTCCCCGGTCACTAAAACATCTAAATACGCGAGATGGGTTCGATCCATTGAACCGTTTTCGAGAATTTAATTTTTTTATGTTTCCGCTTCCCTATAAACCCCCACCCCTATCCATCGGATTCGGAAGTAAACCCCCCTATGTCCTTCCCCGGTCACTAAAACATCTAAATACGCGAGATGGGTTCGATCCATTGAGCCGTTTTCGAGAAATTAATTTTTTTATGTTTCGGCTTCCCTATAAACCCCCACCCCTATCCATCGGATCCGGAAGTAAACCCCCCTATGTCCTTCCCCGGTCACTAAAACATCTAAATACGCGAGATGGGTTCGATCCATTGAGCCGTTTTGGCGTGATTGAAGGACAAACAGACAAACAGACAGACACCACGAAAATCACCTGTAAATTTAGTTATATAGATTGCATTATCGGTATGTTATACGCATGAACAGAATCGGTCCAGTTTGGTAGGTAATAGGGGCATGGTTGATTTTCATAGGTGGCAGGTACATCCGGTATAAGATGATGATACAGGATAGGTATTGAACACATAAAACAGTGATCTACGCAGAAGGGGGTTATTACATAACAGTTTATTACACAACGGTTTATTATTTACCTTATGCTTCACGAATAACAAGAAACAATTTTTTATTTATGCTCGATTCCAAAGGGTAATTATTGAACATAATAAACCACAATCGCTGGGATTAAGTTGATTCTATTGGTTTTCCAATACTGAACCTTAGGAATCGAGCAGGAAAAAAATGGTAACCCCCGCTCAAAAATCTGATGTTTCGCGTTAGAAGTTTCGTACAATCCGAAAATGAAGCAAAAAATTTCTATCCGACCGCCGGACTTGACGCTTTTGTTATTCACCATCGACCAAAAATAATGAAATTTGGTTTGTAGGTCCCGTTTAGGGTCTAGTTGGTCCTCGAAGCTCGACGTTTCGGTAAGCGAAGAGATGAAAACTCGGGGTTGAAAGTTTTTATTAGAAGGGGGACGTTTTAAAATAGATTCCGAACTTGAGTTTTTTTGAGCATTGTAGGTCTAGCAGATCGTTCACAATAAGGTCCGTCTACATCAGGGCCTTAAACTAATAGGAACTCAGTGATCTACACAGTGATTCTATACAGGAGTATAATGAATCCCTGTGTGATCATTTGCAGCGTTTGCTTTTCCTTGGCCTTTCCGAAGTCTCAGACTCAGTGATTCGTTACATCTCGGTCTAACATTAAACCTAACAAAACAAGCCACGGTAGTTTGGTTTGGGTCAATTAAATTTGATTTAATCTGTAATTAAAAATCAGATTTGAACCAACCCCTCAGTAGCCTTAGGATTGGGTTTCCAATCTTCTGCGCGAGCTTAGAGGGCCGAGCTCGATTTTCCAGTTTGATGGATTATAAATGATTACCTCTGGGTAATCGTCTTTCAACCATGATAATTATTCGGAAGCTGAAAGTAGGCTTCCCGTCAAATTGCTCAAATGCGAACGTTTCCGTGAATATTTCACGGTGCTGTAGCTTACTTATCTACGAAAGTGTTATATCATTTGTTAAGCGTTGGGGAAAACAAAGCTAAGCCTAAGCAAACGAAATGAAGAAGACAATGCGACTACTTATTTATACTTATGAAACCCTCCATTATTTGGTTTTGTCCGTCCGCCTCCATGATTTCCCTAACACGGGAAAACCAATGCCATATATAAAATGTCTTTTAAACAACAATTTTCGATTCCTAGCGTTGAATAGAAATCAAGTCCTGAAATACATTTCAGGACTTGAATAGAAATTCAAGTCCTGAAATCACACCTAGCACACCTAGCGTTGAATAGAAATTAAATCCTGAAATCACACCTAGCACACCTAGCGTCTATTCAACCCAGTCTCTATTCAAGTCTATTCTATTCTTGTCTATTGAAGTCTAAGTCCTTTTAAGTCTTTCAAGTCCTGAAATGTAACGACCCTGCGTTTTGTTATTGAAAGATCACACAGTCCATAAGGAATGGAACATGACGCTACCTGGGCAAAAGTAGGTAGATACAAATAGCGGCAGGCAATCCGGAACGCAAATTGTGCGGTCATAGTGGTTCTCTGCCTCCCGATATTATATTTGTTTTCGGCGCTGATAACAATACTCGGAACTACGTTTTGAGCTGAGATGTAAAGGGGGTAAATACCCAATGGGTAGTTAAAAACTCGGTATTTACCTGGTATTCATCGTGGCCTCTAATAAATATGTACCTACCTACCCATCAGTAAATACCCAAAAAGTGGGCAGTTATTACTTTTGTTTTTAAAAAAACCCAAAAAAACCTATCTCAGTGACATGACTATTCTACTACGTCCAACATGGCTGCAGCCAGGACTCTGACATCCATTAAACTATCTCATCCCCTTGTTATCCTAAATTACCGTTTACACCTCAAATATGAACGAATCATTTGAATGGTATTATTATCACTTCATCATAATATTATTCAAAATAAGAAATATATTATGGTTGAATGGGTCGTGAATAAAATGGTGGGAAAATTAAATAGGCGTTTCGCAGTTTTTAGCATTTGGAACATTAAAAGCTATTTTAGTTTGTTTTAAGCACTGCTGTTCAAGTAAAAAGGTATAATACTATCTTACGGTAAGGAGTTGTAAGTAAGTAAAGCGCCATCGCATTCACATATATTTACACACTTAATTGATAAGATTTTCTTTATTTTGAGAAGGATTTTGAATGCAAAAACCATCGCAGTGGCTTAGTATAGATTGGTTTTCGAGAGGTGAGTAACTTCTAGTTTCCCCCCCCCCTTTTTTCGATCCTGCATCTTTGAGGAATAAATACCAGACTAAATACCCAAATCGGGTATTTACCTTGGGTATTTAACCAGAGAAGTCTTACATCTCTGGTTTTGAGCTTAGATTAGAAATGCCCATCCCTCTACAAATCCTCCTCTTTCTAGCCGAATTACCTTGAATAGCACATTGTTCTTGTAGACCTTGAAATAATGAAAATACTCGCCTGCAGGTATTTTTGTACTGTGTTTTTCGATTCACCTTAATATTTTGCAATTCGTCTTGCAAGAGTACAATGTACGGTGGGCCGTTCCTAATGAACATTTTCCCTCATACGTCTCTCGAGAGCACTACAGGTTCATGCAATTTCCGCTGAAGTCTCCTCAAATGAATGAAGACCTCAATCGCACTGCTTTTCATTACACATTAGAATATGTGAATGCATTAATTAAACCGTTTCATCATCCAACCCCGGCATCTGCTGTGTAGCAATACGCCGGATGCAATACGTGGAACTTTTTTGAAATCAGGACTACAGTCTTACTATACATACATAATAATTATCACCTACTGGCAGGGCCTTATTGTGAACGAACGGCTGGACCTAAAATGCTCAAAAAAATCGTCAAGTTCGGAATCAATTTTAAAACGTCATAAAAACCAACCCTTCTATTGAATGTTTTCGAGATCGTTTTGAAAATGTCAACCCCTATTTTTCATCCCTTCACTGACAGTAACGCCGAGCTTCGAGGACCAACTAGACCCTAGGGACCTACAAACTACTGCCATTAATTTTGATTCATGTTAACTAAGAAAAGCGCCTGGTACGCCGGCCGTATGGGGGAAGGACACAAAATTTATTATTTATCCCATTTCGGAACCAAATTCATTTCAACGTACCTTACAACGCAAACAATCAAATTTTGATATGGAGGGAGTGTTCAACTTGTTGGTTGTACTCGCCTTGGGTCCGATGTGAATAGGAATCACGGACTGTCACCAACCGATCTCGGCCGCTGGAATCACGTGACGGTGACGGGCCGGTCTAGTGAAAGCGATCTTTAATTACTTACAGGGAAGTCGGGGAAACCTTCTACACAACGTTCCACCTCATCCAACCCACCTCCCCTACTTAGACGGAAAATATTCACCAAGGCCATTGCTCACCATTGCTCGTTGGTAATAAAATAAACGTAACATTATTCAACTGATTATTCACGTTTGATTTACCGTTCCTGTTACTTTTGCTTCCTCACTACAGGAAGGTAGGAAAAGCCTTGGACTCGTGATTGAGTAAAAAAAAAATGTACATATATCCTCCAAAATGAAATTTTCCCCTACCATTTTGCGTTTCAGACATCAAGGAGCATTTCTGGTTTCTGGAATTCGGAGAGTAGGTGCGGTTAGGGTACAGATGGTTCCACACCTAAATCATTGAAAAATTACTGTAACTTTCGTCTGCGCATGTGCAAACGTGAAATACTTGAAACGCCCATAACTACCTTAAATGTTGAAATGAGTTCGTTGAAATATCGTTGAAATGAGTATGTATACACGGACTGGATCGCAGATGGTCCCATATCAACGTCATGCACGGATACTCCACCTGTCCACTGAATGAACCTACCCAACTATTCTACACGTTCATGTGATTCAAGTGAGGAAGCTATACCTACTGCCTACTCGAATTGGTAGATGTTTTTGGTTTATCATTTTCAATAATGAACCTTAGGAATAGAGCATGAAAAAAAAATAATTTAATCACCCCTCGCCAATCAAAATTTGAGGGTTTACGTTTCAAGGTATACGTAGATGCCCCTTCTGCGTAGATCACTGTTTCCTGTGGACCGTACCCTCGAGCTCCCCCGAGGAAAGCCCTAAAACGAGTACTGGAGCCGGCCCCGGAATTAAAGAAAGTTTCATACAAATGCGCGGGATTTGTAGTTATTCATGAACCATAAGGCCAATAATAAACGGTTTTGTGACAATTTTCCGTTGTGTAATAATTTACCGTTATGTGATAATTTACCCAATAGTATTTCAACGTTTGTTCAAGTTGCGAAGTACCTACGTATCAACATAATCTAAAATATCCATCATTTTTCAAATTATATAATATCTATCACAGAACGTCCAACTCTACTTCATACAGCCATCCGTGATTATAATCAGGTGCTCCCTAGCGATGATTATCTGGGCCGTTTGATTCACGATCATGTTGAAGAAGCTTTTCGGTGCAAACGAACGGCTGGTCGTAATTTTTTAGTTCAAGATAAATTTAAAAACGTAAAAAAACCATACCTTTCTATTGAAAGTTTTTGAGCTTGGGCGTTCTGAACATTTCAACGCCTATTTTTCACCCCTTAGAGAGGACTGCCAGTAACGCCGAGCATCAAGGACCAACTTGACCCCCCCAAATTGTTCCTACAAACCAAATTTCATCAATTTTGGTTCATGGTAACTAAGAAAAGTGCGAAGTACGGCGTACGGCGGACAGACAGAAATTTTGGTTCATTATTTGCAATAATGGACCTTTGAATTCGAGCTTAAAAAAAAATTTTTGATTCTCCCTCAAAATCGATGGTTTACGTTTCAAGGTATGTAGAATACGAAAATGCAATAAAAAAATTTCTGTCTATGATATATGGGCTAGATTCATACCGTTTCATTGACAACCATGTTGACCATTGACAAACCAAACTTTTCGGTGCGAACGAAAGGCTGGTCGTACAACACTGCGGGTGGTCTCAAAAATTCTTTAGTTCAAGGTCAATTTCAAAATATAAAAAAACC